>JAJJMC010020972.1:5088108-5111967 GCA_023531435.1 Papaver californicum | reverse complement strand
GATTGTGATTGATTTGTGATTTGAATGAAATCATTTGTTTGTAAACAGGTTGGTGAATGATGGGTGTAGTTCTGAAGATGAAGACTACATTCCAAGAGTAAGGAACCTTAATCTAGAGAATTGTGATGAAGAAAGCTCATATTACACAGGACGTGAGAGTGATGAAGGGGATGATGTACCTACTGATGCTGACAATGAAGTGGATAACATTAATCATCAACTAGTTTTGTATAGTGATGAAGCTGAGGTTTGTAGACATGAAGAAATTGATCATGGTGAGTTCATTAAAAACACCCAAAATCTGTATGAAAATGAAGATGAGGATGATGAGTTTAGTGTTGCAAAATCTCCCACAGATCAGTTATATATTGGCATGGAATGGCCAACATTTATTCACTGTAGGAAGTACTTGAGAGAGTTAGCTATTAAGAGGCATTTTAGTATTAAAAAGATAATGAATACTGAAAAAAGGCAAGAATGGAGATGTGCAGCGGAAGGATGTACTTGGAGAGTTAACTGTTATCCAACCTTTGATAAGATCAGATTTAGGTACAAATCTGGAGAGTTGAAACATAAATGTAAACCTAAAGGTGTGTGCTCTATTTTCATGTCTCCTTATTTTGTATCTCATTATGTTGTGCTTATTAAAATCTTGATGTTTGTTGTTTGTATACAGGTTTGAAAAATCCTATGGCTAATGCAAGATGGGTTGCTTCAAAGATAATGGGGTATGTTTCTGACCACATTGACTGCAAGCCTTCACATATTAAAGATAGGGTGAAGAGAAAGTATAAAGTAGATATCTCATATTGGACTGCTTGGCATGCTAGGCACATATGTTTAGAAAAGGTTTTTGGGTCATTTGAAGATAGTTGTAGGCAAGTACCAGAACTGTGTAGACAGATTCAATTAGCAAATCCAGGCAGTGTCGCAACTTGGAGTAAAGAAGGTGTGAATGAACAATTTGCAGGGTTGTTCATTATGTACAAGGCTAGTCTAGATGGTTTTCTTAATGGTTGCAGACTGATTATTGGATTAGATGGTACATTTTTAAAAGGGAAGTATGCAGGAATGATCTTGGCTGCTATGGCTTTGGACAACAATAATGGTATATTTCCCCTTGCCATATATTTTTGCAGAAACGAATGCAAGGAAACTTGGAATAAGTTCTTGTTTATTCTTGCGCCACATGTGACCATTCAAGATAAGCCAATTACATTTATTTCTGATCAGCAAAAAGGTATTACACCAGTTTTTTAGCAATGCATATTCTTAGGTAACATTGTTAGTAATAGTTAACATTGTTGTAATTTGATGATGCTATCTGTTTCAAGGTTTGATTGATGGTGTGGCTAGACAATCTGCACATGTCAAACACTATCACAGGTTTTGCTTCAGACACTTGTACAAGAACATGAAGATGAAGCACCCTGGCGTTTATTTAGAGGAACTTGTTTGGAAGGCAGCAAAAAGCTACAACGAGATAGATTACCAGTTTTGGATGCAACAAGTGGAAGACTTGAATCAACAGGCCAGAACCTGGTTAGAATCTCATCCAAAGGAAGAATGGACAAGGCACAAGTTTGATCATACTTCTAGATGTGAGCATATCACTAACAATTTCAGTGAGTCTTTTAACAAATGGATTCTTAAATTGAGGGCAATGCCTATATGCAAGTTAGTGATGGAGTTTGAGAAACTAGTCATGCAAATTTTTTACAATAGAGAGCAACTATCCCTCACTTGGGATCAAGATAGGTTAATAGAGAGAGCTGAGAATAAATTGAAAAGGCACAGAGAGAATGTGCATTGGTTTAAATGTTATCCATCTACTAGAACTGTTTGGTTGGTTGAAAATAATGAGAGTATGACTTGGAAAGTGGACTTGACTAAGCATGAATGAAAATGTGGAGCATGGAAAGTTGGTGGTGTGCCATGTGTGCATGCAATGGCTGTCATTTTAGAAGTAAATGAAGATGAGTACAGGTAATTCCTAAACAAGTACATGTCTTTTTGTTACTTTGTGTCTAAAAATTCTTACTTTGTGTTACTTTATGTTTGTTTACAGTTTTGTGGATCAATGTCATTTTGTTAGCAAATACATGGCAACTTATGCTGGCAGTATAGAGCCAATAGCCAATCCGGTATATTGGCTTGAGGTATGATTTCTAATCCAATATATTTTGTGTTTCATTTAACTACTCCAATAGAGTGTATAAATATGAACTTAATATTGCCAAATATAGGTCCCTGATGTTTACAAGGTAAATCCTCCAAGAAACGTAAGACCAGTTGGTAGGCCAAGATCGCAAAGAAGGCGAGAGAGGAATGAGCAACTTGGAATACAAAGGGGAATGAAACAATGTGGAGTTTGTAAAGAGTGGGGCCATAATAGAACTGGTTGCACATTTCAACCTGAGGGTCATCCATCCAATGTTGGTAAGTGGTAGCTATCAGAATCTCTTTTGTACATTTCACTTTCTTGAACTGTGAATGAACCATATGTTAATCCATGACACCAGTACCTAGCCCATCCATCTAATGTATGATATATTGGTCTTAGGTGTCCATATATATCGTGGACCACATGATAGGAGGCCTCTTATCAGTGATGGAGCCGCAATACCTAGACCTGGTGGAATTCCACCTATGGCTGATATTACAATTGGTAGAGGGAGACCTGGTGCTATTGCAAGAGGTAGAGATGGTGCAGCTGGTACTACAAGTGCAGCTGTAAGAGAAAGAGGGGGTGGTGTTGCAAGGGGAAGAGGAAGAGGTACTCATAGTGCTACTGCATCTCAATCATCTCAGGCATCATCTCAGGCATCTACAATCACACAACAGCCTACTACATCAACAAGACCTGCTTCCCTTTTAGGGCACAATCAAGACCAACCACATCTAAAGAAACCCAACAATTCTACTTTTGGGGTTATTAGGTATGTTACTTTTGTTATTGGCTATCTACTTATCTCAATTAAGCTTTAAACTACTGCAATTAAACTCTCCTAGCAGTTTTTAACTTTGTTGCTTGTCTTGTCAAACCAAATACTCTACTCTACAATTGTATAACTTGTTTAAATCCTTACAAATCTTATTTTGTTGTGATGTCAATGTGTTTTTTGTTAAGTTTTCTTGTTATGGTGGTGAATGCAATGGTTCTAGTAAATATTTAACATAAATTTGTTAAAAGTTTAAAAAAAACCCCAAAATCCCGTAATAAGCAAAGGCAACAGAGAGGAATTGGCGATTTTGCCGATTAATCGGCAAATAATCGGCGATTAATCGGAAAATCGCCAAAAAATCGGCGTTTTTTTGGATGGGAAAGGCCACAGAGAATTTTTACCGTCCTTTTACCGTATTTTTCCGTTTTTTGCCGAATTTTTGACGAATTTTTGACAAAAAAAACGTCTGTTTATGGATGGCTTGACGGAATGGCAAACTTGTAATTTTTGGACTAACATCCGGTTAGTTTGACCGTGTTGACTGACGGTCTTACGACCCAAACACACCATTGGACAAATTTACGACCCAAACACTCTACCATACCAAAACCTACGACCCAAACACAAAATTTCTCTTTATATAGTTCCGCAAGTAAGTATCACGGACTATTTCATCAATCATGCAAACAGTTTCATGGTTATCAAGATCAAGAGGAGAACGTGCAACATGAAAAACATTCGGGTTAATTGATTGTTTGGTACTCAAGTTTTGACCAGCTTTAGTCTTTAGTCTAATATTTGTCCAATGTTATGGCTTGGTACCTGTATTGAATGTTGACCCGAGTTGACTCGTTTAAGTGTAATTTTAATTAATTTTACCATATAAATATTTATATATTTACTATTATACCCTTCACTTGGATTAAATTACCCTTATTGTCACATACACTTTTCACACGCTTCATATCTTCCATTCTCCATCTTCCTTTTCTTCATTAACATCACCAAATCTACCAGCAGTGTAACTCGAACACCATTACCCTCTCTTCCGACCATAACTCATAGTCAACTCTACCCAAGTTGGAACCAGCGACACCATCTCAACTAATCACCACCAACTTGAGTCCATTTTATCCCTGATCCTTGTTTGATTCACATCCATTAATCAAAACCATCTAAAAAAAACCTTATTATAGATGTTAGAGTAGAACCACCACTGCAATTACATCATCCATCATTCCCGCAGCTATTCCAACCATCGAAAGCAATCTACCCCATTTTCAAATCAAACGCATTCTTCTATTTCCTGTAATTTCTCACGAAATCCTCTTGTTCCCTTTAATCTTCACCATTCTCACTTTAAATGAGAAATTGGGGGTTCAGTGAAACTAGGGTTTTGATTGTTTCGAATGAGAAATTGGGGTTTCAGTGAAACTAGGGTTTTGATTGTTTCAGAGAAATTAAGGTGTTAGAAATCAAGATAAAGATTGAACATGTGGTTCAAGTCTATGGCTACTGTTAAAACAGTTAGAAGAAGATGTGTTGTTTGAATTCGAGAGATTGAGATTGCAGAGAAGAATACAGGTTATACTGATGAAGATTAAAGATGTAAAAATGGGGTTTCTGTGTTTGAAATGATTATAGAATGATTGTATGAATATAATTGATGCAGGGAAGAAGTAGTATGATTGAAATAATTGAGATGAAGATGGGTTTTGAATCTGAAATTTGAAGGTTGTGGTTATGAAACAGTGAAGGTGGTGATGGTCCGCCATAGCCAAGAGATGCAGACAGAAGGGAAGAAGAAAGTAGAGATTTATGTCAAGAGATATTAAATCGTAGCCATAGGATTAATGCTTTTAGTAAAGTCGTTGGATCTGAGCCCCACTTCAGGGGTACAGTTGTAACTAGATATTATCTATTCTATAAAATTAATTAAATTCAGGTCAATGACAGTCAACGTAGGTCAACGTTCAGTCCAGGTACCAAGCCCTAACATTGGACAAATGTTAGACCAAAGACTAAAGTTGGTCAAAACCTGAGTACCAAACATCAATTAACCCAAAACATTCACTTTCATTTTCCAACTACCAAAAGTAAGTTCCATAATACTATTCCTACAATTTATGATTGCATTAGTGGTTGTTAAGAACGGTCGTCCTAAAATAATAGGAATCTGACCACTAGGGTCTGTCACAGGTTGTGTATTAAGAATTATGAAATCCACAGGATAAACAAAACTATCAACCTGTACAAGAACATCTTCTACCACTCCTATAGGAATTTTAATAAACCTACCAGCCAATTGGAGTGTAACACTAGTGGGCTTCGAGTCACCAAGTCCTAATTGCTCATACACAAAATATGGCAAAAGATTCACACTGGCCCCTAAATCTAACAAAACATGTTCAATCTTGTATTCTCCTATAGTGCAAGCAATAGTAGGACAACTAGGGTCTTTGTACTTGGATGGTTTTTTCTGAGTAATTATAGAGCTCACTTGTTCAGCAAGAAAAGCTCTCTTATGAACATTCTATTTTCGTTTCACAGTGCACATATCTTTTATCTTTTAGGAACTTAGCATACATAGAAATCTGCTTAATGGCATTTAAGAGGGGAATATTGATTTTAACTTGTTTGAACACTTCTAAGTTGTCATTAGGGCTGGCTCCTTTCTTGCGAGGTAGTAACCTTTGGGGGAATGGAGCGCGAGGAACATAAGTGTTTTCAGATTCACCTCTTTTAGTTTCATTGGTTTCTTTTTGTGTTAAAGGTGTAACCTGCGTAATAGTGGGTGGGTTCCTATCTTGCTTTTTCTCCTTAGGATCACTAACATGGTTATCGATGACCCGACCACTTCTCAAGGTAGTGACGACCTGAACATGATCGGAGGGTTTAGCACCAGATGTGCTTACCTAAAAGAACCCTTTGGGTTAGGCTGTGTTTGACTTGGGAACTGTCCCTTGTTTCTCCCACTTATTTTGCTAACGAGCTGACCTATTTATCCTTCTAAGTTTGTTATGGACCTTGCAGTAGTCTGTTCTATGTTGGCTAGTTGTTTTTGGGTAGCCTGCATAAACAAATTAAGACTTTCTTCCATACTAGGTACTCTTTGGTTAGAAGAATCAGTAGGAGCGGGAGATTTCTGCATGAAACCACTATACTAACCTCTAGACTAGGAAAAGTTAGGGTGTCTTGCCCACCCTGGGTTGTACGTATTGGAATAAAGGTCAAATCTATGACGATTATCTTGGTATAGAGCATGAACTTGTTGTCCACCATCGTCATGAATGACATGGTCTACAGACTCAACAAAAGGCTTAGATTTGGAACTATGTTCTAACGATTCAAGTCTTCTTGCCAAAGAAGCTATTTTAGCGTAAGAGTCAAATTGGATATCAACTCTATGCGCCCTCTTTCTACTAGCAATTGATCTTATGGGTTCCTTAGCCTCCCACTCTTGGGTCTTATCAGCTACATCATGCAAAAATTTATAACCCTCTTCAATAATCTTATCAACAAAATTACGCAAAGTGATTTTACCATAGTCATTGTTTTGTGATCTAATCCTTCGTAGAGAAACATAGTGAGTCTCAAGTTATCAAATCCATAGTGTGGATATTGCAACAAAAGTTCATGGAACCTTTCTAAATAATCATAGAGAGATTCTCCATCTTGTTGCGAGAAACTATTAAGACTTTGATGTAAGGTTGTGGTTCTATGCCTAGGAAAGAATTTATGTAAAAATAACTTAGCCATCGCATCCCAAGTTTGGATGGAAGAAGATGGTAATGCATCAAGCCACGATTTTGCCTTATCTTTTAAAGAGAATGAAAACAATCTCAATTTCAAATACTCATCGGTCAAGTCTTTAATTCTCACGGTACCATATAGTTCCTCAAAGTCTCTAATGTGGTAATAAGGGTTTTCATTTTCTCTGCTATAGATGTTTGGCAAAGCTTGGATGGTGTTGGTCTTAATTTCAAAGTTGGCTTTGGTGGTAGGCAAAACAATGCATGAAGGTTGAGAGACTCTAGTTGGGTACATGTAGTCTCTCAAACTTTTAACTGGAGGGTCTACACCCTCATCATCGGTTCCAGCCATGAATAATGGATTAACTCTAACAAGACGATTATACTGATCTCTACCCCAACCAACCGGTATATCTTGCATACACTAAAAACAAGCAAAAATTCGATTCGTACTTGCCTCTCGCCTTGCAAAAGCTTTGCGAGTAAATCAATTACTTACTTACTTTTCACCCGTTAATGATTTTAATGCCGCCATCCAAATCAAGTACCTATAAGAATCCAAAAAAATCAGCAAAAGAAACTAAGGAAAATCTAAGAGAAAAACTAAAAAGAAAGCAATAACTACGACTAGAAAGTAAAATTATCAACTAGAAAGTAATTTTCAACCGCTCCCCGGCAGCGACGCCAAAAAACTTGATGCGTCGGAAAATCGACTTTGTTTTACCGCAAGTGCACAGTGTCGAAAGATGTAAACAATAGCAAATACGGTTCTTTTCCCACGAAGAGTGTGTATCACTTATATTAATTAATTCAAGTAACTTTCGAGTCAAAATATGTTTTTCCGATTTTTGTAAAGAATTAAACTAACGAATGGATTAAAACTATTTAAGGAAGATTGAAATTAATAATAGAAAAGTGTTAAAGTTTCAGGAATCCGTTGTAGATTAGGGTTTACTTGTGCTCATCACAAAGGGTATCGATTTTACTCATGCAAAATAACAAATCTAACTACTAATACACGGAAGATATTTTGTTTAAGAATCGAAAAAAGAATTTTCAAAAAAAATTGTTTGTTCTCGACCTAAAGTAGAATTTCGAAGTAATAGGTATACGTGACATAAATAGTCAAAGAATACTCATAAAACGATTATCGCGAAAAGATCAACGAGTTATTCTACTAATCAAACAATGGACTATACATGACATAGAACATAAGAAATCATTGAGAAAGTAAAACATTGAAAGAGAGACAAAACATTAATATTAAGTTTTAGTAGTTGAAAACCCTAGTTTTGAAGCACAAGCAAAATAAATTCTATAAATTCATCATTTTACCCTAACAAAGAGATCTAGCTAGACATGATTTTCTCAAAAACCATAAACAATTTGATAAAATGATAACAAGCTAAGTAAATCGAAAGGCAAAGAAAATAGCTAAACCCTAAGTTTTATTTATCTTCGGCTCTATAGCAACCAAAGTGTATCTCAATCTGTCTAACGATTGATATTTATATGTCCTAGAGTTTCCAAAAGTGAGAAACTCTAAATTGGATCGAGCAACCAGGCCCAATAGATCACACAAGCCCGATTTCTAAATTCAGACCAAAATTCCGGCCACCACCAATTCAAGTAGGTAACACACAGACCTCATTGTAACCAGTTAACTTTCGGCACAAAATACAACCAAAATCAGTCCTAAAAGAACAACCGATTAAGCATAACTCCCACGACTAGCTGATATGGGTCTTGGCTGCAAAAACACTCATTCATGCATTTAGGCAATTCAATAGAATTGAGATCATGAAACCTTCAAATCATTGTTTCATGTCCTTCCCTGCACATTGCGAACATTCAAATCAAACTCATTCATTTAATCAAAGATCCAACCATTGCAAATTCAATTGCAAACCCATTTTAGCACCCAACTCTCTCAAGAATTTCTTTTGCCTGAACCTTGAAACCATTCTCTTTCACGGAATCAGCTTCTTCTTTACCCATTATCACAACACATAGATCTTCATTACCTTCACTTATCTGTTCTCTCTTGAGCTCAACCATTTTCAGTTCACATCACAACCTTAAAAGTATCACAGATCCAGAAATCCCCAAATCTATTTGTAAAATCAAATCGAACACATGTCTCTATGTTCTTCCTTTCTTCTTTCTCTTGAACTGCAACCGTGGCTGCACAAACTCATTCTCGCCTCAGAAACCTTCAGTACTTAACACCATTCAATCACTATCAGCAGCAGAAACCACTCTCCTTCACTTTCAATCAACCAAACACATCTGTTTCTTTATTTGTCACCGTCTTCTCGGTAATTTCAAGTCCACAAAACTCATAGCTCAAATCCCTTTTACTTGAAGAATACCACAGCTTGATAGGAAATAAAGTTTCCTTCTTCTTTACAGGGAACCGAATATGCTTCTCGATGCTTCAAATGTTTCATAAATAAACGTGGTGATGGTGAGGACACGTCCCACTTTTTCTACCTTATACTTTGAATTAGTCGTCAGGGACTTCACACTAGCTTGTTAAAATATATACATTTCTTTCACCTTGCTAACTACTGGCTGTGTGGTTGTGAGTATAACTAGCCAACAAGAAGGTTAACATAACTGGCATGGTGAACTCCCTCTTTATGCTGTGAGATAAATAAGTTGTTTTGTTGCAAATGACACGTAGAAAGTATTTGGTAATCATTATTATAATAGATTATAAGTTTATAATCAATTATTCAGCTTATAATCTATTATATATGTGTTTGTTAAAATTTATAATAACTGATTATTTTAATCATAATTGAAAAAATTTATTATTTTTATAAGTAGAAAAAAATTATTTATAAAAATTATCATAATCAATTATTTTTTTTAACAAAAATGAATTAGATTTTTTTCCTTATTTTCTCTAAACTATCAAGAGAGAGACAAAAAAAACAATAGTGGACTAAAAAAAAGTTCTTAGATCATCATTCTTTCCTCTCCTCTTCGAGAGCATTTTTCTAAAATAATCAATTATTCCCAAAATATGTTTGTTAAAATTTATTTAAAAAATAATTATGCTATTAATCATTTTTTAATTTATGATTATCTATAATCATAAATGACAATCATAATTTTTACCAAACACCCCCATTAGCTCGTACTTTAACCATTTATTGTATCAGTGATCAGATTCATTTATAACTCCTACAAATATCTAAAACAATAATATTAGTTAAATAAGAAGGCTTAGCTAGTAAAAATATCGGTATAATCATGTCGCACTTACGTGCTTATCAGTTTTTCGGGTTTAGGGACCTGATAAACATCGTACCACTAGAAGTGGAGAAATACGGAACGGTAGCATTATAATTTGTTGAATAAGCCATCTTTGAGCATGCTCGAGCTCTGATATTGTTGTGGTATAAAAGACACAATACGGGCACATGAAGCGCCATTCATTTTGATAATTTATATCGGTCGTCTTGGCTGGACTGAGACTGATATTGAGATAGTGTCTATATCCATAGAAGTTATTTTACAGTTTACTATTGATTTTAAATGCTAATGTAAATTCTTAAAATATTCCAGCTAGACGGTAAACGAGAGAGAAAACTTAATCAGTTATCTCTCCTGGGTTGCGTGCTATTGTTGTTTCCCGGCACCCAGTTCCTACCTTAATAGGTAGAGTAATGCAGAACTGAAAGTTCTGCTGATGAGACGTTCCCGCCTAAGAATCAGGGGAGAATCGTCGACGATATTAGTTAACTCCAATTGTGTCTCATCTAAATTCTCACACCAATAAATGCCTAAGGTATTGGGGATTACTCTGTTGATTGATCCAACAAGAGTACGCTTGCTTGATTTGGCATAAATTAAAGTCCTTGCAAGGCATGCCATAGAATCACAGTGATTGTTTCGTCTGAAAATATGCTTATAAGCATAGACGAAAACCTCTAATATTCGGTATGCCAATCTAATCAGATAATGTCCATATTTTCTTTGAGTGATGAGTTGATAACTCCTGACGAAGAGCATATCCATAATATTTGTGTTGATATCTCATGGAGAAGAATATCAGCATATTGAAATTTGGTACCAATGGATAAAAATATCCTCATACTCTAGAGAATGATGTAAGATTGTTGTAAACTGATTATAACTGGTTGTCCATAATGTTCAGAGTAGATACTGAAATTATTGTGGATTGATATCCCCCTTTACAAAGGAATTATCGACAAAGTTTATATGATTGGAAAATATGGACCTTGATCCATATTGAGTTGTTTTCTCACTCGTATACGTTTTTAGGACCTTAGTCCTAGCATCAGTTACAAATTTGATGCTTATAAGAAAACGTTAAGGGAGAATGAAGGTCGCTAGTTGCATAGCGCCACCCCTTGAAAACGAGTTTCTACAGACACTTAATCAGGTCGATGGAAGTATAGTCTGGTAGTCATACATGACTCGACAAATCACCTGGGTGATAACTGTGTATTTATACTCGTATAGATTTTGTATGAAACTCTTGTTTGTCGATTATTGATGTTGTATCATTTTGGTAATGTTATGGGCATTGATGGTAAGTAATTTTATTGTGGATGGACCTAGACTACTTGCTAATTATGTATCTACTGACCGACCAGATGTACCTGATGAACCAGATTTTGTCCACTTTTCTTTATCAGAAGCTCATCCACCAACTAGACTAAGATAACCAAGTTGTGTCGAAGAACCAGAAACCTAATGACTAAATACAACATCTCTAACAGTTCCGAATTAAGCAAGATCTGAAATAGATCCACCAGAAGGAGCATTTTATTATCCAGTAGCACCAGCTGAATGACCAAGTGAGATTGAGGAACCAGCTAAACCAAGAACGGTAGAGACTTAATATATAGGCCTACCCCCAGCCATTTCACTTTCTCCAGCAGATCCAAGATCACTAACTAAGTTAGCAAAACCAAGAGTTTCAACATACTAATAAGGTCTAGCATTCCCAGGAATAGTACACAATAAAGCAACTTCTCCACGAGGACTTGCCCATTCTGCCCTTTAAGGACCACCAACGTATGTCGAGGAACTAGTACACTTCTCATCTGAACGATCTAGACCTTCTCCACCAAGAAAACCAGGCCTAGGACACTTTTCCCTTGGACCAGGACTATTTCCACTTGCACTTCCGATAACGCTATCAGCAAATCCTGCATCAAAACCGATCCATCTGACCTAGAAAGCCCAATTTTACCAAGACTTCCACCAAATGAACCAAGAAATGTAGCATAACCAGAGTCTCCAGAAAGGGCAGATATCCACTTAAGATCCATAAATAGGGCAGTAACAGACAAACCTAGCAGACTCAAAAAATAAAGCCTAGGAAAGGATGATTCTAGCACTTTTTAGACGATATTTTCGCCCATATCACTTGGGGCTATGACGTACCTGAGGGACCTGATGCCAGCCACCTTTCTAAATCACCAGCTCCTGCCTAATAATATGGCCTTACAATACGTTTTCACCTTCATGAAATGGGCTTAGATCTGGAATCACTAGCTCAGAATACTAAAGACTATATAAACAAATAGTGGAATATTTACACCAGAGGATCGAGTTTACCTTTTTCAGAAGTAGACTACTTTGCTCTTGCCCTCGCTAAGAAAGAAGCACAAGCAGCAGGTAAAAGACCCTCCCTAAAAAAAAGGAAAAAGAAAGCTCCTTAAGATTTGTACTTCTATACCTTTCTGTGTCCCGAATTACTCCTTAACTCTTGAGTTCCTAGTCTGCTAAAAGCCTAAGGCGCTTAGAACTACAAAACTATATTCATATGGAGGATCCTGATGGGTCTCTACTTTAGGTCTTCAGTCCACTAGATTGTCTTGGCGGTTTCCCTAGATCACCACTGAAGCGAAAGCCTTTTTAGTCAGCCTATTTCAAAGCGAAAAGTACACATACCTTTTTGGGGGGATCAATATATTTCTTATGCCCCCTTTTGGTACGTAGCTATCGAGAAGGTATGACAGATAAAACCAGTAGGTCGACTAGAAAGCACCCTATGATGGAGTAGCATGCCATAGGCACAGCCAGAGAGTGGTCGTTGTCAAGGAGAGTTTGGAAGGCCAGTTCATATGTTGCTGATCCAATCGGGAATAGGATTAACGTCAAACGACAGCCTACTTCTTGTCCCTTGCATTACCCGCGGGGTCGGGGTACGCTTTCCGAAACTGAACCATCACCCAGCTTTCCATAAGTGCGCCTCAGTTCGTCGTTACGATAGCTCAGGCTTCTGTTCCGATCGGCGGGAAGTCCAGGCGAAAGACGCATTCTAGCTTATAATATAAAGTAAGGGAGGTTATGGACAGCTTTTTTAGGGGGACTAGCCTTTACTATCTGCATTTTCATTCTTGCCTCGCCTAGTTTCACTTCTTTATAATTGATTCTACTCGAAAGACTACATCTAAATACTGTGCTTTCTGGCACCCTTCAGCATCTCTTTGATAGCTACCACTCAATCTTTTACACCAATGTATCATACTCTCACGACCAGGTCATCATAAAAAGTAGGGCTTTCATTGATTAGTAAACCTCCGGTCCTGGTAAGGTTGGGACCGTGGTCGTCCGTCTCCGGGTTACCGGCCGATAAGATTTATGAGATGGACCAGACAGCTGGCTATTCCTTTCTAAGGAGTCAGCTGTCTGGGAGAGTCACCTTCTTCTAGGCTCCGAGTTACCTTCTTCTAGGCTCCGCTGGACGATACAGCATTCTCCTTTAAATATATAGGCCGGCCGTCCTTGTGATGGTTCCCAAGGATCCAATATGAGCACTTAGGTCTACGTTGCCACGATCTTGTTTTATGGAAGCGGGCAGGCCTGCTGAAGTTCGGCCCGGTTTTTTGGTCCTAGGAGAGGGATTGGCCTTTCTAACGCATATTCTGTCTACAGGCATGGCCCCATTCATACAAGTGTTTTCGATCGGAGAATCAAGCAGCGCAACCCGGTTCTACTTGACTAAGCTCCTTTAAGTTTAAGGGATGGAAGCAAGGGCCTAGAAAAGCTTTTCAAAATGAAGGAAATGCACATGGGTCTCCTTGAAGAACGAAGTCTAAGGCAAAACCATAATCCCAACAGTGCTAAGCTAGTAGGATTTCCTCTTGGAAAGAAAGGATTAGAGATAATAAGTTATCCAATCAGTAGAGTTCTCTCTACGAGGAAAGGAACATCCCGTAAAAAGATTTATCCAATAAAAAAATAATATATAATGAATATCATCATTGAACGGAGGAGAACAGCTCTAGCTAGTTCGTCCGGAAGCTTTGAAGTCAAGCAGTAAATGAAACACTGTCTATTCCGATCTTTCAGTCAATCAACCCGAGAATGTTGCCGGGCGAGGTTCTATCTTTTCCTTGTTCGACTTCCCGACGAGATATGTAACAAATTTCGTATAGTATAGAAAAATCTTTAGGCTGCCCAGAATCTATCAAGGATTCCTTTGTGCATCTTTCTTTCTTTTTCCTAAGCTTTCCCTTGGTCAACAACCAAGAAAAAATCTCTATATTTTCCATTGAGTCTTTCCTCATTTTTAGAGGCAGAAGCGGAACTAAGCGAGAAAAAAGAACACATGCACCAACCCACACTTTCACTAATCCAACTCATTAAGGATTTAGCTTTCATCATCGATCCCCCTATCTACACTCCTGCTCAGCAGCATGAACAGGCCATTATGTCGGCTAAAAAAGCTATTGATAGCATGACCGAAAGGTTGCTACAAAAGCATAATTTCCCCGGACATACATGAATTAACCAAGCATGTACTGGAAGAGGAGAATGTAAGCAACTTGCATTTCTTAATCGATACGGTGCAAGAACTTTCAACTTATGGCGCTACCAGCGAGTTCTTCATTAGCACCATCCGTCTTTTAGAACAAGTGGGTGCTTGGGGGGTGTGAGGGGGATGACCCGAAAGTGATCGACAGAGAAATGCTTAACAAGAGTCATTCCAATGGCTTGCTGATCTATCTTTCTTTCGTTCAGAGTTCCATAGTTCATATAGCCCCTTCGGGCTATGTTTTCTCCTTTGATTTTCTTCTCCTCTTTCCGTTGGTCAACAACCAACTACAACTCACTCGAATTCTTCACTACTCGTAGAGAGAGGATAGTTCCAACAAAGGGGCTCGGCTGTTAAAGAAAGAGTTATACTAAGCCGTAGTTGACCAACCTAAAGCAGCTTATGACCCCCAATTATCTTCTCTTTTGGGCCAACGCCTAGGTGAATCAGAGCAGAGGGCTCTAAAAGAATGAATGTTGGGGACCCGAAGTTACCGGCCATGAGTCTAAAAGGCCCTTACTACTATTATGTGATTTCTGGTTCGGGGATATAAAATACCTTATATTTAAAGTGGAAGCTTCCCAAGCAAAAAAGACAGTAAAGGCGGCTAGCGAAGTGCATCTCGCTTTTGACTCTTCTTTTCGACGCTCAAGTGAGGCATGGTTTGATGAAAGCAAGGAGCTAGAGGGCTGCTAATTCGTTAGTCCTTTTCCGCTTACTACTATTTCTTCGGTATGTGAATTCACCCATCGCTTAATAAATTGCTATCTTTTTTTCTTTTCCTATCCCGACTTGGAATACGTTATTAGTGAGCCTCATTTTGTTTCATCTATAGTTCATTCTTCACTTCCTCTCTTTCGCAGTCGAGTTCCTAAAGGACCTTGGCTCAACAGCGCAAGCAAGAGAAATAGAAATTGCCTCTATTTGATGTCGATTCATCCAGACTATCATTACTTAAAATTTACTGTATTTAATGTCGATTCACCCAGACTTCCATTCTTTGTAGAGGTCGCTTTAGCTTGCCGGCTGGGAGCTGTATGAGCGGTAACGTCCAAGTACGGCTCTGTGAGAAGGGCGGTGGACAGAAATGGCCTTGTTGTACCTCACTCCCGTCAAAGGCAGAAGGGAGCTTGACTGCAAGACCCACCCGTCGAGCAAGGACGAAAGTCGGCCTTAGTGATCCGACGGTGCCGAGTGGAAGGGCTGTAGCTCAACGGATAAAAGTTACTCTAGGGATAACAGGCTGATCTTCCCCAAGAGTTCACATCGACGGGAAGGTTTGGCACCTCGATGTCGGCTCTTCGCCACCTAGGGCTGTAGTATGTTCCAAGGGTTGGGTTGTTCGTGATAAAAAAGGTTCTGAAAAATGTAGTAGCCGACTATTTATCTCGTATCCTTGTTGATTCTAGAGATGATGAGAGACCCGTCCTTGACACATTCCATGATGAACAATTGTTTTCCATCTCTCAGTTACCCTGGTTTGCTAACATTGTTAATTATTTGGTAACTGGTCAAATGCATGAACATTTGTCTAAACAGGATAGAGTAAAATTCTTGTTTAAGGTCAAACATTTTTTCTGGGATGATCCATACTGATGGGATTTTAGATTACCCTATATAAATAACCGCAATCGCACGGCGTCTAACTAGTAGACAACGGCAAGTACGGGTCGAATCCACAGGGAGCGTGGCAATACTGCAATCAATATCTCTAATCAACTAATCAAGAATAATATTTTGGATTTTTAGATTAATGAATAAAATAATAAAACAAACTAAACTAATAAAAATAAGAGTCAGTAACCAGGGTTTTTCAGTATCCACCACTATTTCTATTTAATTACTGAAATGAAACATAACTCATGAATATTCATCTATTGTTCGTTCTATCGACATCACCTATTATATGTATTAGAATCGTAAATGTCACTGGGATGCCCTAAGCATGGCGCATCAAAGCCCTAATCTGAAGCATACACCATCTAATTGCGTTAGCGAGAAAATGATACAAAGCTAATTATAGGTTCACAAATAATATCCGGCTCTTCTAAGCATACCCCATCTAAGGATTTAACCCAAGCATGAAATATCAAATAAGTAGACAAACATATTTGCTATCCTATTGAATCTGCGCATAGGTTACTATATTGTACAGAACCGGTGAAGCAACAACTAATTTAGATTTATATCAATAAACAAAATCATAATGGTCTGTATCAAATAAATCATTTAATTGATCTAAAACTGTAAGTGGTTTCAATATAAAATCCTACCTATAAATTAATTAAAATATGAAAATGGATTTCTTAAAACTCATAAAAAAAAATAAAATAAAAATAAAAAATTAAACCGTCACCATCGTCACCTGGAAAACAATCTTCTCCGTTTTCTTTTTCTTTCTATCTCCGTCCGTCTGCAGAAAATTATACAGGAGAAAGTCCTGTACGCTCCAATCCGCCTCCCAAGAAGAAAACTCATAGAAAAGAATACGCCCCTCTTCTGTGCCCTATTTCACGCCTCCCCAAACAACACCGAACCTCCTCTCACAAAACTCCCAAAGAAAAACCTAAGAAAAGTCTACCCTAAAACCTAAGAACAGCCAAGTGAAAAGAAAGCAAAAAGTCCCCCTTTTTTACGTCAGCCTCTCTCTCTCTCTTTGTATTCCATCAACTTAGCCAACCGTCCTTTCCTTTAGCCTAGACTAGGTCTTCTCACCCTAGCATGTTCGCTTACTTTCCTAGTTCTTTTTCTTTTCTCTCTCGATCACGTGTGTACAGCCTGGAGTCAACGTCAAAGGCCAATCATAGCCTGCCTTCTTCTCTTTTACTTTCTTTTCTATCTGACTTTCACTGCCACCTGACTCCCTCATATCGCTTTCCCCTCACACTTCCTTTGCTTTTTACGGTACACTTCTTGTAGGTCTTCACGTGATCGATCCACTTACTTCACTTGCCACCAAAACCAACAGAAGATCACGTCCGTCCAAATTATATGAGCAATCTCTTTAAAACAGTCAGCCTTGTCTCTCCAATTTCATTCCAATTTCATCCATTGACCATTATAATTTTAATGTCGGGTTTTTCCGATGTATCGTCTATAAAAACATTAGAATATATTATTAATATAAATTAAAGTACTAATAAATATAAATTAGGAGATAAAAATATATAAATAAAGCGCCTATCACATACTTATTTAAATATTTTCCAGATCAGATCATCCCGTTGTATTCCTGACAACGAAATCTTTAGTGTGCTCACTTTCTGTCACTCTGGAACTTGTGGGGGTCATTTTAGTGCGAAGAAAACAGTTGCTAAGATCTTGTAGTCTGGTTTTTATTAGCCGTATTTATTAAAAGATGTCCAAAATTTTTGTCAAAGTTGTGAAAGATGTCAGAAATTAGGGAAATTGACCCGCCGTAATATGATGCCACTAAATCCTATCTTGATAATAGAAATATTTGATGTATGGGGTATTGATTTTATGGGTCCCTTTGTTAACTCTTTTGACAAATTTTACATTCTGCTAGTTGTTGACTATGTGTCCAAGTGGGTTGAAGCTATAGCTACCAAGACAAATGATCGCCATGTTGTGATCAAATTTGTTAGAGACAACATTTTCTCTCGATTTGGTATGCCTAGAGCAATTATTAGTGATGGAGGGTCCCATTTTCGTAATTGTTCCTTCGAAGCTCTCATGAAAAAGTAACCCATTACTCATAAGGTCTCTACAGCTTACCACCCACAGACTTGTGGCCAAGTAGAAGTGTCTAATAGGCAAATAAAATAAATTTCAGAAAAGACCGTAAACCCCACTCGGAAAGACTGGTCTTTGCGCTTAATAGAAGCTCTGTGGGCTTACCGAACAACTTTTAAGACTACTCCTGGGATGTCTCCATATAGACTTGCTTTCGGTAAAGCTTGCCATTTGCCTGTAGAATTAGAACACCGTGTTTATTGGATATTAAACGACTAAACTTTGACATACCAACCGCTGGTGACAACCGTGGACTTCAACTAAATGAGTTAGAAGAAATTCATAATGATGCTTACCAAAATGTGAAAATATACAAGGAGAAAACTAAATTTCTTCATGATAAATCGATTATTCGAAAGTCATTTGAACCTGGTCAAAAAGTGCTCCTGTACAATTCTCGTTTACATCTCTTTCTTGGTAAGTTAAGATCCCGGTGGTCGGTCCCATACTATGTCAAAATCGTTTTTCCACATGGCGCATAAAAGTTGAAAATCCGAAGAATGAAGAAATTTTCAAAGTTAACGGTCAAATATTGAAACGATTTTTGGAGTTGACCACTCATGCAGTGGAAGAATCAGAATTGAGGGTGATCCTGTCTATCAGGACTAATCTGCAAGATAACCAAGTCTGGATGAAGACGTTAAACTTAGCGCTCTATGGGAGGCAACCCATATGCTTTTGGTACACAATGCTGGTAATATCTTTCCCTATCTCTTTTACTTTGCTCGGTAATTCTCTTTGTTCATGCTTTCATTCATTATGTTTAGAACATCGAGGATTATGTTCAATTTAAGTTTAGGGTTAAGGGGGAAAATTTAAAATTTTAGCAGTACCAAAAACTCCAAAATTTAGAAACTTATGAACAAGTCAGGATGACACTAACCATTCTAAGTAGATGGAAATAAACTTCTTGGTTGTAGGAGTTGAGGGACCAAACTAAATGGTCTATTCATAAAAGGACAAAGCTCAGGTGTTAGAAATAACATGATAGTCATCACCATATCTCGGAGTCGACACCATATCACGTTCTGTTTTTATTTTATAACTTTTTGTGTTTCTCTAAGTCATTTGGTGGGTCATTAGTATCGCCTTATTGTCACCAGGATGAAGTAGAATGATTGAGATCAAACCCCATTATTTTAATTGAACTTGACCATACAAAAAAAATGCCACATGGATAGCAATATGTGTGTCTTCTCCCTGTCTCCGTCGCCTAAGCAAGCGTTGAACGCAAGATCCATGAGAATTATCATATAATCTGCTGACAAGGAGCATGCGTTTAGATTCAAAAGATCTAATCATGTTTTCAATAATAATAATAATAATAATAATTGTATATATTCAATAAATCGACCGCTGAGGCCCTTGTATATACTAGATGAGTTGATACTAGAAATTAGGATTCAGACCAGTGGCTGCGTATCTCAATCTATTAGGGTTCATCTTGGCATGACGTCATACAGATATTCTGGGAAACATCGTTCACTTTAGTCAACATATGCACACTTTTATCTCCATATCCATCTTCTTAATCTATTCATGTGATTGTGGTCTGTTAGATTCCGATTATCGTGGTCCATTGTACAGCTTTCTGAGTAGTACTTTGTTTCCTTATATATGAGTTTTAGTACGATTGGGTGCAAACTCGTGTACAACAATTAGATTCAAAACAGGGTAATTCCTCCCATAGCCAAAGAATTTTGTAGTCAACTAAATAGCATGTTTAATGTCTATCCTCAATCGTTCACAAGTAGCTAGAGTTTGGAGTAAAAGGTTTTGTGGGACACCTCTTGTAAACCCTCACGAGACTAAAACTCATCCGATAGGGACACTTATGGGTTTAAAGGCTTATTGCACACACTAAGTGCATTCGCGATGCCTGCGACAGTGAGTTAGGATTTTTCTAGATTAGATTTTCTCGAGGACTAGCAAAATATAAGTTTGGGGGTATTTGATAGACACATCTATGTGTCTTAATTTGATCTCATATTTGTATTTTTAGTTCTCGTTTTATGTACTAATATTATTATTTGCTTTGTTTTTAGGTATTTTGTGGATTTGATAATGGTGAAAAAAATGGGCTTCAAAAGTGTTAAAGACGCCCAAAAAAATAACTAAAGGCGCCCATGCAAGTGATAAAGGAACCCACCTTCCTTATTTGAATTTGAACTTGGCGGGAAGTTCTATTCTCTTGAATATCAAATCCTTGAAGTTATTAAACAAGATATTTTGGGATATCTCTTGGTTGTTAAGACAAGGATACTCTTGCCTGAATAAGATTTGTATGCAAGTAAGAGACTTGAATTCGGTTAAAAGGAAATATCTCGTTCGAAACAAAAAAATCTCTTGAATTGTATAATAAAAAAAGAGTATTTGGCTTTGACTTGGGCAACAAACAAAATCAGTTTTGGAAAGATCAAGCCTTGATAAGGAAATTGCAGTGAGAAACAAATTATTTTTTGCCAAGAGTTTACATCCGAGATCGAGAAAGAAATTTTCCGAGAAGAAATTTTGATGATTCGAGAGGATATTCTCATTAAGGCTAGTGTCTTAGTATAAATAGATGTCAAGGGGGAGCTACAAAAGCTCACGGAGAGACAAAATCGGAAAGAAAAAAATAACTCTGTATTTTTTCTGAATTCATCCGAAGAGAAGAAGAAGAAGATGTATTAACACAGTTTCAACTTGTTGTTAATGTCCGCTACCTAAAGCTTCATATTTAAACCCTTTGTCACAGTTTTTTCAATACCAATTGTAATAGTTTCAGAAGTTAATACTCTTGAAAGCAGTCGTTTTTAATAGCTACAACAGACAGCCTTATCTAGTTGCGCTCATGATCCGTGATTTATTTACTACTCCTGGAATCTGTCGTTGATTCGACATAAAATTAAAAGAGAGTTGTAAGTTTTTCCATAATAATAAAATCAAATGTTTATTCAATTTTTCTTTTGTTCTTTTTTTGCTATGAGTAGCTAAACATTTTCTCTAGGATGTAGGAGGAAGCTTTTTTGATGTGTAATTGTTAATAATTAATTCCTTTCACATGTTTACTCTCTATTAATGCTATTATTGACTAATAAATTTCTCTTCTTATAAAGTTTTGTTTTAATTGTCATGGGTAGTTTTCGACTATTGATATATAATAAGCGAATGAAAATTAGACTTATGGAAACGACGAAAGTTGTAATATTATGATTTTAAACGCTTTATTTTCCAAGGCATGAGATTGGGTTCAATAGGGTCTTGAGTAATTTTAAGAGTAATTGTTTAAGTAGTGATTTATTAGTTTTACAAACATCAAAAATAGTGGAATCCGAAACCTAGATTTTTCTCAGATTTGTCAACTATTTTATTTAGTTATTTTATGTAATTTAATTCATACAAATTTATTCACCACAATTTCTTTTAGCATATAATTAGGGTATTAACTAGATATGTTATACTCAATCTCCGTGGACAAACCCGTGCTTGTCGCTTCTATTTTGCAGTTATCGTGCGATTACGGCTATAGGTAAAAAGCCTATCATCCGCAGTTCGAAATGTTGTACTCTTTTTCCTTTTTCCTGGTTTTTGTCCCCTTGGGTTTTTCCAGGCAAGGTTTTAACGAGGAAACATCTATGGGTCTATCATTGTTCTAAGTGCTTATGTTTTCCTACGTTCAGGTTTTTGTCGCACTGAATTTTCCTGATGAGGCTTTTAATGATATAACAACTTGGAACGCTAATCATTATCTAAATAGATGTATATCCATAGATTTTCTTAGGACATGATTGTCGGATAACCACTCGTATTATTTGGTTCAGGTTTTTACTGCTCACAAATTTTCTTGGAAAGATTTTGATGAAACAATATGAGCAACATCGTCAGTATCGTTACGAGCTTTCAGCATTCAGGTTTTTCCCAAGTGGTTTTCCTGGCACATGCATTCTAGTTTTGTCCCAAGTGGTTTTCCTGGCGCAGTTTTGGCAAAAGAGAGGATTTGGCTACCCTCATTTGTGAGCTTCAAGTGTTCAGGTTTTGTCCCAAGCGGTTTTACTGACACAACTTTAACGAAAGGAGAAAATTTATAGAGATCAACACGGTTTAAAGCTACCAATGTTGTACTCTTTTTTCTTCGACCAGTTTTTACGTACGTTATTTTTATGACAAGATTTAAATGAGATAATATTTTTAGAGCGATGAATCATCCAAGGAGAAGTGTTATAGAATATTCTAGATTGTGGCTAACCCTCCTTTATGATACAGTCAAAGTGGTAATCACTTCGTTGGTACATCAGTTGATAAGTACGTATTACTTCTTCGTTAAGAATTATAGATAATCCGTGGATAGACATGTTTCCACTAAGTGGCTAAACTAAACATATAACTAACACGTTATCATGGACGTGTTACTTTCTTAATTTACTTGTTAAGTTTTTAAGAGGCTATAAATAGCCATGTAATGGTATAATGAAAAGTTAATACGAATACTTTCCACTCCCATTTTCTCATGACACTACTTCGTAGTAGTATATACGAATTTAGTTTAAAGCTGTAAATTAAAGTTGGTTACTCTAGTACTAATAACAGTATCATTAACTAACAGTATCATCAACTAGCTATTGAATTTAATTAGTTAAAGGTAGATTGAAGGAAATATTTTATAAAACATAAAAATTTTCTTTTTCTTAAAAAAAAGGCAAAACACTGCTTTACCCTGTAAAGGTCGAGTTGTGCAAGTGCAAAGGCCAATTTAACTCTAGGTTCATACTTGTTTCCCATATTTAATAGTTGAGCTTATTTCTTGTCCATTGCTAATGATTTCTCTATTATATATAATTGAAATATTTGTAGCGAATAAATTGTCTTGTCTACTACCAATGTTAAAGGACACAACCTTGAAATTTAATAAATGTATTTTGTTTTCTTCAAAATGAGTATTGTTCTTGAATTTCTTCTATTTGGATTTAGTGTACATTCCGATCAGCAGCAGGATAGTAAATTAGCAGTCGCTTTGGAATTCGATGTTATAGCCGTTTAACTCTGTTACCCATTAGAAAGCTGCTTCAGATCCATTGGTCTCTGATAATTCCTATGAGTTCCAACTTGAGGATTCACCCTAGGTTCTCTACAAATTCATGTATCATCAATCAAAGTTAGTCCCAAAGCAGAGTCACGTATATATGGTAACATGGAAAAAGCTATATTTATTTTATATCTCATTAAACCAGGATAGTTGTTATAATTTAAAGTTGTTATCTTTAGGTTTTCATCTTGCATGGGTCATAGTAACAGATTTGAGAGGTTATAGTTTATACTATTTGTGAGTATCAAAAAGTTGCTCTGACACGTGGCAGCAATATCAGTGGAGCACAAGATGTCCCGATCCGGGGATCGAACCAAGGAATCGTACCGGGGATCCGGGGATCGAACCAAGGGATCGTACCGGGGATCGAACCAGGGATCCGGGGATCGAACCAGGGATCGTACCAGGGATCGAACCAGTCCCATAGGATAAGAAGACTAGTTCGACAAGTGGACGGATAGGGAGAAGCCACATGGAAATATCTGGAAGAGATTGGGTCGACACGTGGGACGATTAAAGGACGCCACGTATTGA
>JAJJMC010020972.1:5053251-5073108 GCA_023531435.1 Papaver californicum | reverse complement strand
TAGTTCTTCCCCATATTTTTAAAAAGTCATCTTTATTTTAATCTATTATATTTTCTTTAATTAAAATTAGGTCTGAACTTAAATCTTCACAAGTCTGAGAATCGAACCTCTTTTTACCACTATATTTTATCACATCAGTGTGCAGCTTTTTGGTCTGTCATCCAATGAGTCTGCTTTTCATGCTTCTTACCATTGGTTCAAAAAATTTGACTTTAGACTTATTTATAAATAGGGATGATCCTAAGTATCTATCATCAAGAGGGACAAGTTTACTTTAAGAACATCTTGAATTTCTTTCATTCTGTCAGTGTCAGTTTTAGAACTATAAAAACACTTTGAACTTGCCAAAATTTATAAATTTTGCAAAGGCCTTTCCAACGTCATTAAATAAATGTATAGTATTATGGTTGGCATGAGTAGAAGCTTCACAAAAGAGTACGCAATCATTTGCAAAAAGCAGATTTGCCATAGAAGAAGCATGTTTAGTTATTTTGTGACCTTTTAATATTCCTACGTATTCTGCATGTATAATAGTGCGAGATAAGAATTCCATGCAAATTAGGAAAAGATAAGGGGATAAAGGGTCCCCTTGACGAAGACCTCTCGAAGGTTTGAAGAACTCATAAGGAGAACCGTTCAACATGATGGCTAAACTGGTAGTGTATAATCTTATATTTGTTACCAGATAATCCCATTTTCTCATGATTTTGATCAGAAAAATCCATTCTACCCTATCAAAAGATTTTGACATGTCGACTTTGATTCAAATTAGACCTTCTTTCTTCCAATTGCTATGAATTAACTGATAAGCTACTGCTATGTTATCTGATATCTTCCTACCAGGTACAAAAGTTGATTGGTATAGCGAAATGATCATATTTATTAAAGGTTTCATCTGGTTATCTATTATTTTTGATATAACCTTATAGGAGGTGTTGTAAAGAGTAATAAGTCTAAATTCAGTTTTAGAATCAGGGATATAAACCTTGAGTTCATTTCTTTTACCATGTAACGAGTTCTAAGGAAAGTTTGTATCAGTTGCACAAACTCACCCCCCTACGATATCCCAGTTTATTTTAGGGAAAAATTGATGGGAAACCATCAGGACCTGGGCTTTTATTTGGTTCCATGGCAAACAACGCGCTTTTTATCTGTGAGAAATAATGGCTGTTGGGATGAGGGCTATAAGGTTCCCATCGATAATATGATCAATAGTGGTTGTTATAAATTTAGAACATTAATGCTCGCTTAGATAAAGCCTATTGTATGCCACGAAGTGAAGGCCTTAGGTGTAGGCGAGGGGAGCACCCTTCTTTTCCAATCATACCAAAAAAGGATCCCTCTCCGAGAAAGTGTCGTGTAAGATATTTTGAGATTTATAATTGGTATATTTAGCTATCTATCATTATTATCTCTAACAAAACCTATTATAATTCTTTTATACCTATGTTTAGCTTTATCGTGGAAGAAACATCTATTCTTTTACCTCCTAAATCTACGTGTTTTTCTTTACTCTTAATTTTCCAGAATTCTTCTTTTATGTTATGCCAATCAGTTAACTCCTTAGCGAGTCTATGTATTTCCTTAGGTTTTGAGTGAGATGGGAGAAATTTGTTTTCATTATCAAGTTTAGCCTTGGTATTGTTGATGTTGGTATTAATATTACCATAGACTTCTTTATTCCATTTTCTTAGGGTATGTTTCAAATTAGCAAGTTTCTTAGTTAGACAGTTAGCAGGGAACCAAGGATGCTTATGTTCCAAGTTAAACCTGTAACGGATTTACATTGGGGATGATCCATCCATGGAACAAAATACTTGAAGGGTTTGTCTCCATCTTTCCATTGTTATGGTTGTTAAGGATGATAGGTAGATGGTCAGATATTAAAAGGGGAGTGATTTGTTATACTACAACATGTAAATTTATTTAGCCATTACAAGGGATCAGTCAAGTCTTTGTTCCATAAAATCTTCATCATCTCTTTTATTATTCCATGTAAACTGGTGACCTGAAAAACCAATGTCATTGTAGATGGTGAGTTTTTGACAAAGGGTAGAATTATAAAATTTCCCTCTGCCAAGCAACATGAATATAAAAAGGATATGTGCATATTTATGCGCATATGCTTAATTCTATAACAATATATGGAATATTGTATCTCTATTTATATTTCGCAAGCGAATTAAGAGTGCATATTCTCTTCAACTATTCTAAGTTGGCCTCGTATCCTCTTCAATGCTCATAATATTCATGCTTTATCGAGCTAGTCTCAAGTCGGATGAATTCCTTAAATTTGTTCTTGAATGCGCATCGATGTTCCAGCAACATCTATCAAATTCGGGAGTAACTAATGCTTAATCCCAAAATACATTCTAGTTTAACGTTTCATTCGCAACGAATGCTTCTCAAATTGCTCCTCTGAACTTAAATATGATATTTAACATTTTACTTAAATATAAGCCACAAATTATGCGTCACTCCTCTCGGACGCACCACAATTAAGAAAAAATGCCTCAAAAGACGCATTAAGCCTCTGAGCTAGGCTAACCCTAGCCTTTTCTCCTATCAGCACCAAGTTAGCACTAGCTATTTGTCTTAGCACCACATTGGCACTAGTTAGCCACCTTAGCACTAAAAGCGCTAACTTTCCTGGTGCTAACCCTAGCGCTTGAGAAGCGCTAACTAACCTAACATGGTCTTAGCTAGTATATCTTGGCCTGATAAGGCCTTAACTAGCATGTCACTACCTTAACACCTTAACCTTAGCGCCAAAGGCGCAAACTCCCTTGGCCGGAGCATCCCATGCTTGGTGTGTCCCATCTGTTGCGGCCTTGACTTAGCGCGTTCCCGGCAGCCTGATGTGTCCCTACCTTCCTAGCACTGATGCGCCTTACCAGCCTGACGCGTCCCTTGCGATGATGCGCCCCTAAGTCCTAGCGTTGATGTGTCCCTTAGCGTCCTCGCCTGATGCGTCCCTTGAGCCTAACACTTCCCTACCACCTGATGTGCCTCCACCTGATATGCCTCCACCTGATGTGCTTCCTGGCCTTATGTGTCACATGCTAATGCGTCCTTAGCTCTGGTGTGCCCCTAACTCCAGCACGTCCCTATCTTAGCCCTAGCGCGTCTCTGCTTACCAGCTATGGCTTAGCGCGATCTTGGCCATAAGCGCATTGGTGCTAACACTTTAATACTGACTATACTAACTAATTGAAGTGTTAACCTCAAACCTCCTTGTCACTAGATTCCTAGCTCTATCATAATCAATATTTACTAGAAGTTATGCGTATTGGTCTTACTCTTGAGATGTTAGCACATTAAACTTTTATACTAAAATAGCTAGCACATTACTATTTATGTTAAGTAGCTAGCACTAGCCTTGCTAAATTACTTCCCTCAGAAATATGCCCTTCTTCTCAATATTGGTCCCATACCAAACCTTATATGATTTTCAGATAGGTCTTCTTGCTTAAAAAGCCCTCTATAATATTTGGCCTCAAATGCCTCTCAGACTTATGCTAAGTCACTTCTGAGCTAATACTTAGCATCAAATGTGCCATGTTACTCCCAAGCAAGTACGTGACTACTGAACTTCCCAGACTCGACACTAATTAGTTTGACTATCAATGCAGTGAGTTGTGCAACTTGCCTCACTAACTTAGAAAGTCATTTAACTTGACTTGACTTAATCAAAACAATGGTGGCTTATAACTCCATTATTTCCACGAGATATCAAATACAACATATGGGGGGGATTCTCATTGGGATATTGGTCTGGCGGTCTATGACAATCGCGCGTTGTCGCAATACATCAACGAACAAGAAGGTAACAAGTACTGGGAAAGTTATAGAGTAGTTGGGAGGATGAGGAGTACTGGTCTAACAGGTCTTCTTTTCTTTCCAGACACCACCCCACCACAATCTCCATAATCATTACTTCTCCACCTCTCCTTAACATCCACGACTTACAAGAAATCATTGTGTCTCTTTTGAATTATAAATAGATGATTCTCATCTATTCGAAACAAGAACAAGACAACAAGTCAGGAGAAACAAAAACATATAGAATTAGCGATTCCTCTCAGAGAATCCTTTCTTCTTCGTACACTACCTATCACACTGATATTTCTCAACCTTTCTTTCTTCACTCCCATAATACCTACCCAATCTTCTTTACCTTTGTGATTGAAGCAGGGAGTGAACGGCCATTTCTTGGTTTAGGATCTTCCTGTTCAATTTTGATCTCTCGAACCTACTTGAAAGTACGATTTTTACCGTACATTTGTTTTCACCCTAAAACAGTCATGTACGCCTATCCTATTAATCATATCAAGGAAAGTATTTGATTCACTCTGGTTAAAAAGAAACATACATTTTTTCTCTGTTTCATGAAGAACTATGTTTCAGTCACCTATTATTGCCCATGGTTTATTGACGTTGTTTCACATGTCTCTTATCATTTCCCAGGAGTCATACTTTAGATGTCTATATAGGATACCACAGAAATATAAAATATTCCCGTGGGAGTTGATAGTATGATCGAAAACTTTAATATTTATTTATTTGTGTTTATAGTTCAGATTGTTCTGATTCACATTTTGTTTCCAAGAAATAATGAAACAACATACTATTCCACTATGAGGTACAATAAGGCAGTTTCGAAGGTTTATTTTTCTATAAATTTTCTCCATGTTGTGAGTGCTGTTTGGTTTTTGATATGAAGACAGGAGGTCATTCAGACTAGAGTATGTTTCTATTTTATAAGGGCTTCCTAACCCTTGACAATTCCATGCTATTGTCTTAATAAATTACCATAAATAGGATATCCGAGGATATGGGGGTTCTTCTATGTTATCTTCTTTGGAAGCAACCGTTCTATATTTAGCATAATCGTAAGTATCCTGAAATAAAAGGAATTAAATAACCTAGCAATTCAAACTTGTAACTAGTACCCTTTCGGAATCTATTAAGATCAGAGGGTATGTAATCATAGAACAATTGGATAATCAAGATTTCATAATGTGATTTAACATGTTGTAATATGTAATTCTGATATGCGGATTTTAGGAAATACCTCCATGTTGTCAATTCCATCTACTTTGTTAAGATTTTGGTTTTGATCCTCTTCAATTTGGTTATTAAATTGATTGTTTGATGTCTTCGATTCGATAGAGAGTAGGCTTACTTGGTCCATTGTATTTTCATCTTTGTTGAAGATTGTAACCTAGTTGAAAGGGTTTGCATATGGAGTGATATTCTTAGGAATAATGGCTTTTTCTGGTGATTTTCTATTTCTCTTATGATTTCCCATTTCTCCTTTGTAGATGGTGGGTTTTTTGTCAGGAGTAAAATAGTAAAGATTCACTATCTAACACCCAAGACGCAAGCAAATGGTCTAGAGGCCTAAAAAGGCGTTTATACATCAAGCTCGTCTGGTGTAATTCTGCACTTCCCTGTACAAAGTCACGAGCTGGGAACAATTGGTAATAAATAAAGGGATGAGTTATATACCAAACTCTTCGTATGTATGTTCTCTACAACATTTAAAAAAATCACATCAATCGTACAAACGAGCTAAGAGATATGATCAAAACACTCAACTATATCACAACTAAAAAGTTCCTGATTTTTTTACTGTTTCGTCTTTTTGAGGCTCTAAATGACCTCAAAGTCCAAATTCTACCGAGTTAGGAGATAGCTCATCTCCCGATCATGAAAAATTCGGGGTAGATCATGGAAAACGGACTCCGTATGAAGATTTTACAGCGTTTCATTGAAAACCCTAAATCTGAATTTTCTGACGATGAAATTTCACAAGAATTCACTTGTCTGTCCAAGTCCAAGGGGATGATGCCTCCTTACCTTATCTTTATTAGTACTAGCACAATACTTGTGAATTTTAGTATTCGTTTCAACACCTGTGTGTCTTAGTACAAAGACAAAACAGGTGAGCCTTAGTCTCAAAGACAAAACCTGTGTGTCTTTGTCTCAATGACCAAACTAAGGCGTTTTTACTCTTCTGTTCCGTACTTGTGCGTATTAGTTCTAAATACTAAACGTGTGTGCTTTAGTCCAAAATAAAATATCGTTCGTCTTCGTCTTGAGATCAAACTGAGACGCTTTTACCTTTTTGCCATAAACTTGTACGCCTTAGTTCAGAATAGCTAAACTCGCGCGTCTTTGTTCTAAAGCAAAACTCGAGTGTATTTGTTTAAAGACCAAACCCATGTGTTATACCTTTTTTGTCCAAACAAGGCGTTTTACCCTTTTTTCTCTCAACTTGTGATCCTTAATGCTAATAGGTAAAACATGTATGTTTTGCCTCTTCGACCAAAACTAAGCATTTTTACTTTTTTTCCCCGAACTTGTGCGTCTTAGTTCAAAGGCTAAACTCATGTGTCTTATGCTCTTGTCCAAACTAGGCGTTTTACTTTTTTCCCCTGGACTTGTGCCGCTCAGTTCAAATAGGCAAATTCGTGCATCTTTGTTTCACAAGCAAACTCGTGCATCTTTGTTCCTAGGGAAAAACTCATGCGTCTTAATACAATAAGCAAATACTAAGACGTCTTACCCTTGACTCTTTTCAACTAAGGAACCTTAGCATTAGATTTTAATGCTACCCTATTTGGGTCTGCTTCACATATACAAGCTTCAAACCCCTAATTTTTCTATCAAAGGCCATACAAGGGCTCATTCATATAGGTGGCCTTGCACTTATAAATTTTATGGCTTTACATACATTTTCTTATGTTTGACAACATATACTTATTCTACAAGATAAACATGTCAATGCAAATTGACCTAGTTGAACATAATGTTCCTCATAAATAAAATAACTACATATTTTATTTTATTTTATTTTAGTCTATCAAGACTCATCAGCCTAGTCAAGCAAAACATGTCTTCATTCAAAAGAGTAAGCAAGTCTCATTCGACTTAATATTTTTAGTAGTACTTAATACTATAAAAATTACACGAGACATCAAATATCACAAATGAGGGGAATATTCACTAGGGTATTGGTCTAGCGGTCTATAAAACGTGGTGAAGTAATGCACCCACTCGATCAGTAGTTGATTAGAGGAGTGGTGGGTTGATAACCGATCATTCAACCTTAATCGAAGTGGGAAGCAATTGTCAACACTTTCTCCACCTTCTCCACTTTACCACTACTCAACCATCGATATTTTCTTCCAGAGAGGAGTTCAGATGAACGATTACAATAGGTATAACTATAAAATAGATTTCTCAATCCACTGAACAACACAAGTCTGAATTGGACGATAATTCCAAGTCCAAGTCTAATACAGAACAATTCAAATCGAATAACTCGATCATTCAACTTTATCACACAGAGGATTGTTCGTAGATAGTCACACCTACTACATCCTAAAGAGTCTGATACTCTAACCTCAATCCTTTTCTCGCTTCTCTTCCTAAGACCAACCCTTTCTCCTTTGTGACTGAAGCAAGACTGGAACGACCATTGCTTGGTTTAGGCCAAGATTGTACAGATTGATCTCCCGAATCTAAATAAAGTACTTCAGCAATACAAATGTTTAAGGAATGACGAATTATCACCTGCTCACCCAAGTTTTTTTTCCTAAATTACCCGTCAATTTGTTTTTCCCCACAAACATCCTTCTAGACTTTTTTTCTTGTTCGTAATAGTTTTCTTTTCCTTATCCTTATGCAAAATTCTACAACATTCCAGATCTCCCTGGGTTTTGTCTTTAATGTTTAGCCTTCTCCAGTTTCCTGGTGCGGATTTGTTCTTCCCCCGCAGATTGATCTCTTTATTGATTATATCCAAGTATTTGGTTTCCCTCTTGGTATTTTAAGTATCTCCATTTGGATCATCTCGAATTTTATCCAACTTTGATTTGAGATTTTCTCTCCAATGGAATTGTTAGCATATATTATTGTTTTTCCTTTTCTCTGGTTCTTTTTAGTAGTTCTGGTTGGCTTTTTTGTTTGATGGACTTTGGATTTGGTTGGAGTTTTGTTTAGAGGTTGGTTATGGATTGAGATTTAACCACCACTATATCTTGGCGGTCTAAAATGACCTCGGTTCCATTAGCTGCTGGAAAACGAAGCTTGTGCGGTTAGTGAATTGTATTTTTCTACATGCCTCCAGAGATTTGTTTTATATATTGGTCAAACTTGGAGATGCTCCTGCAGTGAAATTTATGTAATTTGTTCCTTCCGAACCATACGAGCCATTTGTGGTTGGCTTTTAATGCTTGGATAATGTTGTTATCTGTTGTATCCTTTTCTTCTATGTTTTCTTCATTATATTTTTTGGTAGAATGATCTACGTATCTGCAGTTGTTGCACAAGGGAAGGTCCAAAGAGCTTGTAGGAGAATACTAACCAAGATGGATTAAATGGGGTTGGATATAATTCATTTATGTATGGTAATAATTCATTAACTTTGATGATGATGAGGCATTCCATAATTTTTTTTGTCAGGAGCTCTCCCATAAAAAAAAATTAGGTAATATATTCTCCTGTAGGCTTACATATAATTGTAAGATTGACCACCGAAATAAAAGAGAATGGGCAGTTTTTTATGTGCTTATATATCTTGATTTTGTAGAAATGATCATCTTTTATTAGGTTAGGACCTTCAATTGGGTATTCTACCAATACCACTAGATAAACCATTAAACACCAACCTCCCTTTTCTTTTAGAATATTAAAGTCTTCTTTGGATTTTAGGTGAAATTAATAGGGGTTTCTTCTGATAATTTAATGACTGCTCCATATTTCAAGTTCCAATTTTCCTTTATATCTCGTTGTTTTAGGGTGAAAACAAATGTACGCTAAATTAAGAAATAGTCGTTCACGTCCTGCTTCAATCACAAAGGTGGAGAAGATTGGGTAGGTCTTAGGGGAGGAAAACAAAGAAGGTTGAGAAATATCAATGTGAAGAAGAAAGGAATATGTGAGAGGAATCACTAATTTTGTATGTTTAGTTTCTTCTGACTTGTTGTCTTGTTCTTGAATGGTTGACAACTATTTATTTATAGTTCAAATAAGATATATTGATTTATCGTAAGTCGTGGAAGTTAGGGAGAGGTGGAGAAGTGATTATTATGGAGATTATAGTGGGGGTGGTGTCTGGAAAATAAGGAAGACCTGTCAGATCACAACTCCTCATCCTCTCAACTGCTTTGTAACCGCCCACTTCATGTTACCTTCTTGTTCGTGGAGGTGGTGCCACCACACACAATTATCGTAAACCGCCAGACCAATACCCCAATGAGAATTCCCCTATGTATTGTATTTGATATCTCGTGGAAGTAGTAGAGTCATAAGACACTATGTTTTGATTGAGTCAAGTCAAGTCAAATGACCTGCTAAACCAGTGAGGCAAGTTGCGTAACTCACTGGATTGATAATCAGACCGATTATATCGAGTCTGGGAAGTTCAGTGGTCATGTACTTGCTTGGGAGTAACATGGCACACTTAATGGCTAAGTATTAGTTTAAAAGTGACTTAGAATAAGTCTGAGGGGCATTTGAGGCCAAATATTGTATAAGGCTTCTTAAGCAAAGAGCCTACTAGAATTCATATAAGATTTATTATTGAACCAATATTGTGAAGAAAGGTGTATTTCTGAGGGAAATATAGTAATGTGTTAGCTCTTTCAGTATAAAAGGATAATGTGCTAACGTCCCATGAGCAAGGCCAATATGCATGGCTTTTAGTAAATATTAATTGTACTAGGGAACAGAAGATAATGTCAAGGAGGTTTGAAGTTAGCACTTCAATTAGATAGTATAGTTAGCATTAGAGTGTTGGAGTCAATGTGCTTGTAGGTAAATCGTTAATTATGGATGTGTTAGGTCAAGGGCGTATTAAGTAGAGACGTTCCAGAGCAGATGCATCAGGCTAGTGAGACGCACTAGGCTGCTGGCAGGGACGCGCTAGGCTGGCCATTGCTAGCGACGCGCTAGAGAGCCAAGGGCGTGTTGGAGAGTGGGACGTGCTAGCTAGGCATGGGACGCGCCAGGCTTATGGCGCATCAGCCACTAGGGATGCGCTAGGCATAGTTAGGGACGCATCAGGTAAGGGCGTGTTAGCTAGAGGCGTACTGGCTAGTGGCTAGTCATGAGAGGCGCTCTCGAGCACGCGCTAGATTTGGTACTTGGCCAAGAAAAGTTGGCGTTTTTGGCGCTAAGGTTAGGGTTAGCCTAGCTCAGAGGTTCAATGCATTTTTATGGCATTGTTTCTTGATTGTGGCGCATCCAAGAGAAGTGGCGCATTATTTGTGGCTTATATGTAATCAAAGTGCTATAATAGCATATATAAGCTCAGATGAGCAATTTGAGAAGCATTCGTTGCGAATGAAGCATTAAGCTAGAATGTATTTTAGGGTTTACGCATTAGTTATTCCCGAATTTGATAGATGTTGTTGGAACATCGATGCGCATTTGAGATAAGTTCAAGGAATTTAGCCGTGGAATTTATGTGACTTGAGACTAGTTCGATATGACATGAGTATTATGAGTATTGAGAAGGCCCTAGGGACAATTTAAAATGTTTAAAGAGGATTTGTACTCTTAATTCGCTTGCAGAATATAAGCAGAGATACAGTATTCCATGTTTTGCTATAGAGTTAAGCATATGCGCATAAATACACACATTTTTTTTTACTCCTGCTTCTTGGCAGAAGGCAATTTTACAATTCTTTCCCTAGTCAAAAACTCACCATCTACACTCGTGTAATTTTTCCCATTAAAAGGAAACCTTGATACAAAGTCATCCAATGATGGTTTGCTTCCAGTTTTTCTGGTTTCAGGTACACTTTAGGATTTATATTAGGTGGGATGGTCAAATTGTTTTGCATTCTATCTGAAAGGATTTCAATGCTGAATTTGATATTAGAAGAAGATGGTTTGCTATGATCCATGAAGTATTCGATATTAGATTTGTGGTGTTGTTGGTAAGAGTTGAGTGTTTGTTTGTCCTTGGTATTTATTATTTGCAAAAGAAATTTGAAATTCAAAATTTGTTTAGGAGTGGAGTCATGTTGTATGGTTTATATGCATAGGCTGATCTGATCTTTGGTAGCCGAGTAGTGATATTTTCGTTTGACTACACTAGGTCGCTGTGTGCTTTGGTTTTTGTTTTTTGGATTCAGAGTTGTCACAACAACTATGGCTTTGTAGATGGAAGAATACTTTTCAGCAATATCTTTTTGGGTTTGAGTAGTCTTTATGATAACTCTTACTATTGTTTTACGGTTAGACAACATATTTGTTGGATTATTGAGTTTATTGTAGGTATAGGACTGTAGAGGGTCAGAATGGGTGGTTAGATTCGTTTTCCTGGTTGTGTAGGTGAAATTTTTCTGGTTACCCCTTAACGGGTGGTAGGGTGCTTATAAATCTTGCCCATGAAATTTATTTCTTGGACATGGTTTCTTTCATGTGCGCGTACATTTGTTGTAAGTAAGTGGTTGAACTTGGCCTTTAGCATATATGATTGGTTGCAGATAACACTTGCCTCTAAATGACCATTTAACAGTTTTTTGGATGATTTCTTCTCATTTTTATCGATAAGCTCCAAAACCTGCAAAACACAAAATAATACTAATAATATATAATTTTACACAAAAAATAGTTATGAAAGCTTGAACATATAATAATAAAATAGTATAAATTAAGCACTTATGAACCCTCGCCTTTTTATCTCTCTTCCCAGCAATATGGGTGGATCGAGTCTAGATTTTTCACTTGCAACACAAATCTGGATCCATTTGTGTTTGTCCATGTTATTAATCATCATCATGTTAGGAAATTCAGATAAGATTTCATCATGCGAAAATTTCACCTGAGATGTTTCTTGCTGAAACTAGTTGTCCTTACTGATCAAGTTGCCCCTAATATTCTGCTCCACCTAGTCTGTACCTCCATTTGTATTGCAAACGCTTAGTGGGAGTATAATCTTGTGCTTCAATGATAGACATATTTTTGTGTCTAAATTGTTCTCAATTATTTGTACTGTTGGTGCTCAATTTATACTTATTGTGTGATTTTATGCGTTTGTAGGTAATTTTAGGAATTAAACTTTTGTGGAAAAATTGGCTCAAAAACTTGATGAAGGCACCCGGAAAAATTACTAAAGGCACCCAGGTGAATTATGAAAGGCACCCAACTCGTGGATAAGGGCACCCCTCTTCTTGGATTCAAATCCGAAAATGGCGGGAACAATATCTTCACACGTGAAAGGTAGCTGAGTTGGGTTTGAGCGAGATTTTTGGAGACTCCGACTATATCTATAAGAAGAAACTATATAAATATGTCAGAAACATCAATTCTGAAAGTTTAGAGCCGAAAAAAATGGTTGGAAGTTGTACCAAACTGCCGGAAAAGAGTTTCATTCTTTGTTTTGGATAATCGAGATTTAGAGTTTGTTTTGGATTGATATGTGGTTCCTTATCAGTTAAGGAAGGGTTGTTAGGGTTTGTGGAACCTATATAAAGCAAAGAGATCGAAGAAAAAGGTGTGGGTGGTCGAGCCGGAAAATTCAGGAAATAAAAAATTCTCTCGAGGAAGAAGAAGAAAAACAGAAAGTCACAGAAGAAAATAGTCGTTAAGCCCATTACCTTTTCTATCTTCTCTATTGTGACCAACATCAGTCGTATATTCGTCAGTTGCTTTTCACCTTTCTCTACCACAGACACACCGATTGCAACAATTATTTCTGTACCAAAGTTTTTGTGTCAATTTGTTTTCATAATTTTTTTTTTCTTCGTGTGAATACTTTGATCCATGATTTATTATTTTGAGAGAGTGTACAACATGAGGAGCTAAACTCCAATATTGAGGCGATGTAGAAAGCTATTTTTCTAATAATAAAGTGGTATATTTTTTATTTAATTAATTTTGCAATTCTTTTTATGATTTTTGCATTGAATTAAAATTGATTATACGATTTTTACTAAATAGTTGGGATTTCTTTTGATGGTTAATGCTTAGTCTAGGGCTCTTGATGTTCCATGGTTGTGATTTACAACTATTATTTTGAAAATCTACTTATTGCAATATTTTAGAATCAAATTGAATGTGTGAGTTCATGATTATTGGTATTAATTGAATCACTTAAAAATTGGTTAATGGTGCAATTCCTAGCCTCAGTTTTCTCTATATTCTTGAATCAATTTTTAATTGAGTTTTCTATTTTAGAAATTAAATTAAGTCTTAAAAAAATCTTCACAAGTCCTAGAGAACGAACTATTTTTACCACTTTTACAAAACTACCAAGTTTTTGGCATCGCTATCGGGGACTTGTTTTTAGGTTAGAGTTGTAGATTTATTTTTGTTTTTAGGTTTAGTTTTTGTTTTTGTTTTTAGTAGTAGTTTTAATCTTTTTTAGATTTTAATTCTTTTGTTTTATTTTACATTTTTGAGTATTTATCTTTTTGCTACAGGTTTTTGATCGAAAAAGAAAGCTGAGCCAGAGATTTTGGTAATTAATTAAAGATTTGGAGTCAAAGATAAAGTGAAAAGAACGAAAAAATAAAAAAATATATTTTATTTTAATTTTTAGGGTTTTATTTATTTTATTAGAAAACTGTATTAGGAAATCTTTTATTTTTTTTGTAATTTATCTTTTATTTTTGGATATTTTGGGACATTTTTATTATTTTTAAACCCTACGGAATGGTAGTATTAAATATAAACAGCACATGGAAGTACGACAATTACGATATTGTCTCACCCCCTTGGGTTCGTACACTGACACAGGAGTCAGTGGCCCGAGTTGACTTCAACGGTTCATCACCCGTTTGGTACGGGAGGTAAAACTCGATCAACCCACGAATCTTCTGCAAGTGGGTTTATTGTATTCCTTCGTATGCATATATGTTGAGGACTTGAATATGGACTTTATTTTCTAGTAAAGGGCAAGAATTGGCCATACAAGATAAGGTCTCGGATTTCATCACCGTATCCTTCTTGCCCGCTTTAGGAACATGTTACCAAACGCGAACCTAAACCTAAAACTTGACTAGAAAGAAGACGATTGGGTAACGAGCTTATTGCAAAGTTTATCGAAAGGATTGTATTGGTTACTTTGTTAGCTCAACTCAAGGATTGGGAAGGTTAATTTAAGTTGATTCGTGCCACCTTGTAACCTAAGGAAACGTTTTCCAAAGAGGTAGGTTTATCCAAGCTCCTTAAAGCTTATCTTGCCTCTCTCGATTAACTTGCTTTATTCGGATCGGTCCAACAGGTTTGCTAAAACTGTAACTAGTTGCCTTTTAGAAGAATATAAGCTGGTCTAGAAACAATCTAAGTAGAGTCATCATGTTTTGTTGTTTGCTAGATTCAACAAGATTGATTTGGTTGATTCAGCATCGCTTGTGTTTGTTTAGATTCTGAGTATCGTGGTTGAACGACTATCTAAGTAGAGTTTTGAATTCTTGTATGAATTTTAGTATGATGAGTGCAAACTCTCGTACAACAATTGGACTCATATAGGGTAATGATTCCCATTACCGAAGAATTTAGTATGCCACCTAAATAGCTTGTTTAGTGTCTACCCTCAATCGTTCACAGGTAGCTAGGGTTTGGAGTAGAAGGTTTTGTGGGTATATCTCTTGTAAACCCTCACAAGACAAAACTCGTCTGATAGGGACACCTATGGGTTTAAAGGCTTATTGCACATGCTAAGTGCAATTGCGATGCCTGCGAAAGTGAGTTAGGATTTATTTTTATTTTCTAGATTAGATTTGCTCGAGGACTAGCAAATAATAAGTTTGGGGGTATTTGATAGACACGTTTTCGTGACTTATTTGATCTTAATTTGTATATTGTTAGAACTCATTTGTGTACTTAGATTGTGATTTTGTGTGTTTGTGGATATTTTTGGAGAATAAAAAATTGAGGAAAATTGGGCTTAAAAAGTTATAAAGGCACCCAAGTAATTGATAAAGGCACCCACTCAATGTTAAAGGCGCCCATCCATTGGTTAAGGGCACCTCTTCTTCTCAAATACAAACAAATAACTTGGCGGGAAACTCATTTGTGTGAATCTGTGAGAATATGTTGCGAGATTTGGATGAGATTTCTTTGGTATTATGACTCGAATATTCTTTCCTTACCAAAACAAGAGTTGTACACGACTTGAACACATAAAGAATCTCGCCTGAAAATGGTTATTTGCGTTAAAAAGGGAAACAAGAATTACTCGGCAGATCTGATTTGAGAAATATTATCATAAGTGAGATTTTATCTCCTTAAAACGTCCAACAGTATCTTCTCGAGTCCCTTAAATAGCATCAGCAAGCTTGAATAAAGGAATGTGAAAAGAATCAGATCGAGAATATGATTCTCATTGAAGAGAGGATTTCCTCGAAGATATGGAGTTGTTAGTCGTTTGATTATAAATAGGGGTTAAGAGAAACAAGGGGGCGGGGTGTGTGCTGGAGAGGCTAGAAGCGAAAATATCAAAATCCAGAAAAATGCTCGTGATGAAGAAAATGTTCCGAAAAGGTTGAAGTTTTCGTGGCAAAAAAGTTGAATATTCTGTTGCTAAAGCTTTTAATTTTACAACATTTATCTTTATTTGCAACGTTTATCTTTAGTGAAATACTTTTCCCTCTGTAACAGTGAGTCTGTAACGCTTATAAACGTTGTGAATTTCCTGTTTTTCATTATTTTCACTCTTTTTCATCATTTGTAAACATTTTGAGCCATGAATCATTATTTGGAGCAACTGATTAATATGAGGAGCTAAACCCCTTTGCTGAGGTAACGGAGGAAGCCAATTTTCCAAGAGAAGTGGTATATTTCTATTTTAATTAATTTTCACAATTTCTTTTATGATTATTTTCTTTGATTAAAAATTGATTTAAGGATTTTTATTAAGCAGTTGTGATTTCTTTTGATAGAGCATGCTTAGACTAGGGTTTTTGATGTTCTATGCTTTCTATTTATAATTGTTATTTTAAAATCTACTTTTGCAACATATTAGAATCACTTTAGATGTAAAGAATTGCATGAATATTGATTAGATTGAATCACATTAATTGGTTAATGGTGAAATCCTCAGTATTTGTGAATATCATTTTCATTTTTTGTGTATATTTTTAGTTTAAAATTAGTTTATTAAATCTAAAATCAATCTTCACAAGTTCGAGAGTTTGAAACATTTTCTTACCACTATCACAAAAATATCACATTTCTTGCACAATAAGTAACTACCTTGTAGAGAAAGCGTTACTTGACTTAGGAGCCAGTGTGAACTTACTTATGTACCATATGTACCTCCATCTAGGACTTGGTGGGCTAAAACCTACCCAGATAATACTTCAGTTAGTTGATAGGTCTGTGAAAATTCTTCGTGGTATTGTCGAAGACGTTCTTATTAAGATCGACAAGTTTATTTATCTTGTAGATTTTGTTGTCCTAGATACCCAACCTATCCCTGACCCATAGAACCAGATACTTGTGATATTAGGTCGCTCATTTTTAGTTACACCTAATGCGATCATTAACTCTCAGAATGATATTATGAATTTATCTTTTGGTAATATGACTATTGAGCTGAATATTTTAAATATTAGTAGGCAACCCCCTGAGCTAGATGACACATGCATTGAGGAGGTGAACATGGTAGAAACTTTAATTCAGGAGTCATTACCAAACATCTTGTACGAAGATCCATTAGAGAGTTGTCTATCCCATTTTGGGTTAGATTTTGACGATGATAGCACCATATATCAAGTGAATGCTCTGTTGGATACTAATAGGTGGAAAATTAAGTTCAAACCACCACCAATTTTTAGTTATACCTTAATTCCTTATTTAGAAGAGCCTCCTAAGTTGGACCTGAAACAGCTACCAGATACCCTGAAATATGTTTTTAGGCCATCTGAGACTTTGCCTGTGATTGTAGCATATGACTTGGCTAATGATCAGAAAAGTATGCTAATGACCGTACTTCAAGATAATAATGAAGCTTTAGGGTGGACTATAACAGACATTAATGGTATAAGTCCTATTGTTTGTATGCATCAGATTCATTTAGATGATGACACCATACCTTTTAGGGAGATTCAACGTCGACTTAACCCTAGCATGAAAGAAGTAGTTCGAACTGAGGTGCTTAAGTTGTTAGATGCGGGTATTATCTACCCCATTTCAGTAATAAGTGGGTCAGCCCCGTTTAGGTTGTTCCCAAGAAATCAGGTATCACTGTAGTCCAGAATGATAACAATGAGTTAATCCCAACCCGAGTAACCACGGGATAGCGTGTTTGTATTGACTACAGAAAATTGAACAAATCACAAGGAAAGACCACTTTCCCCTTCCTTTCATCGACCACATGCTAGAGAGATTAGTTGGACATAGTCATTATTGCATGTTAGATGGCTTCTCTAGTTATAATCATATTGTTATTGCCCCAGAAGACCAAGAGAAAACCATTTTTACCTGTCCCTTTGGTACTTTTTCATATAGACGCATGCCTTTTGAGTTGTGCAACATACCCGCTACTTTTCAGTGTTGTATGATGAACATATTTTCTGATATGGTATAACGGTTTTTAAAGGTTTTTATGGATGATTTTTCAGTAATTGGGTCATCTTTTGATGAATGCTTGCATCATTTGACATTAGTGTTGACTAGGTGTAAGGAAAAGAATTTAATGCTTAATTGGGGAAAATACCATTTCATGGTTCAATCAGGATTTGTTTTAGGGCATATCGTAGCTTCTAAGGGTATAGAGGTAGACAAACCCAAAGTTGACCTTATGAAGACTTTAAAGGTTCCCAAAACCGTACGATATGTTAGATGATTCTTAGGGCATGCAGGTTTTTATCGTCAATTCATTAAGGATTTTAGCTTGATTTCTAGACCTCTTTGCAATTTGCTTGCAAAATATGTTAAGTTTGTCTTCGATGATGCTTGTTTAAAAGCTTTCGAGAAGCTTAAGACTTTGCTCACTACCGCCCCTATTGTCCAGGAACCTAACTGGAATTTAGCCTTTGAAATCATGTGTGATGCTTCAGATTATGTTATTGGTGTTGTTTTAGGACAGTGAGAAAATAAATTATTGCATGTGATTTACTATGCCATCAAAACCCTAAATGATGCCTAATTGGACTATACTACCACAAAGAATGAATTGTTAGCCATTGTTTTCGCCCTGGATAAGTTTAGATCCTATCTCTTAGTTCTAAGGTTATAGTCTTTACTGATCATGCTGCTTTGAAGTATCTTCTTTCCAAGAAGGATACTAAACTAGATTGGTTATATGGATCCTTTTGTTACACGAATATTATTTACAAGAGGCAAAAAGAGTGCCGAAAATGTAGTAGAAGACCACTTGTCTAGGATTGTTGTTGATTCCCATGATAATTCTCCTCCTGTGAGAGATAGTTTTCCTGATGAACAATTTTTTCTTGTTTTCCAATTACTTTGGTTTGCGAATATAATGAATTATCTTGTTACTGGTTGAATGCCTCAACATTGGGGTAAACAAGATCGTTCTAGGTTTTTATCCGCGGTAAATCATTTCTTTTGGGATGATCCTTATTTGTTTAAGTATTGTCCAAATCAGACTATTAGGAGATGTGTACCTGAGAGTGACCAGACCAATATTATTTCCTTTTGTCATGATCATGCTTGCGGGGGTCTTATTAGTGCTAAGAAGATTGTTACTAAGATATTGCAGTGTGGATTCTACTGCCTTTCGTTGTTTAAAGACACCCATAGTTACTGTGTTGCTTGTGAGCGTTGTCAGAAATTATGAACCATTTCTCGTATAAATATGATGCCTTTGAACCCTATTTTAGTCATTAAGGTCTTTGATGTATGGGGCATTGATTTTATGGGTCCTTGTACTAATTATTTTGGTTTTTTTTATATCCTTGTCGTTGTAGACTATTTGTCTAAGTAGGTTGAGGCGATTTTGTGTAAAAAAAACGACCACAAGGTTGTGGTCCAGTTTTTGAATGATAACATATTTGTATGTTTTGGTACGTCACGGGCTATAATTAGTGATGGAGGGTCACACTTTCGTAATCGACCCTTTAGTATCTTAATGAAGAAATATAGTATTACTCACAGAGTAACTTGATAGACACATTTTAGTGTCTAAATTGCATCTTAATTTCTAGTGAGTTAGTATTCGATTTTGTGTCTATTACGTGTTTTTATGCTTTTGTAGGTACATTAGAAGAATAAAGATTTGTGGAAAAATTGGCTCAAAAAGTGTTCAAGGCACCCGGGAAAATGGATCAAGGCACCCACACTTTGGATTGGGGCACCCTTGGATCGGGCTGAGCTGGATCGGGTCAACCAGGTGAGTCAACCCAGCGAGCTGGATCGGGCCGAGTCACCGAGTTGACTCATCGGGGTTCAACTGTTTGAACTGGTCGTGATAATCTTAAGTGATTCGCAAGATATTTTGCTTCTAGATTGTTCCAACATTGATAGTCATCTCACGCAAGTCTTAAACAGCAAAAAAATCCCGTGAAATCAGCTCGGAAATCATGTATTTGGCCGGAATTGTGTTTCGATTCGGATTGAGATTTGTGGGTTGTTTTAGAGAGTTCTATTAGGTTTAGAACTCTCTCTAGGGTTTCTACTACCTATATAAACCAAGAGAAGCCAATAAAATCGAGAAAAAAACCTTAGAGAAGAAAATAGAAAATTCCGGTGAAGCTCCGTCAACGTCCGGTCAACTGCTACTGCACCGGACGGCTGTTCTTCACCCATCGCTGCCGGAGAAGAAGACTCAGCAACACTTACAACTGTTGCTGATTTGAAATTTCCTGTTGTCTATTGCTTTAAACGCTGTGTTGCTTAAAACTCTCCTGTAACAGCTGAACCATCTCC
>JAJJMC010020972.1:5024458-5053241 GCA_023531435.1 Papaver californicum | reverse complement strand
GTATCACATCAGCTGTTACAGCGTTATTCACCTTTGTAATTGATATTTTGAGCAATGAAATCAACTTTTGAGCAAGTTTTCTTCACCATGAGCTAAGTCTATTTACTGGGATGATGGATAAGGTAATTTTCTCAATTTTATGTGATTTAATTATTTTCTAATAATTATTTATAATTCTTTTATTATTAGAATTGCATAGTTTTAAATAGTAAAAACGGTTTTCTTTCAACAGTTGTGCTTTTGCTTGATGGATTATGCTTGGTTAATTAATTTTGATAGTCCATGCTTGTGATTTACCTCTGTTTGTTAGCATAACAAAACCAATTTTGGCAATTACTTGTGCTTCAATTAATTTAAAAAGAATTATCTTATTAATCACATAGGTTGTTAGAATTACCTGGTTCCTGATTCCTGGTACTTTTAAAATTATTCAAAAATCATATTTACGTTATTTAGTCTTTTTCTTACTCCTGGAATTTTCTAGAATTAATTAAAATCATTATTTTCTAAAATCATTACCTTTACAAGTTCGAGAATCGAACCACTTTATTTACCACTTCTAAAATTACATCATAACTACCCCATATCACCCACATACTAGTGGTAAAGTAGAGGTTTCCAATAGGGAGATTAAAATAGTTTAGAGAAAACATTTAATCCTAGTAGGAAAGACTGATCATTGAGGCTTACTAATGCCTTATAGGCTTACCGTACTACATTTAAAACCCCTATTGTAATGTCACCTTATCGTCTAGTTTTTGAAAAGGCATGTCACCTACCCGTCGAGTTAGAACGCAGAGCATATTGGGTTGTAAATAAGTTTAATTTTTCACTTGGCAAAGCAGGAGCTCACAGGAAGCTCCAGCTCAATGAGCTAAAAGAGATTCAGAAAGATGCATATGATAGTGCTAAGGAGTATAAGAACAAAATGAAACTTGTGCATGATAGAAATATTTTAAGAAAGTCATTTTCTCCAGGTCAAAAAGTTCTTCTGTATGATACTTGTTTGCATCTATTCCCCGGGAAGTTACGCTCTCGATAGACCGGTTCTTTTGTTGTTCGCACAATTTTTCCTCATGGAACTATTGAGACTCAAGATGGTACAAGTGCTTTTAAGGTTAACAGTCAAAGATTGAAACCATTTTTAGAGCCTTTTTCTACAGGTGATGTTGAGGAGGTCCCTTTGGAAGACCATGTTTACCTTCATTGACGATCGAGGTTGTTTATATACATTAGTTGATTTTTGTAGGTTTTTGTTATTATTTTTTAGGTTTTTATTTTCTGTCTTATTCTCCATAGAAGGACTGTTACGCTTCACCCATGTACTATCTTTCTGACTTACCTCTTTATTTCTCTATTTACCTATCTTTTGGTACTGCTCTTTAATTTGAAACATTGAGGACAATGTTAGATTTAAGTTTGGGGGTAAGGGAGAAACTTATAGTGCAATAAAGAAACTCCAAAATTTAGAAGCTTGTGAACATTTCATGATGACACTAACCATTATAGGTAGATGGAAACTTAACTTTTGTTCTATAGGAATTGGTGTCCTCAGCTAAATGGTCTATTCATAAAAGGATGCCTAACTCAGGTATTAGAAATAACATGATAGTTGTCACCATATCTCGGAGTCTATCTCGACCATATCACCTTCTGTTTTTATTTTTATAATTTTTTATGTTTCTCTAAGTAATTTGGTGGGGCACTAGTATCACCTTGTTATCGTTGTTAGGATAAAGTAGAGTGATTGAGATCAAGCCCCGTTATTGTATTTTATTTAGACAAAACAATATAAATAAATAAATAAATAAATAAATTTTTCAGTAACGACCGTTGGGGCCCTTGTATATACCATTTGAGTCGATATTAAGACCAGTGAGAGCATATCTCAATCCATTAGGATTTATCTTGGCATGGACCTTCAGAAAAATATGGGAAACATCGTTCATATTAGTCAACATGTGCAAACTTCATCATCTTCATATCCATCTTCTAAATCTATTCATGTGATTGAACTTTGATAGACTTTGAGTATCGTGGGCCATTGTACAACTATCTAAGTAGAGTTTTGGGTTCTTGTATGAATTTTAGTACGTTCAGTGCAAACTCGTGTACAACAATTGGATCATATAAGGTAATGATTCCCATAGCCTAAGAATTTAGTTTAGCCAACTAATAGCATATTTAGTGTCCACCCTCAATCGTTCACAAGTATCTAGGGTTTGGAGTAAAGGTTTTGTGGGTACACCTCTTATAAACCCTCATGAGACAACACTCGTCTTCTAGGCCACCTAGGAGTTTAACGGCTAGCTGCACGTGCTAAGTGTAGTCGTGACTCCTACAAAAGTGAGTTAGATTTCTATTTTTTAGATTAGATTTGCTCGAGGACTAGCAAATAATAAGTTTGGGGATATTTGATAGACACATTCTTGTGTCTAGATTGTTCTCAATTATTTGTATTGTTAGTGCTCAATTTATACTTATTGTGTGATTTTATGTGTTTATATTTATTTTTGGGAATTAAACTTTTATAGATAAATTGGCTTAAAAACTTGATAAAGGCACCCGGGAAAATTACTAAAGGCACCCAAAATAATTGTTAAAGGCACCCAGATCGTGGATAAGGCATTTAGGTTTTGAGCGAGAGTTTTGGAGACTCCGACTATACTACAAGAATAAACTATCTAAATATATTAGAAACATTAATTCTGAGAGTTCAGAGCCAAGAAAAATGGTTGGAAGTCGTACCAAATTGCCAAAAAAGAGTTTCATTATCTGTTTTGGATAATCGAGATTTAGAGTTTGTTTTGGATTGATATTTGGTTCCTTATCAGTTAAGGAATGGTTGTTAGGGTTTTTGGAACCTATATAAAGCAAATAAATTAAAGAAAAAAGTGTGGGTGATCGAGCCGGAAAATTCAGGAAGAAAAAATAGTCGTTAAACTCGTTACGTTTTTTATCTTCTCCACTGTGACCAACATCAATCATATATTCGTCAGTTGCTTTTCACCTTCTCGACCGCAGACACACTGATTGCAACATTTATTTATTTAGCAAAGTTTTTGTGTCAGTCTGTTTTCATTTTTTTTTTCTTATGTGAACACTTTGAGCAATGATTTATTATTATAAGAAAGTGTACAACATGAGGAGCTAAACCCCAGTGCTGAGGCGACGAAGGAAGCCATTTTTCCAAGAATAAAGTGGTGTATTTCATATTTAATTAATATTGTAATTCTTTATGATTTTTGCATTGGATTAAAATTGATTATATGATTTTTACTATATAATTGTGATTTCTTTTGGTGGTCCCTGCTTAGTCTAGGGCTCTTGATGTTCCATGCTTGTGATTTACAACTATTATTTTAAAAATCTACTTGTTGATAATATTTTATAATCAAATTGAATGTGTGAGTTGCGTGATTATTGGTATTAATTGAATCACGTAAAAGTTGGTTAATTGTGGAATTCTTAGCCTCGGTTTTCTCTATATTCTTGAATCAACTTTTAATTGAGTTTCCTATTTTAGTAATTAAATTAGATCTAAAACAAATCTTCACAAGTCCTAGCGAACTAAATATTTTTACCATTTTTACAAAACTACCATTCACTTGCACCATTATTTCGTTGGCACGTGTTATCCCCTCTTAATTTTTTTTCTTCCATTGAGTATTGTGGCTATCCCTTCCGATGTTGCTTAAAAAATTTCCTTGCATCAATTGAGTAAACTTCCCTTGGACGCTTGGTTTGAAGTTAAATTTGATTTTGTTGTTGTATTTTGCATATTTTGCATCATTAATCTTTCAACAAAATCATTTGGAGAATCTTTTTTTGTTCTTTCATGAATACTTAATAAGGAGACATATTGCTTTACAATGTGACCAAAAAAGGCACAATAAAAATAAAGGTTTAGTAGTTTAAAATATCTAAGAATCGCAAATGCATTTCTCCTTTGATGGCAGTATAACTTTTACCTGACAATGGAGTGATTTTTTAAGATTTATTTCAACTCTTAGTTGTGCAAACTTTCCCCTAATTATGAACTTCACCAACAAGAATGGGTTGAGGCGTTCCCAATCTTCTTGCTAGATCATTGATTCTCTCCTCTGTCATCATACTAAAACAAAACCCATGTATCTGAATTGTGAAAATCTCCTTCTTACAATAGATATTTTGATGGGATATTTGCATCTTCATACTTTTGGGAAACTATTAGATCATCATTAATAGACTAGGGTGTTCCATCCATTATATGGATAAGATCACATTTATGTTGAAAGATAATAGTATATGTGTTTTCACCGAACTCAGTTATAGAAAATAGCCTTGAGGATTTATATGCCTTTTTTTCTTTGATGGGTAAAAGAATTTGATGCTGACGAGTTTCGAACTCAAGTCACTGGTATCATCATTTAATGATTTTACCAATGTACTACAGTGATATCGACTTTCATTCAATATTATAAAAACAGCTTCTCTTCCATTATGTATTTTGAAGATGAAACAGTTCATCCACTTTTTCTTAGAGTCATCTACTGTATCAAATAAATCAATGGTATATCCTCCTTCATCACCAAGAGTCGTTTTACCATCTAGATCTTCCAGGTTAGGTTGGGTGTTAGATGAACTTTCCATTACCAGAATAATAAGGAGATGATAAACAAAGGACTAAAAGATGTAGCATACACTAGAGTAGCATATATTATAGTAAATCAAGAAATTATTGGGAAAGAATATAGGAAAAAGTATTCCTGAAGAATGAATAAATAATCTACATATGAAGAATAGAATCACCCTAAAGATGAAAAAAAAATCGCCAACAAGGAACAAAACCTACCCTATCATAGGTTCCCCCATTCGCATAAAAACATATTAAAAAAAATATTATTGCCTAGTGGAAAACTAATCCCTACCTACCACTTGTCTCCAGATAGTGAAAATGGGGATTTTGTGTACTTCCAAGAAAATTTGGCAAATAAATAGTTAATGGTAACAATTATGAGAACCACACAAACAAAGCCATCAACAATCCACAATTAAGTCAAAATATCGGGTGAGGAAAAAAATGGAACAACTGACTTGAGTAGTCACCAGACTTACTACATTAGGACAAGTTCTATGCACATACCAAATAATCAAGTTTACCCATTTTAAACCACTATAAACATGTCAAACGAGTAAATTGGCTAGGCAAGCAGGCATATTTGCCGGTTTGCACATCATGATAGAATCTCTATCGAGAGATAAAAACTCTCGTTGAGTTCTTATCTTAGTTGTATAATATTCCATCATCCATGGGTTCCTATATAATTTATAATTTCGATCTTAGTCTTTCATCTTAAGTTTAGTCCGACTATTTTTGATTTAACACTAATCACTTCTAATGTAATTTTTAATTTTGATTTTATGTAATTTTATTTCATAATTAATTGAATTAACTAATATTTTGTTTTAAGTATAAGGAAGTTTAATAATTTGATTGAACTAACTAAAATTATATTAAAACACTAGTCTTTATTACATTACATTCAATTAAATTAATATACTATGCTCTTTTACAAGATATATACTAGGACGATAAAAATTTAAATAAGCACTTCAATAAAAATCTCGGACAATGTTTAGCCTCCTCTTTATCTTCATTTGACGTAATTTCTAATCGGTGCGCTCTTGAAAAGATTTTCCTCGATTTTTATGAGCAGTACTACGGTTAACTTTTAAATTTTATTTGCCTTCATTTTTCTTACCTTGAACTCTTCTTTGTCTTTAAGTTGCAGATTTAACTTGGTTAACATCCAAAACTTGAAGACATCTTTGCTTTTTATCATTTTCTATTGTTTTATAACCATCACATATCTTACTAATAACAGCTTCAAGTACAACTCCCGATAAATGTATTAGGTTGTATTTTTTACCATCTGAGAAAAAATGTAAATAATTAAAAATTTTGATAAAATTTTTATATTAGTGTAAAAAATAGTTTAAAATATTGGATACCTGTACACAGTGGAGAATTAACCATTGACGACCTAGTTTCTATCAAACGATATAATTTTGGTCGATAACGATCAAGTCGCTTACTAGTTACTACATTTTACGTGGCAGGATAAACTAGCCAATTTACGGATATACATAAAGATTTGGCCTTAGAACTTTCAAAGTTCGATTGCAATAAAATTACAACCACTCAAATGCAGTCTCAATACCGTCGTATCATGTATCGGTATTGCAGATATGGATTAATACACGGGGATACACGTATAAATGCGATACGGCCCGATACTTCGAACAATGATCTTAAGTTAGACGGCGCGCTAAATATTTTCATTTCCCCCCGAAATATAGGACATTTTGGTAATTACCTACACGGATATTTTGGTAGTTACAACCCTTTGGTCGTACCGAATATAGAACTCGTTCCAGGTTTTGCTTAAAAATTCGCCCAAAATTGAAACCCTATCGAACTAGAAATATCTGCAAACCCAGAGATCAAGTAGTATCTATTTGAAAAATCACGTTACAGGGAAATTTTAGGGTTTCTGTCGAAATTTCCATGGAATAACTAAAGAAAAGCTCAGCACTCTTTTTCGAGAGAAATTTTCATGGAGTATCTGCGAAGAAGCCAAAAGTTTCTTACACTGCCACCAAACTCTTTTTTGGAGATGCCTTCCTTCATTTAAAGCTCTGCACAAGTGTAAGTTGAGGAGTTAATTGGAGAGCCACATTTATGCAAGAATCTTAGTTAGGGTTATGCACTGATCTTCAAATGATAACCATAGAAATGGATGTACACTTTGGGTGCTGATTTACATTTTTTTTCTTCTTTCAGGTTTCAATTCAAGTCCAGCGCTGTTAGGGTTTCATAATCTAAAGTTGTTGATTCAGGTTATTTCTTTACTCCTAACCTTTTACTTTACATGAAATTTTCTTTCTATGTTGAGTGCTTCGTATTAGAAATTTATAATTGTTTTGATTAGTTGGGATGGCCAAAATGTCTAAGTGGGTTTTAGGTGTCGGGTGATTTGGATTGTTTCTACTGTTTCAACTATAATCTGATGTACATATAGTTAGAATTTGATTTTGGGGTTGTATTCATGAATATATTATGGGGATTAAGTAAGACAAATATTGGTCCACTCTGATTTCATGTTTGTGTTCTCTTTTCTCACTACAATTTATCCTTATGATTTGAATGCTAGTTTGATAGCAAATAGAAAAGGAAGGTTTGTTGAATTAAAAAGATGTACCGCATGCATACTCTTTCCATTTTATTTTGTTACATATTTGCTTGCTGTCCACCTTTAAAAAAGCTTGAGCTGTTTTTACTTTGGGTTTCATTTGTAATTGCAATCACTAATTTCCAGTTACAAGAATAAGGTGCATGCAGTTGGGAGGATGAATAACATGTTGAGACCTTGAGAAATGCCAAGTTAAAATCAAAATGTTAGACACACCATTATGGCATTATCTATTAATAGCTGCAAAAAAAAAAGGAAATTTATCAAGTAAACTATTTAAGACTGGTGTTTAGTTCTTGATAATCCTGCTATATGAAATAGAATTAACAACTTATTGGTTATGTCTTCTGGAATGAGTTTTAGCTCATTATTTGGGACTATCTATATATGCTTCTCCAACATAGAATCAATCTGTGTCAAAGGTACAGATTGGTCAAGGGATAGAGTTGGGATTGGCTGGTTAAGTAGGAAAGTTCTCCACTGGAGGGCCTTTTTTCTTTCGTTTCGTATTGTGTACAAAGGGTGTGGAATGTATGTGAAGACGGTTTTGGTGGAAATTAAACCTTTAGACTTTGTATGTGGTTATTGAAATAGCAGACCTCCACAACTGGTACATTGTATGAGTTAGAAAGATGTACTGATGTACATTGTGTTTGTCTCGCTTAATCCCAGATTTATGCAATGACTCTTTAGTGTTGGCTGCCGTTGTGTATACATCAAAATAAGTTCATGACTGATATTAGCTTAGAACTGGATTACCTGAATGTTGGATCAGTCAGAAAAACATGAACTGGGTTCATACACTAACAATGTGATTTCCTCTCCTTGTCACAGTGTACATCAAAAGCATGCTTTTAAGGATTCTAAGAGTAAGTGTAAAATCCAGCGTTTGAAAAAAATTTGTTTATGCAGGGAGACTTGATAACCTAAATCAATGGGCGCTCATCATGCTGCCCCTTTCTAATATCTCTCATTAGGTTATTTCCTTTCGGTTGTTAATAACTCCTATGGGCATTCTTGAACTATTGTTAATCACACTACCTTTATATGCTTAATTTTTTTTTAATTTTTCAGTTTTATTTATAACTAGTGGATCGTCTAGTATTCGAAAGTTGCAAGCTAACGGTTGTCAAATCACCAAGATTTAGGCTGGAGGCTTAACGCTTGGTTTTCTTTATATGTTTTAGCATGATAAGCATTTCATGTAATATGCTAGTTGTTCAGTGCTTTGTCTTGGCTGATTTTGTAGCTTTGATAATCAAGTAGTTTCTTACTGATTTTGGAAGTTGATATAGGGTATCATTGTACTTAAACTTCCGAGTCTTATCCTACTTGCTTAAATATATAAGTCCAATGGTAATTCACTCCTCTTACCATAAATATACAAGTCCATGTAGAATGACAACTTTCACATTAATTATCCATATCCTTGGGTGATGTAATTAGTGAAATGAACTAAGGATTGGAATTTTCTGCTGATGTATTAATGAATTGCATGTATGTTAGACACTGCTCATCTCTGCATCTTAGGAACATAGTTCCAAGTGCCAAGGAAATGTTGTCAGCCTGAGTCTGAGCTTCATTTTTGCATTCATGTGTCTCCAGGCAAGGTTTTACATTTGCCGCAGAAATTGAGCATTCTTGATAATACAATAAATGATTGATCCCAAATGCAATGGCCTTGACGACGCTGGAACTGGCTTTCCTGTTGGTGATAAACAACAACCCATAGCAGCAAAGAAGATTGCATTAAGAGATCTGCAGAATGATAACAGGATTCTGGTGCCTAAGTCTTTGACAGCCAATCCTTTTGTAAAGGATCCGCGACCAACTTCAGATGCTACCAAGGTTTCTGGGATAAAGAGACCGACACCTGAGCGTCCCACAAGTCCTGTCTGCCACCTGTCTCCAAATAGTGCAAATGGGACTTTTGTGTACATCCGAAGAAAATCTGACCAAGAAGTAGCCAAGGGAAACAACTGCGAAAACGACACAAACAAAGCTATCAATAATCCACAATTGAGTCAAAATATCCAGCGCGAAAAGGAGACAACAAGGCAACAAATCCAGGTTCAAGGGCAAAAAAGTTCTTGCTTTCCAGCAACTCCTTCTATGCCTATGACAGTCTCTTCGGGAGGGCCTTCTATACCCCATTCTCTTGGGATGCCTGTTAATGCGCCATCAACAATAGGACCTGCTTCTACTACTGATGTTCTCCCAACTAATTCCCAGAGGATAAGTGATCAAAATTGGAAAGAGCGCTTTCCTCACCTGCAGATGTTCTTGCGAAACTGTGATCATTCAAGTCAGGAGGAATACATCCAGAGTAAGTCATCTGTTCATGGTTCACCATTTTTTTTATTTAAATTGTTGTGGTTCTGAATATCTTTCTTCATTTTCTGATGGTATTCAGTGCTTAAATCCTTATCTTCGGTTGGTAGAAGCAGACATGCTGTTGAATTGGAAAAAAGAGCAATCCAACTTATTATGGAAGAAGGTAATTCATTTAGCACTTTGAAAGTTTATTTACTCTCACCCAAATACCCCAAAAAGGCCATTTACCTAGATTTCTTCTAGTGTCCTCAGCCCCAGAACGCTTCTGAAGCGCTGCTTTGTGATTTAGTTTAATAAAAAACAACCATTAATGGCTGATTAGAAGAGGAAGACCGAATTGAGAAACAAAGTTCCGGGAAATCTTAATCAATAATCTTCACGTTTATTATTACTCAAATAATCATCTTCTTCCCATAAAAGGAATAATTAGTTGTCAATCACCACCAAATATGAAAAGAAAATATTAACCTTCTTAGTTGCCAATCCATTAATAGATACGCAAAGAAAATATTAGCAATATCATACACTATTTATGAAGTTTCCAACTTAGTTGCTAGTCCATTATCAGATATTGGAAGAAAATATTAGCATCTGGAAAGAAAATATTAACAATATAAGATACTAATTATGAAGTTTCCATCTTTAACCATTGACTTGATGGTGATTGATATTGCATGTAATGCTTCCGTATCCATCTTTACACTTTCGCAGTGTTTTACTCTCTGCTGCGAGAGCGTTTCAGTCCATGCTTTTGCTTTTTAAAACCTTGATGTCTTCATTGGATACATCATTGGCAGTCTTAGAATTAACTTACCTTAGCTTGATTTGTACATCTTACCAAATCAGTATGTCAATTCCTTCTTTTCTGTTATCTGTAGAACAATTCGTTTCAGTTCCAACTTTCTCCTTCTCTTCACAGGAAAAGAATTGCAGCGAATGAAAATGCTCAATGTTCTCGAGAAATCATCGTCAAAAAGCTCCCCATCAACTCCACAAGTCAAATTCTAGGAAGTAAGGGAACAACTTCACTAAACAAGCTCAAATTTGGCGTGCTCATTCAGCATAAGTTGTTGTTGTTAATTATTAATGCCATTTTATTTTCTAGACTGTGTATTAAACCTCAACTGTTAATTTATCTAGTTCCTTGACAAACCTTCTTTTCATCTGTAACAACTGTTCAATTAAATCTTTTATATAAGATTACTTTCAAAAGGATCTTCTTAAACGTTTCTTTTTGAAAGATTACTGGTATGGCGCACGATGTATTACTTCTTGTACACAAATATACAGGTTGATGCTTTTTTGCTGTCTTATGGTTTACAACACAGTGCACACACCCACTCAATTTTTATGTGTAGTGAATAAAAGATCTACTGAAACAAACCATAGTTTAGGGGTCTTGGGATTTTTTATTTGGATATTACTCAAGTTCAACAATCAACGAGTTGAGTTCAACCACCCTTTGCCTTTGGCAGGTCCAATTCTCCTTTAGGAATATCATTTACTAGAAAAGTTTGCTAATTTTGATCGTGAGTGTATCCCGGGGCGTGTTGTTCATGCTAGGGGAGCCAGTTGCCAACATTGTTAGGTTCTCCACTGTTAGTATCCATGAGCGCGGTAGGCCTGAAACTCTGAGAGACCCTAACTGGCATTGTTTAGTTGTGTTTTCTTCTGTCATCGTGGTTAATCATCAGTAATCTACTTGAGATTGAGGAATCAGAGATATTTTCATACATGTCCACTAGTTTATGAAGTAATTGCCAACAAATTTTGGTTAGTTCTTCTTGTTATGTTTGTGTGGAGCCTGGTAGCGGACGATCCGGTTTTGTGTTTAACCCGATCCGATGGTCCGTTGGAAAATTAGATGAAACCAAATATTTAGTAATCTCTGTATATAGAGAGTTACTTTGTCTAGGGTTTGAATCTTATTATTATTATCGTTGTATTCCTTTAGAACTCGTTTTTGAGATCATAGTGATAACCGCAGTCGTTCCTTGGACGTAGCCTAATTTGGGTAAACCAAGTAAATTTTGTGTTCTTGTTTTTTGTTTCTGTGTTGTTTTCTTATAGCATGGATCCTAACGCTTCTCGCATATTCGAGTCTTGTGATTGCAGTCTTTAAATCTTAACTATGCTGCATTTACAATGCAGCCAGGGTTCCAGGACAGAGCATTTAAACTCTATACTACGAGTACTATTTAAATTTATATGATCCACCATGTTTGTATTCATTGATCGACATTTGACTCTTTTCCTGATTTTGCTGGCCTCAGGGTAATTTTGATCTAGTTGGAAACAATGTCCCTGTCTTCTTCATCCGTGCCGTAAAGAAATTCCCTGACATGGTCCATGTTCTGGAGCCCAAATTACAGTCCCAGATTCGACAACTTTCAACAGTTCAATGACTATCAAATTCTAACAAGCAATTTCCAGTCAAAGAGTGTTAGAAATTTGCTCATCGAAAAGGAAGCCTACTCTTCCCCTGGTAAGGTTGAATTATAAACAGTAGACTCCCGACAAAGATTAGTTTGTGATTTGCATGGTTTGGTCAACAAACTTAGCTACTAGGGATAGAAGAGGGATCAACTGCTCTCCCCTTTGTGGCCTCTGCTTGGATCAGCCAGAGTCTGCAGAACACCTTTTCATTCGCCGTAGGAAATCTGGAGCTTTTTGCTTCCAAATACCGGGTGGGCGTGGGCTAGACCGAGTCGAGTTCTATTCTTTCTTGGTTGCAACGATGGGATTCTTTCTTGGTCAATTTCGATCACAATGAATCAGAGAGTGTTTAATATCAAATTTGCAATTTCATACTTCATTTTCGAAAAAGAAAAAAGCGGATGTGCAGTGTCTTAATGGATACTAAACCACAAGACATGTTATAAGTAAACAAAATATATTGCATTGAGTACAGATGGAAATGACTCTTCTTTTTTAATGGATAACAAGGAGAGATCTATTGAAGAAGGACTAATGTCCATTCAACTTATGTAAATTGGTAAACTCACGGCATTCTCTATCCGCTCATAAAAAAAAGACTTAATTTCTCTTTGCTCAGTGTGGCTGTACCACTGGCAACCCAACTTTCTTCTGCGGTGGATGATTTCCTTAAGCGCTCAAAAGCTTTATCTACCTGCAAAAGGAAGATAGTAGTTCTCCATTACTCGGACTACTTCCTTGTGAGTGACATTACGTATTGAAACAAACTGCGATTGATGATGCTAATGTTATTTGAAGTAATGTCAAGTTAACTTGCACAGCTGCATCTGAGACGAAATATTAACTTAACTAGTTGGCCCATGTACATTTGTAGGTTTTGTAGATTGAAGAAGATAAAATGATGTTTACCTCTTTATTCCAATCAGTCCTAGCAGTTAGTATAATGAGGGTTATTGTTTGTAGTAGAACTCCAATTATCATACCCCACCATATCCCCTGTATTAAAATCAACATATCTGTTATCACCTGTGCAACTGCAAACCACTGTAAATGATTTATCTGGAGATGCAAAAAGAGAGATAGAGTAATACTTACAGCAATTCCTAAACTAGTTTTGAAACCCAGAAGACATCCAATAGGAAGACCAATATTTAGTAAGTAGTCAAGTTAACAGATGCAACCAAAGCTTGCCATCCGCTCCCAATTGCCACACCTATATATTTGTCAACCCCAAACCCTCACTGTGACAAAAAAAACTTCGGCCAAGAACAAATGGAAGCTACGTTAGATTTTCACATAATTTCTCACCTGAAAGAATGGGTTGGATTCCATTTAACAATACTGAGATTGCAAGCAATGGAGTCAAATTTGATACTGCCTTGATAACCTCTTCATTACTAGTGAAACACTTGCTTAACATGGTTTTGAATATCATAACAATTGCACTAATATTATACTGATTAATATGCTGGTCAAGTTCATGACTATAACTGAGAATCTTGCAATCCTTGGATGAGCTGCTCCAAGCTCGTTGCCGACTCGTATACTGCAAATGCACGTACCAAAAATCGTGTTTTTCTTAAATATCATTAGTTAAGCAAATGATGTACAAAGATTGGCTAGAATAGCACAAAATACATATGCTTCTTTGAAGATTACTAACCTTGCTGTTGTGCAGAAGCCTAACATAAACTGTAAATCCCAATTCAAGTAATTCAAGCTGAAATGTATCAGAGGAAAGTTTATATTATTCACCTATACCTTTTTTTTCCCATGTCAAATATCAAATTAAGGAGAAAATGGGAATTAAAACAGACTATACCTTATAGAAATAGAATCAAGTGAAATTGCAGGATTAGGAAGAAATCCTGATATTAGTCAAGTCCTTGATTGTACCATATCTCCAAACTGAGTAAAAAAAGAAATCATTTTTCTAAGGACCAAATTCATATTTACTTTGACCATTTTTTTTCACTATTTTGCTATAGAGAGAGAGAAGACATACCACAGCATAACAGCAGATGCAGCAGTGAGTTTGAAGTAAGTCCATAATCCCCTAAAAGCATGAATAGAGAAGCCAGTCCAAGTTTGATTGCAAGATGGACTTAAAAAATGTACATTCCAGTCAATAAAACTAAAATCCACCAAGACAGACCCATTGCAATAGCTGCGCCGAAAACCCCGAAATCCAACACATAAACAGCCAACCAGTTGAACAATATGTGTAACAAGAACCAATGGAAATGTAAGCTAAAGGGTTAACTATGTTTTGTGATTGCGAAAATCTTTGCATGGGACAGTATAGTGCAAATGCATAAAGCTGAGGTAGTAATCCTCTTGCGGAAATCTCCCCTTGTTTCGCAATCTCAGTTGATTGGCCCAGTGATCGGAAAATGTCACCAGCATACCAGTAGAAAAACGAGAGAAGAATGGCTGCTCCTAGATGTAAAATTATAGTCTTTTGGCAGATTATACCAAGGGAAGAGAATTTTTTTCGCTCCGTAGGCTTGTCCGCATACTGTTTGGTCTGCACTAGCCATACCCAACTGAAGGAAAAACAGAAGAGTTGAACCCCATAAAGTATGTATTGTGTGAAGGAACAGACAAAAGAGTGACCCATATGTAATAAACTCACCATGACACCATAAGCAAAACCTTGAATCCCCAAGTTCGTAAGAGAAGCACCAGCAAGTTCAATAAATCCAATATGTCCAATAAGCATTAAGTTGACAACACTGAGCATGTAATTGAAAATTGAAACAGTAATTGATGCCCATGAAAGTAACCAGATAGTTTTAGATTCCCAACCGATAAGTCTAACCCATAACCGTAATGATATCCTCTCTTGATGTTCAAGAAACTCTTCGATGGATTCTGTTGAGCAACAAACGTCGTCGAGCCGGAATTCAACATCACGTAACAATGATTCATTTTCACCACCACCACTACTTTTCATGGTTTATTTCTTTGTATCAACTTCTTGAAATCAATGTCAACATCATCCTTCATGTAGATACTCAAGCGTGTAGGTAGAAATTTATAGAGGAAGGTGAAATTGTTAGATAGCTACCCATCTTAGATTTTGTTAGATAGGTCCATATGAACTACCAGTTTTACATATGAGAGGTATACAATTAATATGTAGTAGTTCAAACTAACAACATCAACAACATCGTTTTCACCTAATTAACATGTTGAATGTTCCTCATTTTCATTACTTCATAACACCTTCCATGCTTATTTATGTTCTTGTACTGAAATGTGGTCTGACTTGACTTCTCAACCGTGCATATGAGAGGAACTGTAATCTTTAACATCTCAAACAAGGACAGGCAAGTTGGCCAAAGGCCTAGCTCCCCTAGCTCTCGTACTTGACGTCAAGAGAAGTCTCTGCCGCTATAGAAGAGACTAGAGAGCTGAAGTGGTTATATCTACAATTTCAGTTCAGAAAACATTTGTGGAAGATTTGGTTTGGAGGGTCCTGGCAATGGCAATTCTGTGCCGTAAAAATTGCCAGTCATTGTCAGATAATACAGAAATTGGTTTCATGAAAGACAGTTTTGAAATGAAGAACTCTAATTAGGAAGGTCTTCATCGTTTGCCAGACCTCAAATCGAATTGTTTGCAATGAAATCTCTCAAGTAAATACCAATACTGCTGATTGTTCTTACATTACATCTCCTAAACATAATAATCCCAAACAGAAAAAAGAGAAGTACTCAGCACACCAAGAACAAATGAGGGGACAGACATAATTTTACTCTTGTATGAAATGAAGGAGAATCTCACGGGGAAAACTGTGGCCGCCAAATATGAAGGTGACAATCAAGTTGGGATTGGCAAATAATTCTCTAGGAAGTTGTGTTCACGGCCTCTTTAGGTTGTGTTGATAGCACCATTTTTTGTTGCGGCTGCAAACAAGAAAAAGTGATACCAAAATCAAGTTAAGGAAGAACGAAAAAGATGACCAAAGATAATAAAAGCAAATGATAAGCTCCAGCATCTTACAGCAGCTAACTCTTCTTCGTGCTTTGGTATGAATGCGGTATCAACGTTGCCATTTTTAAAGTCCTGTTACATGGAGTGGAAAAGTTTTTAGACTTTCTAAAAAAACAATTAGGCTTATCTTTTGGTTATGTAGAGGCGCAACATACATCTATCTGAAAGAGCATTTACATACCTCAATCTCCAATATTAGTTTGTGATATTCAATGGTTGTGGGAACCCCTGCAAATGGAAGAAAATGTTGAAATAATCAAGAAAACTAAAAGGAAGCCACTACTGGACCATCAACTGATTTAGCATTTTGTGTTGGTCTGAGCATACTTTTGACTCAAGGAAGAGACTGTTTACCTGTTATAATAGTGTCATTGAGAGCCCTCTTCATACGTTCAATGGCCCTCTCCCTAGTTGGAGCCCAAACAATTAGCTGAAACAAAAGAAAATATATTAACAAAAGTGAGAGTCAGTGTAAAAAAGGTCTTGTGATTTTGGCAAGGAAATCACATTTGAGCCTGAAAAAGTGGTAAAGCAAATGGATATTTCTCCATGCAGACAAACATGGATGTAGAAACTCATGAACTTCCACAGATAACAAGTACATCTCAAATATGATGGAAATGGTCACGGGTATATAGAGTCTAAAAACAGGCAATGAGTAATTATTCAAAAAGGAATTCAATAACCTTTCCGAGTAAGGAGTCATAGCTCGGGGGAACCACATAATCAGGATAGACATGGCTATCCATTCTCACGAATGGCCCTCCAGATGGCAAGTATGCTGTTATCCTTCCTGCTCAAAATGAATTAAAAATAATATTAGCTCCATGAGAAAGGTAATCAAAACTCTGGTGCGACTTAATTTGAAGCTATCAAACCAATAAAACAACTCATAACAAAAACCCATGCACATATATCCCCTAATAAAAGCTGTTTCATTTTAATTGAGAGAAAATGTATTATACTAATACAAAGGAAAGAGAGAATCAGAGAACTATGGCATCTTAGAATAAATAAAAAATGGTGATGATGGTATATTTGAGCTTTGCATTGGCGGTAGAGATAAAGTCTACTTTCCATCTAATCATCAGATGGATGAAATGCAAATGTCAGAGGTATTTCCGTGCAGCAAGGCACTGGTTATACCTCGTGACACACTAAAAGCAAGATTAAGAAAAAAATATATTTATCTTTGTTATTTATCTCTAAAGTGTAAACATGTATTGAATAATTGAAATATACCAGGTCCTGGTCGGAATCCTTTAAATGCATCTTCAGCATTAATACGGCATTCTATTGAATGCCCTCTAAGTACAATCTCATCCTGTAGACAAAAATCAGTAAAGGTCATAAACTGTTGCAATTCAGAATAGAGAAAATGGTAGTGGAGTGTAGACGGAAGATAATATTTATTTCTTTTTACCTGTGTGTAACGGAGTTTTTCTCCCATGGCCACACGGATTTGTTCCTCGATCAAATCAACAGAAGAAATCATTTCTGTCACGGGATGCTCCACCTGTTTTACCAGGAAATAACATTTTTGACTCGTATGGAAAGGGAAAATTTATCATCTTATATCTTTTTTACAAGGAATCACATGTATGATTTATCCATTACCTGGATTCTAGTGTTCATTTCCATGAAGTAGAAAGAACCTCTTTCGTCCAACAGGAATTCAACAGTTCCCACACCAATGTAACCTATAGAAGCAGCGGCTGCAACTGCTGCGTCACCCATCGCTTTTCTAAGCTCTGGGGTCAATGCCGGTGATGGGGCTTCTTCTAACAGCTTTTGATTCCTTCTCTGTTAAATAAATTTGGACTGTCAGTATAACTTTTACCATACAATCTAGGTTCTTATGTATTCATTAATAACTAGACACTACACTACAGCATGCTAAGAGCCACATTATTAAAGTTTCGATTACCCCCTCAGGGCGTCATGATGTTTAAGAAAACAACTTGTATTTACGTATAAGAATTTTAGTAATAATTCTTTGTTTAAGTAATAATAGCCTCATAAAAACTCTCTAGTAACCAACTTTTTTTTTGTCAAGAACTAACTAGCTCCAAAACACCTAAACTAAGTCAATAAGGTTTTCGATTTGACAAACCAAGTAAAGAAGGACTGATTTTACCTGAATGCTGCAATCACGCTCCCCGAAGTGAACGACGTTACCGAACATATCTGCAAGAACCTGTGATGCAAGGTATTTCAGGGGTAAATCACTAGCTTAAACACTGATCTTTCAAGTTGTATGGAAGACATTAACCTCAAAATAAAGATTTCTTGATTATTACCTGGAACTCTATGTGCCTTGGATTTTGAACGTACTTCTCCAAATAAACTCCATCATTTCCAAATGCTGCACCAGCTTCACTTTTTGCTTGCTGTTCAAATAACATAAAGTGCATGCAAAGTTAAGTAGATTAGCAGTATCAATTATCAAGTAAGATATCAAATAAAACTATAATCTTGCAAGCAAAATAACAAATTCTATCTTGTATAAAGACCAATCTCACTAGATTGCATTATTCAGGAAAGCTTTACAATTTACAACAGACCCGTTCAACGGATTCAAATGTAATATAGGTTGATTGGCCGAACAAAAACCCTAATGCAAAATCGAGATTTTATAATTCTAGGCAAAATGCTTTTTCCTGAGTGAAATATGTCTGAAGGACCTATATCGTTGTAGGGTTTGAAGGTCAAATTCAGAACAATGACTGAATTGTCAGAAATTTATGCCTTGCAGCATGTATATATATTTTGTTCTCGAAGCCAAAAAAAGCGTGCACGTGTTTATGAAGTAAAATACTTGGAAGGTATCTTTTACAGAAACAAAAAAAGAAGAAGAGTAGGTCCTTAAAGTGAAGCAAAAGACAAGATGCGTCGATATAGCTACTTTTCTTTTTCATGCAAGGTTGGAGCAAACTTAGTAATAAAATAGAGAAGAAGTAACAGCACCAAGCTCCAGTGACCGATTTAGTAATTAACAGTACCAAGCTCCAGAAAGTACCTGTAATAACTTGACAAACTCCTCGGGTTCTTTTGCGAGACGCATACCACGTCCACCACCACCAGCAGTTGCCTAAACAAACCACACGCACTATAATTTTATTGAAATCTTCTTCAGGGTAATATGGTCACAGTTTTAAGCAGTGATAACTATCCAAAATACGATAAAAGATTCACAGGAATTCGTGAACACTAGTCTTATTTTGAGTCTTAAAACTAACATGGCAAGTTATCAAGAAAGTTATGGGCTAGCTTCTGACATTCTATTTAACAAATAAGAAAAACGTAAATATGAAGATAGCGAAAAAAAATTGAATGTAAAGTGGAGATTATAAAACAAGATGGAGATTTGAATGTAAAACGATAAGATCTTAATGATTAGTTGAAAACTGGAAACTTTTCCTTTCCTGATAATCATTAAAATAGAGATTATAAAACAAGGAAAGAGATGCGACTATACCTTGATCATCACAGGAAAACCGATTTCATGAGCAAGTCTGATTCCTTCCTCTGTGCTCTGAAATCAATTAATGCATCAGCCAGTCAGAAAAGAAGCACCAAAACTTTAACTTTTAATAGATAAAGCATAATCGATCTTAAGATTTGCCAATAAAATATCCTGATTTTAAAATGCGAAGGTTTACTCTATCACTCTCCATCAATAAACGAAATGGATGAATAAAAGTAGTATCTCATCTGATACCTGTAATAACCCATCACTTCCAGGCACAGTTGGAACACCAGCTTTCTTCATTGTTTCTCTGGCAGTAGATTTGTCACCCATAACACGAATGCTGTCAGGCTGTGAATCACATGAGATATTAAGTCTTAAATGAACATAGTTAATGAGATGTTAATATCCATCCAAAACAGAACACAGTTAGATCAAGTGAGAGAATACAGAATGAAGGTGGTGGTGATAGTAACTTTGTTCCTCCATTTAATGCTATACTCATGAGAGGCTAACATTTTCAGCAATAGATATGTTCAGCAATTAACTGGTAACACCATTCTATATATTGACCAATTGTACTTACATTAGGCCCAATAAAGTTTATTCCGTGTTCTCTGCACATTTCCACAAAAACAGCATTCTCAGCAAGGAATCCATATCCAGGATGCAGCATGGTACATCCACGGCTTATAGCTGCAGAGAGAACATTTGGGATCACCAAATACCTGTAAGAACATGTAAGAAGATACATAAGTTGCAGCACACTGGTTATGAGAATTATAAAAGAACCTTAAGAAAATAAAATACAAGCACCAATATCTCCTCCAATAAAGTACAAAATCGAGCTAGAAAATAATGGAACTGTCATTTGTATTGTATATTGAGTGCAGTGTTAAAGAAAAATCTAACAAGGCTGACCTACATAATTCAATGTGCTAGAAAAAACATTTCATTCTAGTAATAATATGACAAAGGAATTAAAAACTGATAACATATGGGGGTAAGATCCATTGACATGCTTATACTTGCACTATCTTAACATTTGACACTATTTTCTTCATAACGTCCAAGTAAAAACTAATTAGGAGTTAAATTTTTTCGAAAAATGCTCATTCCATTGTAAACTAAACTCACACCAATTATAACACATTTTATTATATGTAACCTTACCATCTACCTGTTTAAGTTTCAACCGCTCATAATTTGACAGGTACAATTCAAACAGATAGATTGTAAGTTACACAATACGAAATGCGCTGAATTTTTTTTGGTGAGAGTGTAGTGAAAAAAACGTTCTACAAAAAAACTAGCTCCTAACTACTTTTCAGTTGGGCGCTTTCCAAGAAATAGCATCAAAATGTCAAGATAGTGTCAATCTAAGCATTACAATAGATCCTATCCATACAAAAACAAAATAAATTAAGATAAAATAAAGAAATTCTACTACAGAGCAGGTAAATAAATCAAGATTCATAACATCAGAGTGCCTAATACTAGACAGATGTATCTACCCGAAATGCAATAGAAAATTTACTGGCAACAAATATGAGGAATGAACTTTAGGAGAATGGAGTAGAATAAGAGACGAATACTGAGGTCACTCACGATTGGTTACTAGGAGCTTCTCCAATGCAAACAGCCTCGTCTGCAAGCTTGACATGCAGTGCATCTTTGTCTATTGTTGAATAAACTGCAACACATGGTATGCCCATTTCATGAGCAGTTCGAATGACGCGAACAGCAATTTCACCTCTATTTGCCACAAGAATCTTTTCACCGCGACATGTCACACTCAATGCACCTGCACGTCTTCTTGACTTTCGGTTTAAATGACTGACTTGTACTTTCTGACTAGGAATCGCCCCACTTCCAACCATAAAGCTACATTGTGAGCTCTTTAAACCCTACAAGAAATAGAATAAACAGGTAAGTCCCAACTCCCAAACCATCTTGATATTAAGTTAACAACAACACACCTAACTCAATTACCATAAACACCCCTTACATTCTAGGAAACCATGAATTACCATAACCCAGATAAGCACTCTACCAACAAAATATATCGGGTTTAGACACAAAGAGATAAAATTCATGGGAACAATGCATTACATATTTACATGATTGAGGTACCATTTTAAATTGATTAAAACCGAAGTGATTATAAGATTCAAAATTGCTCAAAACAGACCACATTGAGTCAAATTCTCAAGAACTTTGCATTATCTAATTCCACTAGCTAGGTCAAGAATCAAGTATAAAGCTAAATGAACTTTTAAGTAAAGATAAACAAATAAAAAAAAATACATAGAGATTCAAAAGAATAGGTTGAGAGATGCGTAACTGTAACTGCATTAGTAACAACTAGTTTACGAGCTTTGTTGTTAGATGATCCAAAAGAAATATCTCTTGAATCAGATCTGATACCTCTTAAAACCTTTCCTGCAAATTAAAACACAAAACAAAATCAAAATCAGACCCCAAACTAATATAAAACACCAAGAGATTAGGATCAGTCTTCATTATTTTACCTGATGATGAAGATTCAAATCTTTTGGAATCCAAAGAAGTTGAAGATAATGAAGTTATGGTTCCAATTCCTTGTAAAAGCGTCGCCATTTTTCTACTCTGGAGATTCAGAATGAGAAACAAAGAAAGAGTAGTGTGATGAGAATAGAAGAAGAAGAGAGAGACGGAGAGATAGTTTTAATGATGTGGGAGATGAGAGAGAAGAAGGCGGAGAAAATGAGGTTAGTTTGTTTCGTCAGTGACTGTTTATTGTGTTGGGTGTGAAGTAGTTCGAATTCTACTTAACAAAGGTTGTATTTGGCGATTTAATTGAGAAACATTTTTGAAACTAACTATGTTCTATTTAGTTTACTACTACTAACCAATCACAACTAAAACTCAATGTGTCAGCAAAAACAGATCCTGTTAACTACAGGTGATGCCAGGTCTCATCCGTACCTCGTTCCCATTGTCCCTGTCATAGAACAATATTGAGGTAAAGGATTAGCCGGAACGGTGAACCCTTTGAGATCTACGATAGGTTCTGAACTAAATTTTATGGGCTAGTACCTATACAATATGGGGATATTTTTTTGATATCAAAAGATAGAATCTTCGCATAATTTTATATTTTCAATAAGTAACAAATTGCTAGCATATTATATTATAATATTTAATTTATAAAATTTAACCTTTCTATTAAAAAAGAAAAGAAAAAGATATATTACAGATAATGTGGAAACTACACATGAGATATTCATGTAGTTATAACTGATAGTTTATACCCAATCCAATTGTCTAATCTGTCGGCCCAACCTGGCCCGTCTAATTTTCTATGGATAGGTGACCCACCCGTACAATGATGAACTAATGTGGGTGCAATGTTCAATATCCAACGTATATTAAGTTGTGTACGATTGTTGTCTTAAAAGTTTGTTAGACATGCTCATCTGTTATGTTTTAAATTGGGCACGATTATTGTCTTAAAAGTTTGTTAGACACGCTAACCCGTTATGAATGGGGTCCTTCTTGGATGCCGTAAGATTAATGGTATCTCGGTGTCCTTCTTGGATGCCACAAGATTAATGGTGTCTTGGTTCAATAGCATGAGTTTGTGTATTTGTTAATTATATGCACGTGAGGTTGCTTGACATAAGTAGTTTTTTTTTTTACATCATGTACTACTTGTTGGTTGATCAATATAAATAATATTTTTAGTATTACTAGCAGAAATATATTAGTTCATAACCCTTAGGTACAGACATGGCAAGTGCTTAATATATAATCATATTTTGGATAAAAGGAATATGAATCATAATAACACACCGATTTACTCTATCACACGAGAATATAAATCATTTTTTTTAGTTTTGTATCCATCAATTTTAAATATAATTATAAAAGTAATCCATTGGGTACATCCACATCCGACATTTTTATCTGCACATCCATAGGATGCAAGTCCATTAATGGATGTTGGATTTGATGTGGATGTCAAACTTAAAAATTATGTATTGGGTTGGATACAAATGTGGCTAAAACCAAAGTAATTCAAACCATGCTAGGCTTATATACAATGAAGAGGAGAAAGCATAAATGTAGTATTATGGGCCTTAAATTTGACATACCTAAGGCCTTAGGAAAATTTGAATATATTTTTTTGGTTGATATGCTTAAATGTTATCGCCTCTCTTCGCATTGGCGTGATTTAGTTTCCCAGTATATAGCACTACTAGCATATTAATCATTCCCAGTGGTTGTCCATGTAAGGGATATAGACCACTTCGGGGTTAGTCATGTAATCGTGGCGACTAATATGGATGGTGACATATGAATCTCCAGTCATCCTCTCTTTAAGGATATAATCACTTCTCACTTTGTCAACTCCACACACCTTCTCCTCTAACTATGAGATCGGTGTAATTATGGAGTCCATAAATAGGTTGCTTGACCACTCTGCAAAGCACAACATAAAGAGAGTTGATTCCATATTTTAAACATACACTATTTCCCTTTATGATTTGTTTCCTTACCTAAGAACAACCTTCTCTCCTCACTGTGATTTAAGCATCACTCGAATAAAAAACATTTATTACTTTCTCGCTACTTAGGATTTATATAATGCAAAGGTAATAAGGATCGTTCCCACAAAGGTATGGGGTTGTTATTTGAATTTAAGTTCTAATTTTATAAAAACTAAACTAAACTAAGAGCAAACAAGAAAATAAAGAAAACAAATCAGAGATGTGAGAATATTGGATAAAGGTTTCGTCTTTATTCACAAATATGTTCTTGATTAGTAAATATAATTGAAATTTAATCTCTCATTATCAAATTCCCTAGAGTACATTGATCGCAAGAATACTCTGTTAATTTCCTAAAGTTATCACAAACACATTAAAATATGCAAATACGAATTCTACATAGAGAATAACCATAAAGTGCAAAAGCACAATTAGGTTTAACTCCCTAAGTGCATTAAGATTCATGAAATAGGTTGATCAATGCAACTAACATACTCGAGTTGTCAATTTAACAAAGATCTAGGAGCTCGTTTAAGACATATCGAGTTTTATTCAGTTTACACACATGACCAATATAACTTGGGTCCTCAAATACTTGTGGTTGTTGCATGTAAACCGTCCCAGAGAGCTCGCCATGAAAAAAAAACATTGGAAACATCCAACTGCTTCATATACCAACCATTTATAAGTAGAAGAGTAAGAACAATTCTAACTGTTGTAGGTTTCACTAAAGAACTGAATGTCTTATTATAGTCAGTACTATTTACTTGACGATACCCTTTAGATACAAATCTAGCTTGTGCTTCTCTAAAATGCCATCAGAATTGAGCTTTACCTTGTACACCAATTTGAAACCAAGAATATTCATGGAAGGGTCAAAAGAAACATAAAATCAAGTATTATTGTTCTTCATTTTTCATTGCAGTTACCTATTTTAGGATCTTTAGAAGTTGTCTTGTAAGTTTTTGGCTCAGAAATATCATTCAAAAGTGAAACAAAGGAAAAATGGATTGGATGAGTGACAATATAGTTAGTGATAAAGTCAGGTAGATATTTTGGTTTGGTGATACCTAATCTAGACCTTGTAGTCATGGGATATATTTGTGTGACTGATTCATGGGTAGAATTTGGTAATAGTGAGTGAATAGGTTCAGGCTCATGTGTTTCAGTAGCTGGTGGTACTTGGAGTAGGTGAAGTTAAATACTCATAACTTAAACCATTAGAAAAAAACTATAGTAGTTAGATATTGAGAAATAGCTAATATAGTAGTGTTATCATTAATTTGAGGTTGTTATGAGGTACAATGTAAAAAAGGAAAAGAAGTTTCATCAATCATGATATTTCTGGAGATGAACACTTTATATTTAGAGTTATCATACCATCTATATCCCTTATGCATAGAACTATAACCATTAAAATGTACTTAGCTGATTTAAGGACTCAATTTATCATGTTGATAAGGTCCAAAAAAGGGATAACAAGTACAACCGAAGAATTTTAGAATTGAATTTTTTTGGGATTTATAAAAAAACATCTCATATGATGTCTTAAAATCAAGAAGTCTTGATGGGGTTCTATTAATAACAAAATTAGCAGTGAGAAAAGAATCATACGATAATAGCTTAGGCATATAAGCATGAAATGTCATTGTATTTACCATCTCTAAAATATTAATTTGCTTCTTTTCAGCTACTCAATTATGTTGAGGGGTGTTGGGACAATAAGCACAAATGGCAATACCCGAATCACTAAGAACCTCTCAGCTTGCCCATAACCAATTCAGATGCATTATCAGTTTGGAAGTACTTGATAGTTTTAGACAAAAGGTTTTCATTCAGCTTCTTGAAATGGTGAAAACAAACCATACTTTCATCCCTTGTAATCATTGGATAAATCTAATGGAATTTGTTGAAATCTTCCACAAAGAATATATAATACTTATAATTTAAATTAGATATAATTGGAGCTAGACCCCGGATATCACAATGTATTAAATCAACTGGTACAGAAGTAGTTTTTATATAATCTTGAAATTGTAATCTTTTACTCTTTCCCAGTTGACAAGAATGACAAAGTGGATCAAGGTCAGAAGTAGTAAAATAAATTTGACAAGTAGAAGAAAGCTTTTGAAGTGTGGCATTTGATGGGTGACCAAATCTATTGGGCCAAGTTGTTGATGGTGCTTGAAGAGTAACATGAGCTTGTATTTCATAAGAAGATTAAATAAAAATTGGATATAAATTCATATGCACTTTTCCTTTAGCCAAAATATGTTTTCTATCAAGTTTATTTATTTTACAACCTCATGTTAAAAATTTAAACGAACAAGACTGTTAATTAATGAATTTTGCAACCAAAATAAGATTCCTCTATAGTGTAGGAACGTACAAGACATTAGGAAGATGAAAATTTATTTTATCAGTATGGATAGTTGAAGTCACAATCAAAGTAATTGGAATTTGATCACCATTACCTAATGGAACTCTTTAATATCCAATATAAAAAGAATAATCTTGTAGTATTGAAGCAGCATTGGTCATATGTGAAGTAGCCCCAGAGTCAGTAAGTCAATCAAAGGCAACAAGATAAGTAGACTCCTCAGAAATCGAAGTTGTGCGACAGAGATAAGCTTGAGGAGCATAACTATTGTTTGTTTTCGAAATAGTGTATATGTAGTAAAATTTATTAGTTGTATGACCCTTGTTTTTGCAGGTTTGGGAAGTAGTGTTACTGAAATCAATGATTTTGTATGATGAAGGTATATTGTTGAAATGAGGTTTTGGTAAATAAAAGGTATTTGTAAAAGAAGATGGTTTTGGTGAATAAGAAGTATCCTTAGCAAAAGATGGTTGAAAGTTTGTAAAGAAAGAGGAAGACACGAAAATATTTAGATTTTTATTTATCTCGACTTCTTGACTATATAACAATTGTTCATGTTGAAAAAGTCTAGATTTGAGAGCACCAAAAGTAAAAAGGGTATCTCTGATTTGTATAAAGAGAACAAAATTATCATACTCTCGACCTAGACCATATAGAGTGTACATGAGTATATATTTTTCAAGGACATGCTCATTAATGGCTGCTAAGGAGTCACTAATCTCCTTACTACATTGCAAATAACTAGACACAAAAGAAGAATTTCTACACACATTCTGAAGTCGATTTTCACAACATATTTTTCCTAGCAACAAACTGATCTGAAAATCTCTTAGAGAGAGAGTTTCATACCTATCCTGAAGTACATAACCCAACACAAAAGAAGAAACTGGGCTTGAAAAGGCTACATTCAAACAACTCATGAAAAATCTGTCATATTTCCTCCATTTGAGATAGTCAAGATTAACTTTTGAACCCCATAAACAAGAACAAAAGGTAGAGGTGTTGTATCCATCAATAAACCCAAAGAAACCAGTATTAATAAGAATCGATTCCATTTGATTCTTCCACACCAGATAATTGGTTTCATCTAACTTTACAGAGACAAAGCTAGTGATGGTTATAAATGGTAAAACAAAGTAAAAAAAACTCGAAAGAAGAAAGAGGAGTGTTATTAGTATTTTTTGAAACCTCATCATCATTTGAAGTGTAAAAAGTGTTATCAGTTGCATCACTGATAATAAGAGCCACCATTAAGGAAGTGAAATAAAGTGATAGTGACGGCTTGGTGAACCACATCCCTAGGAAAAACTTAATAAAGTCCTTCTGATACATGATAGACTTTATAAATGAAGTTTTCAGTTATATTAATAATAGCGATATTACAATGGTCTTTTACTCTTTTATAGCTCTTGATGTTATAAACTAATGATAAAGACCTATCATTGATGACACATCCCTAGAAGCATAAAGCTAGTATATTCCTTTCAGGTAAAAATAAAACTAAAAAAAGAAAAAAAGAATAAGTGTGCGACATTAATTATTACAAAAAATAAAGTTTTTTTTTAATAGAAAAACTTAGGCAAGCCTAAGGAAAGTATACAAAAGATGGAGTGGAACTTCTTAATTTTACTGTCAAATAACCAGACAGAATTAATAGTATAGTAGTTTCTAAAAACATTATTGTTATTCACTTAGGGGTACTCATATCATATCCATGGGGTGTTTTCTAGCACAAAAATGGCTTAAAAAAAACAAGAAAATCCAAAATATATATAATTTCAATGAATACAATAAACTCTAACAAACAATTAATCAATTAGTTATGGTCTAATCACAAAATCTCCATAGTCTTCTGTCATACCTCGTAACATGCATTTGTTTCATTTACTAGTGGTGAAATTTATCTGGTTTACATATGTATGAGTAATATGCGAAACCATTGTGCAAACTTACGGTGACATCCTCATTTGTTGCGCAAAAGATTACCCTCCTTAATATTGTACTCCCTCTGTTTCTGGAAAAGAGTTACTATCACTTTTTCAATTTAGCCTATTTTTAGGCGAAAATAAAAAAGTGATAGTAACACTTTTCCATAAACGGAGGTAGTATTTTATAAGAACAACACGTTTATAAGAAATTATTGATATAGAGCACGATTACAACGATAACAAGAACCATTTAAGTTACCTTCTGCATAACTAAACATCAAACCCGTACTTGCAGCAATATACGCCATTCAACACGGAAGAGTCATTTCCCCCCCAAAAAAACAAATCAACTACCACATAATTTCCAACAAAAGGTGTTTGCTACACTTGGACTATCAATAGTTGATTAGTCATAATTTTCTTTTTTTCTTTTAAATGTCAAGTGCACTTAACATTAAGATTACACCCAA
>JAJJMC010020972.1:4938240-5024448 GCA_023531435.1 Papaver californicum | reverse complement strand
ATCGATATCGATATCATGGAGTAGTTTTTAACCAAGAAGAACATGAAAGATTGGAACCTCAATTCAGAATAAGAGTGATCGTTTATCCTCACCATAATAAATGTCAGCTCCAAAGTGTACAGTTTATTATTTTTTTAATAAGAAATAAGGGATTTTATTAAATTAAATCAATGTTCAACAAAAGTTTCTCATTAATAAAATGAGAGACTTTAACCATGTAGGAAGAGTCATTTCCCATAAAAAAACTCAACTATTACATAATTTTCTACAAAAAGGTGTTTGCTATACTTGGACTATCACCTCTTTTTCTTTTAAATTTCAAATGCACTTAACATTAAGATTACACCCAACTAGAGGGAATTCTACACATTAGACTAGCTGTAAATTTAGCTTGGTTCTCATAAGCCGTTGGTTTTGCGGAGCGCAACAAACACTTTTAGGATTAGATGACTACAACTATGACTACTATTGTTTTTACTTTTACACCTGTAATACATTTGTATAAGCACATAACGGTTTATTTATTAGTATCAGTTGTTTCTAGCTAGCTTCAAAAAATATAAATCATATGAAAACTTACCACAGATACGGCATTGGAGGTGGTGCTCATATTATTCGCCATTAATGGTGATACTGAGATGACTAGTTTTACCTTTTATGTGTTTTTTAAGATGTTTTTTGTTCTAGAAAACATGCACAGCTTCAAACTGAAATTTCAATATAGAGAGATCAGAGAAGGTGAGCTGTTTTTGCAAACAGAAATTCCAATGTAGAGACACCGGAAAAGGTTACGTATCAATAATGGTGCTATCCCATCCCATCTATGAAAATAACAAAACATGTACAAAGATTCTTTGTGTGTATTCTGTAAAAAAAAGTTCATTATGGTAAAGCTTCATAGACGAGCTAAAGTCACACCATAAGAAGACTAACACAATCTGGTTAACAAACTCAAAATCTGAAAAACCAAAAATCATGTTATTTGACTAATCATCTCACACTTGTACATTCGAATCATATCAATTACTATTTAGTATGAAGTTTGGCGCTTTGCTGTGTAGAATATATTAGAGTGGTTGAATTTTTCCGTGATATTTTATGACCAGTCCAACACTTAAATTTAGTATAGAGTCACGACTAGCTAATTTTGCTACATATGAAACAACTTTCGATGAACGTGTATTATATGTGATAGTGATGGGTTTTATTATTAGATTAAAATATTAAGATTTTATCACAACTTCTATTTTGAGGTACTGTGCCCACATCTTTTATTTAGTAATTACCCCATAATTACCTCCAGCCTTATAGATCCCGGCATTGTTGGTAAGAATATCTAATGGCATGGCCCGTTGCATCCACACTTCTTCAAAACTCCTTACAGAGGATAAAGAGAGCAAATCCAACTCCATAACCTGTACTGAGAGGCTACAAAAAATGTCCAGAATTTGGTGTAAATTGAATGTAAAAATTAAAACCGATATATGCTTATACCTCAACGCTGAGCATTTTGTTATTGTTCACCTCCTCTCTCCACTTTCTTACAATATTATTTGCAGCACTGATGTTCCTGCAGGCCATGACTGTTAGAACTCAGAAGCTTAGAAACTGGAAGGGAAACTAAATGTTTTATTGAAGTTAAACAAGACTATTTATAGTCTTTACATCAAACAGAAACAGTAAACAAAATGCGGTTATTACGCCTATCTTAGTTATTCAAAACAGATGATCCTAATAGCTAGTTCTTCCTTTAGACTAGGACTCCTTAACTGACACAAGACTGAATCAACACAGCTTTATCTAACATTCCCTCCCTTAAGCTAAAGCATCTGCATTTAGCTTACTTCAGTCACTCCAAGCATTCCACGAAGCCGTTCAAACTGTTCCAGCTTCAATGGTTTTGTCATGATGTCTGCAATTTGATCCTGAGAGTTACAGTGACTTAGATCAACAACTCCTTCATTCACCAAGTCCCTTAGAAAATGAAACTTAATATCAATATGCTTGCTTCTTCCATGAAATACTGGATTCTTGGACAATTGTATAGTGGAGCTGTTGTCGCACATAATCACAGTGTGTGATTTGTCTTCAACTCCTAACTTCTTCAACACCCTTCTGAGCTAGACGCACTGACAGGCACACATTGCTGCTGCTATGTATTCTGCTTCCGTAGTAGAGAGCGCAACCACAGATTGTTTCTTCGAGGACCAAGAAATAGCTCCACACCCCATCATAAACACAAACCCAGAAGTACTTCGTCGATCATTTAAATCATCGGCATAATCACTGTCAGTAAAAACAATGAGTTGCAGATTGCCTTCCCTCTTCTTGTAAAGAATTCCAAGGCCAGTTGTACCTTTTAAGTACCTCAAAATCCTTTTTGCTGCAAGCCAATGTGACATAGAAGGACTGGACATGAATCTGCTTATTAGACTAACACCATACATCAAGTCAGGTCTAGTTACAGTCAAGAACATAAGACTTCCAACCACTTGCTTGAATAGAGTTTCATCAACTCTAGCTTCTCCATCATCCTTGGACAATCTTGTACCTGGTACAATTGGGTTCTTCACTGCATTAACATCTTCCATATTGAACCTTGCTAATACATTATGTGCGTACCTTTTCTGACAGATGAAGATTCCATCTGTACACTGCTTCACTTCTACTCCAAGAAAGTACCTCATCTTTCCCAAGTCAGACATATCAAACTCCAGCATCATAGAGTTCTTAAATTCATCCAACAAGTTTCTATCATTCCCAGTGAATATCAAATCATCAACATAAAGACTTACCAGCAATATTTTTCCTTCTTTCGTCTTTGGAAACAGTGTGTGTTCACTAGGACACTTCTCGAATCCTTCGCGTGTGAAGTATGCTTCAATTCTGCTGTACCAAGCTCGTGGCGCCTGTTTAAGACCATAAAGTGCCTTCTTTAGCCTATACAATTTCTCTTCTTCTCCTTTCTTTGTGAACCCCAAAGGTTGCTCCACAAACACTTCTTCCTTTAGCTCCCCATGAAGAAAGGCACTCTTCACATCAAGCTGAAAAACTTCCCAGATGAACTGAGCATCCACTGCAAGTATCATGCGAATGGTATCAAATCTTGCCACTGGAGCAAACACCTCAGTGTAATCGATTCCATGACGTTGTGCATATCCTTTTGCGACCAGCCTTGCTTTGAGTTTTTCAACATCCCCATCTTTGTCAAGCTTGGTTTTGAAAACCCATTTAACTCCTATGGGTTTCACTCCTTTAGGGAGTACAGTAAGTTCCCAGGTTTGATTTTTCTCTATGGCATTGATTTCAGCTGACATTGCTTCCCTCCATTTCTTGCTGTTGATTGCCTCTTCAAATGACATTGGGTCATTCTCAGTCACCATCATCGCATTCAGACCCCTCCCCATTTCATAATCTGTCCTCCAGCTTGGTGTTCTTCTTTCGCGTACACTCCTCTCTTCAACCAACGCTTCATGTATGTCAGGAATTGGCTCATTTTGAGGTGATTCTTCCAATGTGCTGGAACTGCTACCTGCATTGGTTGAATCTATCACACCATTTTCCTCTTCATTCTGGATATCATCTTCATCACTTCTATCTTCATCTTCACATTCTAAAGCATCTTGCTTGATTTCTTCCTCCGTTCTTCCCCAATCCCAGCTCTTTTCTTCTTCAAACACCACATCTTTACTGATGACAATCTTCTTTGTAACTGGATCATATAATCTCCATGCCTTCGATTCATCATTGACCCCTAAGAAGACGTTCTTCTTTTATCATCCAACTTACTTCTCCTTTGATCTGGTACATGAACATGAGCTATAAAGCCGAAGATTCGAAAGTATTCCACCACTGGTTTCTCTCCACTCCATGCCTCTTCTGGAGTTTTATCTTCAATTGCTGCTGTAGGACATCTATTTTGAATATGCACGCACCACCTTACTGCTTCGGCCCAGAAAGCTTTGGGAACTTTCTTTTCAAATAGCATAGACCGGGCAGCATTCATAATTGTCTTGTTTTTCCTCTCGGCAACACCATTTTGCTGAGGAGTGAAGGCTGCAGTCAATTGTCTACTGATGCCTTGTGATTTACAGAACTCTCTGAATTCGTGCGAGCAAAATTCTCCACCCCTATCTGTCCTTAAACAGGTTATGTATGCACCTATCTCCTTCTCAACAGAGGCCTTAAAGTTTTTGAATGTAGCAAACGTTTCTGACTTTTCACGTAAGAAATATACCCAAGTTTTACGAGTTAGATCATTGATAAATCTTAAGATATACCTCTTTTCATTGTTTGAAGATGGCTTGATAGGACCGCATATGTCTGAATACACAAGTTGAAGTCGTTTTGATGCCCTCCATGTAATTCTCTTTGGTATATGCATTCTTTGTTGTTTTCCGGCTAAGCATACATTGCATACCTTCTCAGATGACTTCAAAGAGGGTAAGCCAATTACCATCTTCTTGCAAGAGAGTGTTCTCAGTCCCTTGTAGTTCAAATGCCCAAATCGACAGTGCCACATGTGAGCTTCTTTTTCTGATGCAGTTTCCGCTTGCAGACACAGTGAGGTTCCTGGTGTTATAGTAGATGATAGACAAAACATTCTATTTCTACTCATGTTAGTTCGCATAATTATCCCTCTCTTAGGATGAAAAACTTTACAGGTTCCATCCTGAATTAAAATTAACAACCCCTTCTCTTGAAGTTGTCCTATGCTTAATAGGTTATTTTTAAGCTCAAGAACATAATAGACATCAGATATTACCTGGGTTATGCCATTCAATTGCACCCTTACATTTCCTTTTGCTACCACTGCCATTTGCTTGTCGTTTCCAAGTTTCACAGTCCTAGTGAAATCCTCTTCCAGATTTGAGAAGCATTCTTTGTTCCCAGTCATATGATTACTGCAACCCGAGTCAAGAAACCATACTTCTTCTTTGTTTGTTTGATGAGGTTCTGTGTAGGACATCAACAAGAGATCATCTTCTTCCTCTAGCTCAGCATAGTTTGCTTTCTTTTCCCAGTCAGGAAATTCATCTTGAAAGTGTCCCAACTTATGACAGTGGAAACACTCAATGAATGCTCTGTTTAGAGGTTGTCTTCCTCTTCCTCTGCCTCGTCCTCTTCTAAACATACCTCGACCCCTTCCTCTGCCGAATCTATCTTCTTGAGCCACCTTCAATACGTGTTCCTCCTCTTGTGTCCCTGCATTCTTTGTTCATGGATAAGGAGACTTCCATGTAATTCATCAATGCTTAATGTGCTCAGATCGTTTGATTCCTCTATTGAACAAACAACAAAATTAAACTTGGGAGTCAATGATCTGAGTACTTTGCTCACTACTGTACTCAGCTCTATTTTCTCATCGTTTGATTTCATCTTATTCACCACAGCTAATGTTCTCCCCAAGAAGCTGTCTACTTTTTCTCCTTCTTTCATAGAAAATAGCTCAAACTCTCTTCTCAATGCTTGAAGCTGTGCCCTCTTCACTTTCGTGGACCCTTGATACTTCTGTTTCATTGAGCACCAAATTGCCTTTGACGTCCCCTTGTCAAGGATTGTTTCAAGAATTTCTCTTCCAATTGCCTGAAACAAGTAGTTTTTGGCTTTTATGTCTTTGAGCTTAGCCTCCTCCGCTGTTTTTCTATGAGTTTCACTTGCTGATGATGTCCCAATTGCTGGTGCAGGGATCCCTTCCTCCACCACACTCCATAACTCTTTGCTTCTCAGAAAATTCTCCATTGCCATCGACCACCAATCGTAATGACCTTCAAAAGATGGAATTGATGCTTTCAGAAATTTCTCTGACATTTTTCTGATAGCTCTATCTTCACTCACGCTGCTCACAATTGCACTCACACTATTCTGTCAGATCCCTTATGTAAAAGCTCTGATACCAATTGTTAGAACTCTGAAGCTTAGAAACTGGAAGGGAAACTATATGTTTTATTGAAGTTAAACAAGACTACTTATAGTCTTTACATCAAACAGAAACAGTAAACAAAATGCGGTTATTACGCCTATCTTAGTTATTCAAAATAGATAATCCTAATAGCTAGTTCTTCCTTTAGACTAGGACTCCTTAACTGACACAAGACTGACTCAACACAGCTTTATCTAACAATGACAACGTGGGATCCGACCATGGAAAATTCCCTGGTGTTGCATCGAGTTTAGATAACTTAAACATGCACGAAGCTTGCTTAGCATCAATTTTGCTTTTAAACGTTTTTTTTTTTTTGAAGCGCTTTTAATTCTTGACTGTGAATTTTTACGTAACATGATAAAATTTACAACATTATGACATTTTGATGCCAAATGAAAACTAAGCATAAGTGAATTTCCTTTAATTAAATGCTTGTTTCATTGTATACTACATACACTTCCACAGGGGCGGAGCTATTAAGGGGATGGGTGGGTCCCTGATATCCGTACAATTTTAATTCAGGAATGTTAAAGGAGGATTTTTGTTATAATCGATAAGGTTAAATAAATTTAAACAAATTGAGTTGATTTAGCAGTATTAAAAGGAAAATATCATTTTCAAGTTTTCTCTACGGCTAATATCAAAGAAAAATCACCTATTCTCCGATCTAACCTGATCTATCCGGCTATCTGTTTATTAAGCATTAACAGTAAATACTTTTTATTTCTAATACATAATATAATGTAGTTTAATAATAAATTAGTTTCTTATTGTAATGACTTGGTCATTTTTATTTAATCAATTGATTTTTTAAAGTTGTGATAGATAATGTATGGTTTTAAGTTTACGCGATCACTTAAATATGTACATTTTATATTAAAAACAAAATCAAACGTGTATATTAAAATTGTAAATGACTGTTTTTGTTTCTATTTTATTTTTCGGTCTGACTTTTCCTTTTAACAATGTAAATAAAAATATAAGAATGATTACTTTCTTATTTATTTAGTAAATTATTAGTATTTTATTTTATCCTTAAAACTATTCATATTTTTGTACATATCGTTATAGTGATCAATTAATTTTTCTCACAATTCTAACTTGTTTATAAAAAGATAAGAGAAAACTAATTTAATACCCCACCCAACCAAAAATCCTAGCCCCGCCACTGTATTTCCACACAAAAATCAACACCTTTGTATAATTTTAACATTTATGGGTTTAAATTTTAACTGTTATATATATATATTTTGAACTTATAATAATTTTTTGGACATAATAAGGAAAATAGCATCAAAATATCCGAACAATGTAATTTTTGACATGTTCATGTAGCTACCCCATACCATATGTGATGGAGGGAGAGTTATGGAAAATAAATATATTATTTTATTATTATTATATTTTATTAATGCTATTTTTAGTAGAAAAATAATTAATTTTTTGGCTTTATTATTTAGAGTAATTTTAGAAAAGTCTAGAAATTTATTTTAAGAGTTTTAATAAGTTAGAAAAGTTGCCTAAAGGTAGTAGATACCCTGGGAAACAACTTTATAGGTTTTTGATAAGTTTAGGGTTTGTTTAATAGGAGTTATCTATATAAGGAGCTCCAAAAACAAAAATTAGGGGGAGTTTTTGATTAATTAAAATTATTTTATTTTCATTACACTTGTTGAGTTTATTGATTTTGATTTTTATTTATAGTTGGGTTTACCCCGAAGTCTGAATATTAATCTCATATCTAAGTTGTTATTCGTAGTGAATTAACGAAGTCTAGATAACCCCGTAGATTTTAGGATATCTCTTTGAAGATCAACTAATTTCTATCGATTTTTACCCATAATACCGGTTACTTTTCAACGATTCTACTCCGCTGCAAGAATTTATCATATTTTTACACGCTTTCGATCTGCATCAGTTGGTTACCAGAGCGAAGTTTGATTCTAGAGTTAATAAGGTGTTACTAAGACGAGCATTCCGGGTTAATAAATTGTCACCAAGACGAGATCCGAGAAGATGTGAATATTTGATCAAATCAAAGAAGGAGATTCTGGAAGTAATAAAATGTTATTTGAAGAAGTCACTAAACTCTCGATCTAAACCATGATCGCTTATAGAAGAAAATATTAGTGCAGATAACTACGTTGAAAACTTTTTTTGCAGACAATGATGCACAAAATCAAGTTATTGTTAAGAGATATACAACTCTGATCTTTGATAAATATCCCGATGATGAGGAGGCTATGAAATTTTCTTCTCAAAAAGGCGAAGAACATCCTGTTTCTGACAAAGAAAAACAGTCCCAAGAAGTTTCACATGATTTAATGGAGTTTCATGTTGAGTCATCTAATCCTGATAAACTTATTGATTTAGAAATTCCTGATATTGATGAGTTATCTTTGCCCGAGAGTAAGCTAGTTGTTGATTATTATGATACACAAATGGTCTCTCATATCTACCCTAACAAGAGAGAATTTGTTGAATCAACTAAAGATCCATTTTGGGCTTCCATCATACCTCATGCTTCTATACGGTGCATAAATTATTTTTTTACAACATCAATTCATGTGTATGAAGATTGTCATCAACGAGTTACACTTGCAGAACATGGTACCGGCGAGATTCCGAGGATGAATATTTTCCAACACCGGTAGAATGATGGAGGGAGATTTATGAAAAATAAATCTATTATTTTATTATTATTATTTATATTTTATTAATGTTATTTTTAGTAGAAAAATAACTAATTTTCAGATTTAGGGTAATTTTAGAAAAGTCTAAAAATTTATTTTAAGAGTTTTAATAAGTTAGAAAAGTTGCCTAAAGGTAGTAGATACCCTGGGAAATAAGTTTATAGGTTTTTGATAAGTTTAGGGTTTGTTTAATAAGAGTTATCTATATAAGGAGCTCCAAAAACGAAAATTAGAGGGAGTTTTTGATCAATTAACATTATTTTATTTTCATTAAACTTGTTAAGTTTATTGATTTTAATTTTTATTCGTAGTTGGGTTTACCCCGAAGTTTGAATACTAGTCTCATATTTGTAGTCGTTAATCGTAGTGAATTAACGAAGTCTAGATAACCCCGTAGATTTTAGGATATCTCTTTGAAGATCAACTAATTTCTATCGATTTCTACCCATTCTACTGGTTACTTTTCAATAATTTCTATTCCGCTGCGATTATTATCATCTTTACACGCTTCCGATTTGCATCAATATGTATATGGGCCAACAACATTTTACTTGAGAAGAGAAAAGTATACAGTAGCATGGAAAAACAAAGGGCATAGGTTGAGTTTGATATTTTTATGGTAAAATTTTTATAAAGTGTTGTTTATACAAAACACTTCCAAAATTCACAACTTTTAAAAAGAAAAAGAAAAAAGTTACCATTAAATCTTTTATAATCAATTTTTACATATTCTATATCATATATTCTTTAAAGATTATTATTTTCAATTTCAAAAAACACTCTATATATCATCTAAATTATTATTTTTTTATATTCATAAATGATTTATATATTTTTGATATTCATTCTACACTTTTTTGGACATATATATGACATACAGTCATTGTTAGGCCTTCATCTGCTTTAAAAAAATAAGAGATAAAATATTAAATAATTATTTAATTATAGTATGGTTTTTTCTCTCAAAATTATGTCAATAATAAAAATATGGTTACTTAAAATAATACTTTTTAACAATAACAAGACAATAATAATTAGTAAATTATATATATATAATTATGAACCAAATATATGTGTGATATACGGATATTTTATTTTTTTAAAACTATTTTGAAATATATGTCTGCTTTTGTCATTTTTGTTACAACAACAATTGTTGAAGCTAATATTTCACCAAATACAATTTGACCACTTTTTTAACTAGCTCTAGCTTTTAGTTTATAGTTTATCAATAACCTTCAATTGGAGAATACTCCCACAAATTGGGGGATACTCACGGTTACATGAGACTTAATTTTGGCTAAGGGGATATATTTCCTAATGAAAAAATATCCATATTGCCCTTATCCTAATAAAAAAAAAAATCCTCTTTCATTGTTATTTTCACCACTGCCTCCTTCTTCTTCTCCTACTTTTCTTCTCTTCTTCTATAAGTTCTTCGTTTCATCGTCATTTCATCGATAATTTTTAAAATTTCTTCGACGATTTATTCCTTGTATAAAATGGCTAAAATGAAAAATTTAGGTTTTAAATTAAAAATTAGGGTAAAATGGGGATTTTTCAAGCATAAACATTCATTAGTAAAAACAAACGATAATCATGTGATAACTAGAAGAATATATTTATATGTTAAATTGAATCTTGTATTAGAACTTAGAATTAATCCTCAATCAATTAGGTGTTTAGCTACTCATAGATGAAGAAGCATCCATGACATACATATGAGAAAGTAGTTAAGAAATCATTACGATGATGGAACCGCTTCGTAACCCTAGCTTTCTTCTCTTTTAGTGTTGTTGATCTCCTCCAAGACTTGTAAAGTTGTGTAAAAGGTTGTAAAAGATATCTTCTTAATATCTTGGGAGTCTCCTTATATAGTACTCATCATATCTAGCGCTTAGAATCCTTCCAAGACCGGCTTTTCTCCTCTTAGAAGTCAAAAACGCATCAAAACGGACCCAATAGGTTCACCACAGTCGGCATGGTCGATTTCCATGAACCGTGCCGACTCTAGGACCAAAATAACTCCAATTCTTTGTACCCAAACTTGCTCCAGTCGGCATGGTCGATTTCCATTGAACCGTGCAGACTTTAGGGCTTAAAAATCCAAGATTTTTGTATGAAAAAGTGCTCTAGTTGGTATAGTTGGGAACCGCGCCGAATGAAATGTTGTAGATGACTTTTTCTTGCTTCGGTTGTTTTGTCCATACCCCCCCCCCTTTTTTCCAGACTCGGAATGACCTCATTTTTTTTGCCTTCACTTCGTATTATCGTTCTCTTCAAAATGGTATAAAGAACTCCTGGATTTGAATGAGTTGAATTTGTCTTTGGACCTTTTCACTTGTAGAACTAAACTTCCTCAGCACTTTGGTAGCAATTTCCTTGATTTTAGATGATTCATCTAATGTAAGACATAAGATAGAAAACAAACGTAATAACAAGTAATATGCAAGAATTATATCAAATATTAACATGGATTTGATACTAAAAACATATGAATTGTGCACTTATCACCAACAACTAATATAAGACATAAGATAGAAAACAAACGTAGTAACAAGTAAATTTTCAAAAGATCATCCACAAGATTTAAAAGAAATTTTTGAAGCTATGCGTAGATACAAAATAAAGGTCAACCCGAATAAATGCATTTTTGGAGTTACATTAGGAAATTTTTTGGGATACTTAAACACTAAAAATGGTATTGAAGTTGATCCGGACAAAGTACAAGCAATTGTTAATATGCCTTTTCTAAAGAATGTCAAAGAAATACAAAAAATGAATGGTTACTTAGATGCACTTAACAGATTCATTGCAAGATCTTCTGACAAATGTAAGCTATTCTTTGATACTTTAAAGAAAAGAAGCAAATTTGCATGGAATGACAACTGTGAACAATCCTTTCAAAATATAAAGGCTTATTTGGCAACAATTCAAGCTTTACAAAAAGCAGAGCCCGAAGAAGTGTTAGCTTTATACATATCCGCAACAAAAGATGCAGTGAGTGTAGTATTGGTACGAACAAATGAAAAGGTGAAAAAACCGGTATATTACATCAACAAAACTCTCAACCTTTCGGAAAGAAATTACACCAAAATTGGGAAACTGGTACTTGCATTAGTTTTTGCCACACAAAAATTGTGCACCTATTTCTGAACACATTATGTTTGGGTGCCAAGTAAAGACCCAATAGAATCTGTATTGAAGAATACGAGAAAACTAGGAAGAATCGCAAAGTGGAATGCACAATTAAAGCAATTCCACGTCTTATTTGAAATACAAACCGCACAAAAATCATAAATTCCAACAGATTTTCTTGTGGATTTACTATTGGATGATGAATCTGAAGTTCAAAATATGACAAAGGAAGAAGAGGATGATGATGATGATTCGCGAGATATCTTAAATTCTGTTAGTTCCCGCAGATGGGAAGTGTTCGTTGATGGGACAAGAAATAAAAAATGAACGGGAATAGGAATTGTAATTACAACTCCTACTGGAGATCGAGTGGTGCATACATTTCTTCTAGAAATTGGAGAGCACACAAATAGCATAGCAGAATATGAAGTTTTAGTTCATGCTCTCAAACTTATCATCAAACTGGGAATAAGTGATGTTGGACTCACAAGTGATTCACAATTGGTGATTCGACAAGTTAAATTAAAATATCAAGCATTTGATGAAGATTTGATAGAATACAAGAATCATTTTCAACAATTAGCATCTCAAGTCTCGAATATAACTTTTCGACATTTATCTCGAGAAAAAAGTTGTCATACTGACGCGTTAGCATATATTTCTTCAATGTTAAAAGATCAGAACACGTCAGCAATCAAAATTGGTCGCATATATGAACCATCAATTAAGATACAATCAGTTAAAAATTTAGAAGAGAAAGTAGATAAAGACCTTGAAGATGCAACCATTAAAGATGATAGGATTTTTCCAAAGAGATCAGAAGATGATATCTTTACTTTTATGTCTATCAAGAAGTGAGGGACAATGCATTCTCACTGATATTCATTATGGAGATGCGGGAAATCATAGTGGAAGGCGCTCACTTGCACTAAAAACAAGAATGCAATGGTATTATTGGCCATTTATGAATAAAGATGCATCTAATCTCGCAAGGAGATGTGAAGAATTTCAACGCTTTGCTAAAAGGATCAAACTCCTACAACAGAACTCAACTTTATACTAAGCCCATGGACATTTGCAAAATGGGGAGTAAATATAGTTGGACCATTAGTGGAGGGTACACAGAAAAGAAAATACTTGATTGTAGCAACTGACTTTTCACTAAATACGTCGAATCAAAAGCTCTAGCTCGGATCAGAGATATTGATGTCTTTAAATTCTTGTTTGTAGACATAATTTCTAGATTTGTAATCCCGGTGGCTATAGTCTATGATAATGGACAACAACTACAAGGAAAAAATATTGATATGCTTTTTGAAGCATTTAATATTCAAAAGAATAAGTTCACTCCTATTTATCCCCAAAGTAATGGTCAAGCAAAAGCAACAAATAAAACCATTACTATGAATCTGAAAAAGACTCTAGATGGACATCATAAAAGATGGTGTGAACAACTTTACAATATTTTATGGGCTTATCATAGAACAAGAAGAGAAGCCACTGGCGAATCAGCATTCCTTCTTATTTATGGAGCAGAAGCTATTATTTCCAAGGAAATCATTTTACCAACTACAAAGACAGAAGCTCAAGAACTTGAATACATATCTAATGCTTAAAAAATTGGATGATTTAGAAGAAAGAAAAGAGACTGCGCCCCAAAAAATGGAAAATTATCAACGAAGATTAGCCAGATAATGCAACAAGAAAGTAAAGTTACGAAACTTTATTGAACGACAATATTTGCTATGTCAAATCCCGGAATACCAAAGAGATAGGAAGGCAGAGAAATATGAACCTACGTGGGGAGGACCTTACATCATTTAAGATATTGCGGGACAGGGATCATATCACCTGCGGAATATGAACGGCGAAGTATTCCGGCATCCGTGGAATGCCCAATACCTCAAACCATACTATCCTTAAGAAAATAAAGATGGATCATGCAATAACAACTTAAGTATCATGAGAAGGTGCTAACCAATCACATTGATTCATACTAGGTAAAACATGACAAATGCTATCTCTCTAGAAAATAGATGTAGATGTCTATGAGTGTATGACCAATGGATATTTCGTAAGCAAGAGATGCATAACATGACATTTTACTTATTGTAAAAACAGGTACAAGCATTCTTTGAACATACTGTTTTCGTAATTTGGACCGCATTATTAATTTCCTTTTGGCCAAGGTGAAGTTGATCATGTGACTGTGCCTTCAAAGGTAATTCAAGGTATACTTTTCACCTTGTAGTTTCTCAATACATTCATTCCAAAATTCAATTAAATGCATATATTTCTGAAATTAAAACACACTACTTATATAATAACTTACATCTAATGACTTAGCTTGCACTTCCAAGTATTTTTTCCTCCCTTGCTCAATATCCAGATCATGTGCAGCATTGTCAGCTCTTGAAGTCTCAAGTTTCAATTGCCCTTATGTCTCTTCAGCTCTAGTGGTTAACAGATCAAACTGACATTGGACTCCATCCTTTTTGATAGTGGCAAGCTTTAATTGTCCCTAAGATCCCTCCGCTTTAGTGACCGCAAGTTGAAGTTGTCCCTCAATTTCTTTAAATATAACATTTGCATTTCTGAGTTCTCCTTCAACTTTTTCAACTGTTGACGTTGCGTTCTTGAAATTTTCCTTGAAATCTGTAATATAATGTAAAACAATAGATTATGTAATGTAAGAAATTGTATCAAACCTCATTTATGCAATATAATAAGATACCTCTTGCGAGGGATTAAGACTTTTCTAGTGAACTATTGCCTCTCGAGCACATCAAGGGAATCAAATTTATTTTAGAGTTTTTGATAGTTGTCAATAAGATGATGAATATCTTGATGAGATCGATTAAACTCTACCTGTTTCAATGAATCTTCGTGTCGTAATTGATTTATTTAATTTGTAAATTTTTCCATTCCTTTTTGTAAACGGTAAATATCAGTCTCATGCAAAAAAATAATTTCTGACAATCTAGAAATTTTGGATCGAGCCTTTACAAGTGCATTTCCCTTGGCATGAGCATCCGCTACCGCGTCATCTCTATCTTTGATGAGTCGAGCAACATAAGAAGAATTTTGAGAATCATGGAATTACCTGGAAGTAGAAAATTCCGCAAGAATATTTTACGTTCCGCATAAAGCCTATGGGTTTCATCTTCCAATCTTTATGGATGCGCACACGCCTCAGTAACACTATCTTTAGTCCACGAGAGAGTAACATTATTTTCCTTTTTCTTACGCAGACTCTCCACGTATAATAAACGATATTTCAAATATGACTCTTCACACATGGACTTTGCGCGACTCAACTTGTCAACCAACTTGTTACATCTTTTCTTGATATTCACATTCTCTTTATTGATTTTAATCACATGAACCGAAAGACGCATGTCTCTATTATACATCCTATTTATAAGATCTGAACACCCCGCTGATCCGATAAAGTATAATTTAGAGAAAAATAAAAATAAACTGAAGAAATTAACTAGAGAAAAAAGAATAAACCTTGATTTTGAAGTCCAGCAGTTGCTGACGGAAAACCTCATTGTCCCGCTTCAATCCCGCTACACTCTTTTCTAGGGAAGTCTTTTCTGCCAGTTGTTCCCGCAGGACGGAATTTTTTTCTTCAGCTTTAACCAATTATGTTTCTACTTGCTTATATTGTGCTTCCATCTTTATCGACAGGCCCATGAAGAACTTGTATGCAACATAAGCAACGTTCTGACCACGGGAAAGATATAATTTTTCGATTGCTCAATAAAAAAAAACCCTGTAAGTAGCTTGCTGAGGGAAAGAATATGCCCCAACATCCGCAAGAGCAATTATATCCGCGAGAGAAGAAGGAAGATCAATATCAAAAGAAGAACAAACAGGATTGTCTTGATCTCTTAACCAAACTTCTTTCACTGATTCGTAAGAAGCGGATCGCTTACGCTCACACAAAGTTTCTACTGCAGAAGAATTATTTTTTACGTGTTGAAAATTGTGCGGAACAAACATCAAATCCTTAGACATGAACTAACGAAAAGCCTCTTCTTCCTTATCAACAAGGCTTTCATCTTCCATTCTTCATTTTCCCTTACCACTGTATGAAGTACCCTCATTACTACTTTTATTAGTAGCATCAGTGACAGTTATATCCTTACTACTTTCATTAATAAAACAGTAGTAGTAGTCACTTCAGGTTCCTCTTTATCAGATGAACCTCCTTCCTCACCAACATAATACACAAGGTAATCTTATTCTTATAATCGAGGCATGAAAACTGAGAAGTAGATACATTAATACCCATACCACATTCCAAGGAGATAGATTGATTCAGTAATTCATCACTTTTAATCTCTCCCGCATCAACAAAAGATCCACGAGCCTAACAGATTGATCCTTATGTCTTTCATGGTACTTACGAGTTAAGACCCTACGGGATCAATAAAAATATCTCGCTCCTGGTTTTTTGATTGAAGTAGAACATTTTTTCCCACATCACCTTTTTCAAATCCATCATTACCATAGCCAAGACCTTCATTTCTTTCAATATTTTGTGGAGAGGAACTAGTTGTATAAAGGATTTCCCCTTCTCCCGCTCAGTAGAAGTACGAGACACAACCTTGGTCCTTTTTTGACCCTATCAACATCCAATTGATAAAAAGACAATGCAATAAATAAGATCCAGATATATTTTTACAAGTTCATTTAAATAATCAATACCTTTCTTCCTATAACAATAACCTTTCGTTTCTTGCCCACATCACTTTTAGAATCTCCATCTACTTTTGGATATACAAAACAACAACAGTTAAATAATTTTGAAGAAGCTAAACATGAGAACCAAGTATTAGAATTGTATGTACCACATCATCATACATGAAGGAAAAACCGTCGAATTTTAATTGCCAGGGGAAATAAATATGGGAACCAGAAGTAAGGTTGCGAACCACATTATCCTGTACAAACCATAGATCCGTGGTCCCTCAATTACTAGAGGGGTATGATACCACCTAAAATCATAATCAACACAAATTTCTTCTTTTAAAGGCTTTTGGATTCCAGGAATAAATTTCATCTTAGAATTATCGATCTCCTAAAGCAGACGAAAACCTTCACCATCTATGCGGCCTGAACCAACACTCCATTTTTTATAATTCTTCACAGTCATAACATCAACATAAGTAGCTTGAAAATTAGCTACGGTACAATATTTACGCTCCGCAGGATTGGGAACATAGCTCTTAAAATTTGTTTCCCCTTTACTGCGTTTATGACATTCATTTAACATGCACAATCAGTTTCCATTATATTGAGCAATGAAGCGTCCCGCACAATGATTATCCAATTTGCTTCGTACTGAAATGAATCTCCACTCTTGTATAAAGGAAGCTCTAAACCAGTATGTAATGCAACCTCAGTTATCAACAATTTATCTGCACTATACAAGAACTTCTTTATCATATCAAGTGTTCTTACATCACCTTCAGCATGATCATAAACAAAAACTTTAAAATTTTGAAGATTGTGTTTTTCTTTAAACTCATCAAGATTCTCGGATCTGAAACTCAAACTATCACTGGCCCACTTATTTCGAGAAGAAGTAGATTTCTTAGCCGCAATAACGATTGTACTATCAACATTTGGTAAAGCTTGTGCGGGATGTATAACATTAAGAGGTTGAGCTTCTGAGGTGCCAGATTTTTCTCCTGTCTTTGGCTTTTCCGCAAAATATCAAGATGTTTTCTTCTCTGAAGGCTGCTTACTGTGGTGCAGGACAGATTTAGACGTATTACTATTTTTTTTCTCCTGACATGATCAATTATATCTACAAACAATCACCAAGGGCAAGAAAAATTAATAACAAATTCATCTTGATGGGGAAAATCAAGAACAGATAAAAAAGTAGATCAATCATAGACAACTTTTACAAACAAGTATCAACCAAAAGTTCTTCAAAATTATCATTGTTTTTACTAACATACGTAATCAAAATATTAATCAAACATGTATACCAGCGGATAATCAATTCTCTATTCGAAAAAAATCGAAAAATTAGAACCATAGATTTTTTGGGACGATCATTGTTTATCATCGAAGTTCAAGAAAAAGATTAAAGCTATAAACAAGATCATCATCACCATTATTTACCATTAAAGTTCAGTCAAGAAGTTCAACTGGCAAATCAATATTTCAGGATCAGCATAATCATAACTTTTCAAGCAATTTGATCATTAACATAATTATCATCATTTTTCAAGCAAATCATAAAACCAAAGTTCAAAAAAAACCAGAAAATGAAGATAAAATTCTTACCTACAACAATGGTAAAGTCAAAAGTCTTGTCAGAAAAAGGCTTGAACTCAAGGAAAAGGATACTCAATCTCGATGAAAAGAAATCTTTGATTGAAAGATAAGATCAAGAATGAAAAACTGAACCAATCAGATTCCAAAATTCTCTGAGAAAAGGTTTCTGAAAAGGGATGAGGTTAAACCAAAACTTTATAAAGAAGAAGAAAAAGAAGATAGAGAATAAAAATAATAAATGAAAGAATACGATAAGATTTGATCTTATACAAAGATTTAAAAAACCGTCAGAAGAATAAAGTTAATTTGAGAGAGAAAATTTATTAAAGACGTGGAGATCGGTAAACACGTGATCATTTTTTCTTTCAAATTTCTACCATGCGAAAAATTCAAAAGAAAAATGGGCAAATTGTGGATACTAAATCTCCACAGTAAACATCTCAAAATTCCAACATAGGAGCATCAAAATATGATACAATAAGATGTACCAAATCAAGACTCAATAGACAATCTCCTACCTCAACGAAAATCAGCAGGGGGATAAAATTAGACAACTGTTGATTAAGACGTGACATATGGGACATAACTGACACCTTTACTGCATGACAGACACGTCTCAATCATGCAAGTTGTGAGACAAAATATTCAAAGCATGACACAAAAAAGCCAAAGCATGACACATTGTTCCCCGAAGCCACGTACCGAACATGCAATAACATGGAAAATATTGTATGGTCCACAATTCTATATGAACGCACCATATTCATGAAAAAGCTCATGCAGAATAATCTAATTGGATAAAACAAGAAGCGAGAACACAACACAGATGCGATCCACCTAACATGAAATCAAATAAGACAAGAAAGATACGTATCATACTCTTTCCTTGAAGTTTCAGATTGCAGAAGAAATAAAATGAAATTGGAACTTTGTTATGTCCTTGGACAAAAATCAGGGAACACAACCGGCAAATGGTAGTGCAGATGAAACTAGACAGGTTTCAACAAATTTGCGCATGTTATTATCCCAGACCTAATAATCTCTTTTCAAGTAGAAAACTGATTCAAGAGGGTAATTGTTTTTCTTGGTTGTTCAAAATATATGACATTATTCAAAAATAGCTACAATTTGTTTTTCTCAAAATTTAAATTGAACAAAAGAAAGATAATAAAGGGAAATTGCACCTCCAGATGCCAGAGTTTAGAGATACACTTAGATAATTGTACCTAGATACAAACTTTTGACTTAAATATTGAGATACAGTCGTCAACGCAGAAAAATAGAAAATCAGACCAAATTACTGATCAATATGTCAAACAAATTCAACTCCTGAGCATTTAAAAAAAGGGTTTAGTATTAGTTTCGCATTCCACTGCTTTAAATTGACCATTAAACATAGTTCCTTATTATTCATCATAAACAAAAATAAAAGAAACAACGAAGACAAACTCACCAACATGGTGAGATGTTGACAAGCTTAGCACTCCCAGACTCCCAGTATGCGGGGTCCACTTCCATCCGAAACCCTAAGTGCAGGAATATCTGCAGACCCTTGAATCTCCAATTCCTCGACTACTTTCTGGTGCTCTTCGTTTTCCTTAAGCAAATTCCTCAATGCCCATTTTCCACATTCCCTGAAAAACTCATTATCGTCATCAGTAACACACTGTTGCAACAGCAAAGAATAGCATCTTTCTGCCTAACTTCATCTTGCACATGCTTCATCCCGCAATTAGCGGTAACATCAATTATATCCCTCCTAAACCCTTTGTAAGGGCTAACCTTCAATTGTATGAAAGTGCTCTATTGTGGAATAAATTTCTTGATTGTTAGAGGGGGTTCCAGCTCAAGAAGAAAACCGGTAAGAAGATCTAAAAGTCCTTATGACAGTAACAAATCAACAATGGTAACTGATTCTTCAGTTCCTAAATTTACTTTATACTGGGCTCAAATATCCTCAAAATGTAGATTGAATACCCAAGAACATCAACTGCAGGAGTACCAGTTGGAAGCTTAGATTGGCCTCTCGAGAAAAAATTAACTACTGTAACAACTCTCTTCAGTATTCCAAGAATGGAGATGGCGAACTCCTTGGATACATTATGTTTCTTGTTTAAGCTCTCAAAGGGGATATTCAATAGAAATCCATTCTATAGTGTAAAAATATCACCGGTCTTCTTCAAATTATTGTTTTTCTCGAGAGCACCAGTTGTGCTCAACATATAGAATAATGGTGAAAAATAGGCTTTCCTCGAGGCAGATTTTTGCAAGAAGTCCCAACAAGCAATCTTTTCCGAGGCCATCTAATAAGAAAAAAGAACACATTAAATATAAAAAAACACAAAAATGTTGAATTAAAACATAACAAACATGTTGCCAGATAAACAAGAGATCAAACACAACATATGCATAAAAACACACAAAAAGTCACCTCTTGAAGCAGTTCTAACAATTTCAACAACTATCTGTAAGCCTTCAATCTCACAAAGATGTTTCATTATTACAGTACTTCCATTGCAGCAAGAATATATAACCATACTCAGCACATCAAAAGTTTTTCACCCAAACTCCAGCAATACCTTTAAATAGAACAAGAAAGAGGCGAAACCAAACAGCGGCCTGATGTTCTTCGCCCGCTCCACATACATTGCCTAGAAGCTCCAACCCAAACCGCATAATCTCGATAATCTCATCGCCAGAGTTAGTATCAAACTAATTGAATCAAATGCCCTAGCAACAACGTCAACTCCATCTTCCTCTATGAAGCAATTTTGACCCATTATTTCTCCCGCGCAAAGGTTTCTAAGAAGTTTAAAAGACAACATAAGATGATAATGTATACCAAAAAAAAACAACAAAAAAACATAATATGATAATGATTTGAAGAGGTGAGATCTTCACTGAAGAAGGATTCAAATGACCGTCAGGAGTTTTAGCAGTTTCTCTAAGATTTTGAAGGGCTTGCTCTAATTTGGCACAATTTGCACTAACAAGCAACAGGGCAAGAATGTGCTCAGGCACAAACAATGTCAGTGGTGAAGTAAGCTTACAGATGCTAGGGGTGTGGCAGGCCCGATGCGTGCGTGTTCAATAAGCTCTCCAATCTCAACTTCTTCTCTTTCTCTTTGTTTTTGTATATTTTTGTAACTCCTTGAACTTAAACAAGTAACTAAATAGGATTACACTTTCAAGTGACCATTAAAAAAAGTTCTTTATTCATCATAAACAACAAAAACAAAAGAAACTAATAATAAAAAATAAATGAAACCCTAGAACTAAAAAACTGCCCAGCAACTCTTCGGAATCCAATACATCGCTGCAATTGAGAAGCTACCCAATTTCTCATCATCAATCCAATTCATTCTGAACTTTAATACCCATAGATTTAGCAGTTCCAATGATGGATTTACAAATCGATTCTAAACTCATATACTGACAATAAGGATCAGATTGTTTAATTTTAGCAATCTCATAAGTATGTTTAGGTGTTAAAGTTGCAACCACAACATGACCAGAACGACCACTACCAGATTCAATCCCAGCAGCTTTTTTCAAATACAAAGTAACTGAAGGTGATTTCACAGAGAATTCAAATGTATTATCTTTAAATGCTGTGATTGTTACTGCCATTGGTGTATCTGGTTTGTATTTCTGTGTTCTTGCATTGAAATCTTTACAAAATGCCATTAGGTTTAAGCGATACTGACCTAACGCTGGTCCAAATGGTGGTGCTGGTCTTGCTCCTCCTGCTGGTACTGTTAGATTGTTGCTGATATTGGTCTTCTTGTTAAGATTTCTTTCAGTGATGCCATGCCCACAACAGATTTTGGGAATTTTTCCCTAGGGTTTTGATTTTTATTCTAGGGCAGAGAAAAAAATTCAGGAGAAATGAGTTTTTTACTTTGAAACCTGTTTTTGGCCTCCTGCTCACAAGAAGAAAGTACGATTTTTACAGGGACCCTCTGTTCTTGAGGGACCATGATCTACTGAGGGGTATCCTAATAATTGTAAATGATCTAGATCTTTTATTTAAATTAATCTAAACTTCATTTAAAACTAATAACCAAAATTTAATACTTAATCTAGTTAAAACTTTAATTAATAAACACAAAAACATATCTTTATCTCCTGACTAATTTTCATTTCAAACTCTTCTCTTCTCCTCTTCTTCCCCTTCCACTTCCATAATTATTTTTAATCCGGATTTTATAAATATTAGAAAATACAGATTAACTCATGTCTTTTTTATACATTTGTGATTGATAAATTGAGTAGTAATAATAAAAATTGGATTTATAGGGAGAATTTTGGCTAGGAATTTTGTGAAAAACTCTAGTTGAATTAGCCGAATTTGATGGAAATGAAGAACATGAAGAAAAGTTCGACTAGTTTGGAAAGAAAAAAAATTCCGCCGAACTTTCTGTAAATGTATGTTTGGCTATTTCAGATTTTTTTTATAGCCGATCTTCTAATTTCCTAGCTGAACCTTCTAGTTTCCTAGCCGAACTTTCTGTAAGTGTATGTTTTGGTTATATCTTAAGTTCGGCCAGGAACATGGTGGACTTGACATTTCCGATCATAACTCTGTCAAACACCAAATGGAATTCGGCTAGCTGTTCTTGAGTTCTCCAAGATGAACATAGTCCACAAACCATAAAAAGGGGAGTTCGGCTACTCGTATTTCTGTTTTTCTAGCCGAACCTAGTCCAAAACTCCACTAAAGAGGATGTTCGGATACCTGTACTTTTTTTTCTAGAAGAACATATAAATACTTTGCCGATCTAACTTTTAAAAGTTTTCATATTAAAAAATCACTCATTATTGGATCGTTATTAAGATCCAAAATTGACATTCCTATAAATTGTCATTCGAATAAGTTATTTTGAATACAAGAATCTCAAAGCCTAATTTTTGAAAAAGTTTTTCTAAAATTCTCCTTCTCCTCCTTCTCTTTAAATGATCTTTAATCTTAATTTTCTTACACTAATACTAACTCAAATATATCTAATCTTAATAACATAATCTATTTATCTTAACTAACTTATTATTAACAACTAATTAAGAAAGAGTATCTTGGACATCAAATAAAATACATGGATGAGGGGCTTTCATATTTACTTCATAATGACCTATTTTTAAATTTAGGAATAGCCCCCCTATCATTAGTGTTAGTTAATTCAATTAATAGTTGTTTAATTGTGTTAGTTGTAAAGTCAACTAGTGTTAAGTTTCATCAAAACTTATAAAAATCTAAGAATTTTTTTATTTTTTATTTTAAAGTTAATCAATCCAGAATCGGTGGATATGCAGGACAACGTATACCGATTTTGGGTTGGTTTTTTGAAGAACACCAGAATAGGTGGATATGCCATTTAATAAAGGTCGATTCTTAAAATCGGTAGATGTGGGTGTTATTATGAAATGATTCCGAGACACTTTCATAAAAGATAAATTTCGTTCATAGTTTAGGAAATTAACGTATTGAATTACATAGTTTAGGATATTAACGCATTGCATTACATAATCTAGTAGTATATTCTTGAAGATCGCATATTGATAAATCCTTAATGAACCTTCGAGTACGTTAGTTCAACATGGTGTATTCCCTCGCGTGCATGAACATTCTCTACCCGTTCGAATTTTCTATAGGCTATTGAATCGTTCAACCTGAAATTAAATCAATTACAGGTTAGTATACGAACATCAAACGATGAGAGAGGGATAAACATACCGAGTAACACACTTTCTCTCAATTAGAAGCTTGAGGATGATGCTCGTGAACCATTCTTCTAATTTTACGGAACTTTCGCATTTTGCTTTTGATGTGGTAGAATCTACAATCTAGCTCTCTCCATTTGCAATGTTTAGGATTCCCGATGCGGTCATAGAAGAATTCTTTGATTCTCTTCCAAAACATCAAATAAATTTCGTATGGATGTTCGCGTAAGACGGGAATGCATGACTTGACGAGCTCCAAATCTTCTTCTAGTTCCCAATCCATTTTCCCGGGTCTATTTGAGAAGTGGGTGAAGTGGGAGTGAGTAAAAAGTGTAATTTTGGGACTGATTGGGTCTGGGATAGAGGTCTTTCTTATGTAGAGGAGGTCCCAACGGCTAGTTATTCGAAAAACTCAAAATTTGGGTGAAATATGTAAGAATTATTCGCTATGTAAGACAACATCAAACGATTCTGGCTTATCGAAAATGTCAAAAATTAGGCTTGATAGAATCGTTCTATACTGATGTCCACATCCAATGATTCTAAGATAAAATATAACATTTTTTTTTTTGGCATTTTCTTTGTTTAGAATCGTTAGATATGGATGCCCACATTCAATGATTCTAAGCTAAAAACAACAAGAAAAACTGGATTTTCTCAGCTTAGAATTTTTAGGTATGGATTCCCACATCGAACGATTCTTGGCTAGAAAACTAACAAGAAGTTTGTTTTTTTTCTCCGCCTACAGTCGTTTGATATGGATGCACACATCGAACGATTCTTCCCTAAAAATCCAACTGAAAAATTGACATTTTCTTTATCTAGAATTGTTAGATATAAATGCCCACATAGAACGATTTTAGGCTAAAAAACCAACCGGAAGTTTTGTTTTTTATATGCCTAGAATCGTTCTATATGAACGTTGACCTCAACCGATTATGAATACATGGAAAAAGTTCTGCATTTTCTGTTCAGAATCGTCTGATAGGTTTATCCACACCAACGATTCTAGCATAAAAATAGCCAGAGTTCCAATGATAAACTGGCCCAAATTGTAGTTTTTTTATCACGTCTTAGCATACACAACAATTTAAAACCAACTAAATCCGTTTCTTCATAAACTAATAAACCTAGTTATCCATATGTTTAAATACGAACGACAAACATAAATTAAAGACATAATTATCCAAAGTGAAAGCCATAAGTTTCAAAAATAAGAATGCATTCATTCAACCAAATCACCGCATTCCCCATGACCAAGATCACCTCGACCTTATTTGGAAGGTCCTTGTCCACTACTTGATTCGCCCCGAGAAGCCTTTCTCACTCTTGTTTTTTTTGTTAGCACCGACTCTGCGCCTCCCTAAACCTAGCACCTTCTTGTTCATCCTCCAGAGCCTAGTAATCTCCAAACTTCGCCTGATTCACAACGACATGTTTTCCTCTCCCGAAATACATTTTTTCTTTGTTGATCACATACATGATTCGTCTTCTCTATCTTCATTTTAAACAACAAACAAGTTACAACTCATTCTAAACCCTCATAATAACATACCCTAAAAGACCACAATACGTACCAAAACATCGAGAGATCTATCCCGGTCCTTGATCAAGGGACACTCGTCTATTCGTATCACACGAGTGTCAGAAACGTTGAGGTACCACAACATATACTGCGAGACGGATTCATTATCTGAGTTCGCATCCCTACCCATTCTGCATAGTTTAGATGCCTTATTATCCCAAACAACTTGAATTGGTAAACGACGGTGGACAACGTCAATATCATTCTCAAGGGAATTATATTTACCGTGTCAAATCCGAATGTAAATGCATGATAGGTGCATAAATCATACATTTTAAGTAGTTTTTCCTGACCCTTATTTGATTATTTGAGTGAATTACTATGTTTTATTATTACTTTTGAATTTTAGTTGTCTTTTCAGGTTACAGTTCAGAAACCTGCAGAATGGAGCTGTATGAGAAGAATTACCTAGGATCCAGTAAAACTCTGCTGAATTTAGGCCTTTCACCCTCCACAGTGTAGGAAATTGGATTACGAAGCCAACAGCGAAAGAATGAGGTCATTCTGATCTCGTATGAGGAAGTTATGGGCAAAGCCACATGGTGGCAAACTAGCTTGTGCTGCTAGCGCCCAGGTGCTAAGTTGGCTGAACCGCAAGTGCTAAGGTGCTAAGTGGCTAGTTGGAGGTGCTAGAGTGGTTTGGTGGACTAGTGGCTAGCCTTGGTGGAGTAGTAGCTAGCTTGGGAAAGTCATATGGGATTAGGAAAGAATTTGGAGTTGCCATATATGTGGGGCTGGAATAAGGGAACTTAGCACATTTCCTAATTCCACTAGGATTCTAAAAGTGGCTAACTCAAGTTCTATAAGGAATATCTTATGCCCTTCTTATGGGATTCGTTTTGGCAAAAGTGGGACAGCAAATAGTGGAGATTTCTCACGAAAATAGCTAGAAAAGAGGAAGCCACTCACATAACAAAGGTGGACAGTTGACGTACAAAGAGTTGGCTGGGCAGAAAAGCAAGGATTTCCGGATTTGGGATGAATTCGTATTAAGCTGGCAGCTCACGTATAAAAGGTAGAGTTTGCTGCTGAGTAAACATGATATCACATCATACAATACACGGTGAAACAAAACAATACAGGGACAGGTGTAAGAAGTTACACATCAAGGGAAAAAGAGGCGCTGGCCACTTTTTCCATACAGACGTTTCTATAGAAACTCTTCGTCGCAATTCTTCCGGGTTTGATTGTATCTTTTAATTATTTTCCATGGGTTTTAAGAAACCCATGATGAGCTAAACCCTCTATATTGGTTAGGGATGTAATCTGAAGTTTGAAGACATGTTTATTAATTGAATGGCGCATATCTCATGATTTCATGTTATTTTTAATATCGTTCATGTTCTACTGTTTATAATTTATGATTGATTTTGTATTTGTTTGAGTCATGAATTGAATGAGCATGCATTGATATCTACAACTAAATTAGAGTTTTTGATCCGGAATTGTCGAAGGACTCTAGTTACAAGTAGTATAGCATATTTGTTAGCGATGGGATGCTGCCATGCATGTATGTGTAGAAGCTTGACCTAGGTTGAATCCGAGTTGCACTTTGCGCCGGGTTACTTAGAATAACCTCAACTCACAAAGACCATTGCTTTCATTGGGTTGAACTTGGTGTTTACATCGAGTTATCCGGTGTTAAGAATTCGGAGAGTGGCGTGATACCCTCTCTGATGATATTAGGAGTTTTGCCGGAGTAGCCCTGCGATATTTATAGGATGCTTTAGGGTTATTGGTATTACTAATGCATGAATGTTGAGTATGCTTTAATTGATAACATGTTGGATAACGGGCGATGAAATCTCTAACCAATGCTCTTTCTCCATGTTACACGTTTCTATTAACTTGCGTAATTTGCTTTAGCTTAATTTAGTTTAAAACAACAACAAACCCCCCCCCCCCCCTTTGTTATTTACGTGACTGAAATAAATATAAATTGCTGCCTCCTTGTGGGAACGAACTTGTTCTTATTCCTATACTCTAATATATCTCGGAAGAGTAAGAACTTGAATATTTTGGTTGATTACGACACGACCAATGCATCAGGGATATCCTTCACATAACCATATTGCCTCGCCACTCTTGTCGGGTTGTATATTACATAGCCTCTAGGCCGGGGTGAAAAGAGGTCCATGGTAACGTTGTTCCTGGCACCCAACCAGCGTTTCTTCTGCAAATACTTCCTTATATGGGTTAAAAACAACATCCGCCGTAGTCAAGTTGTCCAGTTACCGCCTCAGCTTAATAAGGCCATTCTCCTGATTCTTTGTCTTTTCATTGAAGGAATATATGCTTCCAAAAATCCATGGTCCCAATTCCTTGTATATCAACCCTCTTAAAAAACCCTGGGAAGTGCAAGTATATCCACACCTGCATCAACGTATGAATATAGGTGAGAAAAGGAAAACTAAGACAAACAAAGCTCCATAACTACACCCCTTGAATTACCTGGAGAAGAGCGACATTCCCTCAGACTTAGGTCCTGTCTACCCGATTACACTTTCTCATGTCACTCAACAAGTATGCAAGGAAAGCAGTGCCCCAAGAGTACTTGTTGACTTTCTCCATTGGTTCCACTAACTGGATGTAGTTGGCGTTCACCCGAGAATCAAAAATATCAGGGAAGATAATAGATCCCAAGATGTGGAGAATATAGAGGTGGGGTTAGCAGTGATATGATGCGGGGTAATCTCACCTCTTGTATCAAGATTCTTTGCCCGTACCCCCATATGTTGCTCTGGTAGTAGTTCTTGTGGTTGTCTTGGTGGTCCTCCACCTCCTCGTTCTTCTCTGGCATGGCTTTAGCTATCTTTCTTATCACTTTCCTCCTCACCTGGAACTATATCAGATTCTGTATCAGAAGAAGAAAAAGATTATTCTCTTTGGTGTCCATTTCAGTTAGTTCAATAATGGAGACCGCTTTAGATTTACCCGCCAAACCACTACGATGTCTAGCCGTCAAGTTCTTACCGTCCTTTCGACGAGGTCCCAAGCTCTCAGGAGAAGCAAAATCATGTTTTTTCCTTCACTCTATTTTCCCCTTTATTAGGCTTTCCCTTATCCCTAAAAAGTACGAAAATATACAATAATCAACAAACGAATTCACGTGGATTTAGGAATTCCAAGAGTAGAATCGGTCATCACGATACATACACACCCAACGATTCCTAGCATTATAATTCTAGAAATGTTCTATGTTGGTTTTCATATCCAACGACTCTAGGCTAAAAAAACCAACAGAAAGACTAGAAGTTTTCTTGACCAAGAATCGTTCGATATGAGTGTCCTCAACGAACAATTTTGAGAATTTTTGTTTCCTCTAAATATTAAATCATTTGATAGGGATGTCCATATCCAACGACTCTGGTTAGATGTTCTTCATGACTTTTCAGTTACATTGGAATAAGTCGACGGGGCATGAACATCAAACAATTTAAATTGGAATCGTTTGATGTGGACATGAACATCGAACGATTCTGGTTTACACAGAAAACCCAGAAATCAAAGTTTTCAATTTTTGAGTATTGGCATGTGATTGAGACCTAATTTAGAGTAATGGGATGATAGAAAATTACCTTATTTGAGCCAGTTTTTGTATCGAGCTAAGAGTTTCTTCGTCTTCCTCCTCCGTAATCGTTTTCTTCCTTGGTTGTTATGTTCAATTGCTTGTCAAATTTGTGGACCGCTTCCACTAGGTTGAGTTGATCCTCCAGTGAGATGTTCTAATCGTTTTGGCAATTTCATTAAAATAAAAAATCAAACGATTAATTATTTTTTGAATCGGCGATTATCAACGATGTTTTGGTTTGAAATGGAAAATAAGAGGGGGGAATAAAAGAAGAAAAGAAGAGAAGAATCCGTTGATAAAGAAGTGAAATAAAAAATAGGTAAGAATAATTAGTTTTAGTAAAGTTTATAATATTGGATTTTTATAAAGGGTAACTTTTTACTTTCACTCAAATTTAGACAGTCCTTATCTATTAATATGTGGGGACAAAATTAGGTAGGGCCAAAATAATTTATATATGCCCCAATATAGCAGGATAAAATAGGATTATTAAGTAGTAAATTCAATAACCCTTATCTACATAATTTTAATGGTTGAATTGCACTGTGAAAATATCTATAAAACCTTAGAATTAACCTTTTTTCCCTAAAAATCGAGATTAAGATGGTATATATGTTTTAGCCCATAATATAAGATTACTAGTTAAAAATAGTAAGTTTTGTTTTGACTTTATATTTTCAAAAAAATTGCAGAATAAAATACCCTTTAATTTCTACTAACAAACTTTTTTGACGTCCGATAATTTGACGTCGAGAAAAAAAATTACCGTATTTTAAGGTCCGATAATTTGACGCCCTTATTTATGGCTTGCAGTTGTAGTTCCTCTTTTTTTTCTTCTTTTATTATCAAACGTTTAACAACTCCGTAAAACATCATTGTTAAACTTGGGGGGTTAAGATATTGCATTTTATTAAATAACACCTTTTTTTTTCTTCACTTCTTCTATTTTAATTCTTCACCTTCTTTACTAGATTGTTTAGAAAGGTGTTGGAGGGGTTTCTTGATTATCAAGTAAACCTCATTAATTGTGAATAATTATCCATATAATGCTTTCATCATTCTACTTTCATCATTCACAGAATTCTTGTATGTTTCCACCTACGTCATAGCTCGCAAGGAGTTCTTCAAGTGAATCAGTTAAGTTGTGTAATTATTGAAAAGCATCATAAGTTTTATATTTTTGCAAAAATGGTTTGTATTTTGGTTGTTTCTTGTGAGTTTTGAATATCACATACTTGGGATCAGGAAAAATTAGCTCAACTTCATCCATCATCATGCGGCTAGAATCATAAACATCCACATACCTCAAAGTGAACCACCTGATAAGATCATCTGGACGTACATAAAATTTGGTTCCTACACAACGGCCTCACGATATAGATGCCTAACCAACACTGACTAAACAACCTAATCCCTCTACCAGCCACTCAATACCATGTCCCCCAAAAATACAATTTTTCTTGCAGAAAACATTGAATGAAGGATTACCCGCCTTCAACATCCTCAACACAATCCTCCTTACCATCTCAAACCTTTTTCCAATTTGCAATACGACTCCAAAAAATACTATTTATATTTTATTACAATGTCAAGTCTCCAGGAAAACTTAACACATTCTTCTCATGAAACTTTCTAATCACCCAACCACCATACATAATTTATCTATGTTAATTAGCCCCCAGAAAAAGTCCCACAAATTCTACAGTTCAAAGCCTTATCAACTGTTATCACTTCCTTTTGTTTCCTTTGACGGTCACTTTAGATACCTAGAAATATGTTTATCTATCGAGACAAACAACAATAATCGACAAATATTTTTCAAACAATGTTCCAGATAGAACCGGAATTTACTTGGGCAAGAGGGGTGCTACCCCCTTATTTACCGGATGTACCTTTATTATTAAACCCTAACCACAAAAACAAAACTACAACGATGATTTCGGTTGGTTGGGTTCCTCCAACTCAAGGGTGAGTTAAAATTAACACTGATTGAGCAGGTAGAGGACACCCATGGCATGTTGGGGCAGGGTTTATATGCATGGATTTCACAAAAACCACACTAGCAGCATCAGCACAACCTTTAGGGATAACCACTGCACCGTTGAATGAAATATGGGCCATGCTAATAGCGACAAGATTAACGATGGATAGACAATGGACCAAATAGTACTTTGAGACGTACTCAGAAAATTTGGTGCGCTTCATCAAAACGGATAATGTGCCCCCTTGGTATATCTCTGATATGATAACGGAAATCAAAGATCGGATGAGACAAATACCAAATACCATAATAGAATACAACTATAGATAAGACAACCAAGTAGCAAAGGGATTGGCTAACCATGTTGCTGATGGAAGTCAGACAAATTCTTTCACAGCTGCTATATGGGATCATGCGGTTTCATCTTTTATTAACCAAATTATAATATATGACTCCATGAGTATGACGTATCCTCGTGTAATTCTTTCCTAGTTTAATATATTATTTTTATATTTCAAAAAGACTACATTACCCCTTCACCGATAGTTCAACCCCAAACATATCTTGGTGTGGGGGTTGCTTCAAAAAACAAAAAATATTTTATATGAGCTACATTACTTACCGTAGAAAGTTTAATTATACTATATTAATATACAATTGTGTGTTAGCGAGCCAAGCCCAAGTCCAATCTCATTTTCTTTGCAATATTTGGACTTCGTCTATATATTTTCATTAACAAAAAATTATTCTTTTTTTTAACATATTTATTAATATAGGATCGATCGTTAATTAATTAGTCAAATAACTACTACCTAGCAAATCTTTAAAAAAGAAAAAAAAATAATAAAATGGATTTCTTAATTTGATTTTATATTTAATTTTTTCATCACCATATATAAATGGATGAACGAGTGATAGTATTTTTATTTTTCAGTTTAAAATTTTACTTTAATCTTGACCATTTATCTCTTTGTATTTGATGGCATTATATTTGATGGCATTAAGTTAGAAAACTTAAATCAACGCATCTCTCTGGAAAAGAAAAAAAGAAAAGAAAAAACCATTAATGACAACATCTCCCAAATATGCGAGATGAATATAAGAATTACTAAAGGGTCGGGGTTGTATAGAGCGTATTTCTCTTATGGAATAACCGTGCTAATTGAAAACTGAAGGCTTCATTCCACCCGAAGAAGAATACAAAACTACTAGTGGTACCTAACATGCCAAGGAAATGACGAATCACCTGATGAAGCCGTCGGAACGTGTGAAAAACTTGCACAATTTCAAAAGTCTCCCCTGACCCTCCATTAGAATAAAACAACGTATATGTAGATATTATTTTAGGTGAAACGGGAAACCAGACCGCACTTCCTACTTCCTAGAAGGTGTTAGGATGGTGTATTTTAATTAGTCAATAAAAGCTTAAATTACAATTCCACATATATACCTCTGGAGCCGGCGAGTATGCATTTTCATATACATTTATGATCAATAATATATAATGATGAACATGCATTAAACTGGGTGCATAATCATCGATCTGATCATGGCTCGAGGAGGGAAATCACTAACATTGATGAAATCAAAGAGGTACGCTCAAGAAGATACGAGGCCCACTCCGCAATGGGTAATAGATATCAAACAAGAAGAAACGGATCAACTAGATTTTGGAAAATCATGGACAATTTATAGAGTTCCCACAAACCTACTTGAAGTTCAGAAAAATGCATTTATTCCGAAAATCATTTCAATAGGTCCTTTCCATTATGGTGATAAGAATTACAAGGTTATGGAAGAACACAAAAAGAGATTTTTGTTTCGTCTATTAGGATATGATAATAAGAATCTGCAGAGTAATTATAATTATGTAGATATAGAGAGTATTGAAAGACTTATGTATGGATTGGAGAGAAAAACAAGAGAATGTTATTCTGAAACTTTTCCAGGTATTTCTATTGATGCTTTTGTTCAGATGATGGTTATGGATGCTTGTTTCCTTATCGAACTTCTTCGACTTTACCACAACTTCTGCTCATCGAATGACACAGAGGTACGTATTTTTATGATTTAATTCATCAGATTATATCTTTATTTCCTTCAGTTCATTGATTAATATATACATAACCAGCAGGAGGAAGGAGTTGTAGCTGATCCAATTTTCACAACCCGATGGATGCTTCGAGCCCTTCAACGTGATTTAATGAAGATACGGAACCAGCTTCTATTCTTTCTTCTTCATGAATTATACTGTTTGATTATTTCAAATCCTAGGAAAGGTGGTCATGAAGATAACATCTCGCTTATCGATCTTACTTTAAAGTTTTTCGATCCACTCCTTCCAAAAGACGAAAATGAAAATGTAGACTTAGACCCAGACCCAAAGGAGTATCGGCACCCCCTTCACTTATTCAGAAAGAGCTTCATTTCATCAATTAAGCGCAAAAAACCACCACAGCCTCGAACAGGTAGTACTGTGAAAAAACATATGATTCATCTCAATTAAGAACTCAAAGCACTCGCCTTAAGCAAGAAAGTCATTTTATACAGAATGTTACAGAACTGAAAGAAGCAGGGATTAGGCTCCTGGAGAAATCAGAGAAGAGCAATATTGACATATTCGATGTCGAATATGAAAATGGAGTCTTAAACATCCCTACTCTATTTATCGACGATAACACTGTACCTCTCTTTCTGAATTTCATAGCTTATAAGCAGTGTGACAAAGATGCAACTCCTTACTTTACCAACCACTTTGTGTTCTTTGATAGATTAGTGAATTCGATCAAAGATGTCGAAGTTCTACAAAGAACGGGAATCATACGCATGTTTTCGGTAGCGAAAAAAGGGTCGCGTATATGATTAACAGATTATGCAGAGAGATTGTTTATAATGTGGATAATTGTCATTTATTTGAAGAAATGAAGGGAATAAATGAATACTACAAGGCATATTATGCTAATAAATGGTATATTTGGTGGACAAGCTTGGTTCGTGATTACTTTAGTAGTCCAATGGACAGTTCTATCTCTGCTTGCCGCTTTTGTTTTACTAGGCTTTACTGCTGGACAAACTTTTTATGCGATGTATGGTTATTATAAACCACCAAATTAATTACCGCACTACACTGTTAAGTAATCAAGTTTTACGCTGCTTGGGATCCCTTGTGATTGAGTTGTATGCACACTCTTTCGCTTTGTCAATTTAAACTTTGTTGGATTTTTCTTTGACCGGTGCTGTTCACAGGGCCCCTTGGTTATATATACAGGGCCGAAGATTTCTTGACTATTGTCTAAGTATATCGATCAAAAATCAACAAATACATAAAATGCGGAATAAGGGTTTGGGCTTTTCTATTTGGTTAATATTAATAGGCCAAACATTATGATAGTGCATTTCTTGACTATTATAGTTCATTTTTTAGTTATAATATAGCGTAAAGCTTTGGATTCGTTAGTGAAGTATACAGGTCTGTGTTTTTGTGTAGCTAAAAAATGGACACTGTTTCCGTAATTGACACGTCATAATATTTACAGAATCTGAGTTCTCGTCTATGTATTATTATTTGTTGACCTTTTTTATACATCTTTCACACTCGATCTTGGTCATCTATTATTATTAACAACTCTATGTTTTCCACCGTCGGTTCCTAACAAATAGCTTTTAAAATTTTGAGAAAAATTGTCAATATATAGAAACTAGTCTTTCTTCTCAAATCACACCAGATCACCTTCTTACAACTTGATTTTCCATTCAAATCTCCTTAAAGCATCTTCTCAAAAAACTTTTTAGTTTTCTCCTCCATTTTCTTCTCCATCTTTTTTGTAGACAAAAGTATCGGGAAAAATTCTGAGAAAGAAATACTCTCCTACAGAAAACATGCATCTTGTTACTGGGTTTTGTGTTCTACAGAAAACATGAACTTATTTTATGGATAGGAATTTGTTTTGGTGAAAAGTTCCGGAAAAATTTGTACAAATTTGTCATGGAAATCCTTACAATCGTACTATAATTAAAATTCGAAGTAGATTTAACATTTTTAGCATTATCCAGATTAAAGCAGATAAATTTCTTAAATGTCTATCGGTTGTTAACACAAAAAATTCGACATAGATTTAACATTATCTTTTTATTAGGGGCTCGGGAACATCATAATCCATGGGTGAGGCGTATACCTAATTTTTCCCTTTGCAAATTCCTATAGCACCTTTTATCCACACACCGTTTTAAGGCCCAAGGGTGGGACCAAGTATTCTGAAGTTGAAAAACAAAGGGGATGATAGCTACATGGATCTGAAGCTAGACATGTCCAAGACATTTGATAGGCTAGAATGAACTTTTATTTATCGAATTTATGAAGAGGATGGGTTTCAATGAAGATTTTTTCCAGATGAACATGCAGTGTATATCTACTACAGAGATCTCTGTACTTCTCAATGGTTCACCATGCAATTCATTTCGGCCAACTAGAGGAATCATACAAGGGGATCCCATATCCCCTTATCTGTTTATCATATCCATGGAAGCATTTTCAAGAGCCATGGTTTCAGCTGAATCACAGAAGGTAATTAGAGGAGTAAAGATTGCTAGAAAAGCATCAAAAATAAGTCATCTGCTATTTGCAGATGATTTAGGGAATATTAGACATTTCCAGGAGATTCTAGAAAAATTTAGCAGCATTAGTGGTCAGGTGATAAATTATCAGAAGTCAAGTATTTCTTTTAGTGAGAATCTGAGCCCAGGTGCTGGTCATGATATCACCAAAATTCTTCAAGTTTAAAAAATGGATCCCAATGAGAAATACCTTGGTGTGCCACTTGTGATAAAAAAAGAAAAAAGTTTCTTTTAAAAATCTGTTACACAATATGCAAAAGAGATTATGCAAGTGGAAAGGCAAGATGATGGTGCAAGCGGGTAGGTCTGTAATGGTCAAGACAGTTTTAAACACTATTCATCTTCATCAAATGAGTTCCTTCAAACCTCCTGAAGAAATCATTACTAATATTAATTCACTTCAGCTAAGATACTGGTGGGACAAACCAGCTGATAAGGATTTCCTTCCTACTTTTTGGTTTAGTATTTTTAAATCTCAAATAGATGGTGGTCTGGGGTTTAGAGACTTAAGTTGTTTTAACCATGCTCTACTTGTTAAATCAGCCTGGAGGATATGCACTAGTCCTAATAGCCATTGGACTAGCTATATGAAAGCAAAGTACTTCAAGGATTCTCATCATTTACATTCTTCAAAGAAGTTTGACTCAACATGGAGTTGGAAAAGTATAAGCTCTAAATTAGATTTCATAAAAAACTTTAGTTTCTGGTCTCTAGGTAAGGGTAATCAGATTCTTATATGGAGAGAGATAAGTGGATTATGAATATGGAAAATCTCCCTATTCCTAAAGAAAATGCCATTAATCTTTACTCCTATGTTTATGTTTCTGAACTAATTGATCATCTATCAACCAGTTGGAGAGAAGATGTTGTCAGAGATTTATTCACTGAAGAAGTTGCTCAAAAAATTCTGCAGATGCATATTCCTATCAACAGTAAAGATAGACTAATTTGGACAAGAACTAAAAATGGATATTTTTCTGTAAAGTCTGCCTACCAAACCCTATATAATCTAAAGTATCATGGAATGTGTGACCCTTGTCAAACTGAAAGCAATAGGTTATGGAAAAATGTTTGGTTTATTGAAGTCATTCCTAGAATTCAGTTATTATTATGGAAGAGTATTCGAGAAATTCTGTCATCCAAAAAAAGACTTGGGAGGTACTTGGATAGTTCAGATAAAAATTGTTTAAGTTGTAAAGATCAAGTGGAATCTACTAAGCACATCATTCTAGACTGTCCTTATGCTAGGGTAGTATGGTTCAGAGTCCAAGGCTATATATATAATTCTGATAAATGGGTTTCGATTAAAGAGTGGGTTGCGTCTTGGTTTCATACTGCTGTAAGTGAGAGTACTCAAGATGGAATTCTTGTGGAAGGAAAGATGTTGTAACATCTTTGAAAATAAATTTAAAGATCCAGGGAAGCTCTCCATCAGTATTATGAACCATCTTAATAAATCTTCAATTGTTGAGACAAATAGAGCTACATCTATGAATCTGCCTTGTAATAATGCTTGGAAACGACCACATAAATATTATATTAAAATAAATTGTGAGCTTCATTTCTTAAAATCAAAATATGGACACTACACCATATCAGGAGTTTTGAGACATATGGTTTTTTGGCTTTGAGAGACATATAAATGTCTTTAGTGATTCCATACAAATAAGTGTCCTAACAAAATGAGTTTCTTTAATTCTGATTTTTCTGAATTAGTGAAACCACCCTTATAAGTGTCTTAAAATATGACATACTTGTAAATTCATAACTTCAATATATTTTCAGATTTAAATTACCTTTCTGCAGGGTTTAAAAATAATAATAATGTCCAAAAGTCCAAAGTCCAAAAATAAGAAAAAACAGAAAAATACCTGAAATAATTACAAAAATAATAAAAATTTCCTAATACAATTTTCCAAAAAGAAAAATAAATAAAAATAAAAAATAAAAAAATAATTAACTAAAAATAATAATAATCTTGTCTTCTTTTTCCGTTCTTTTCGATTTATCTTTGATTCCAAGTATTTAATCCATCAATATACTCTTTGGCTCAAATTTCTTTTTGATCCAAAACCTGTAATACAAAGAAAAATACTCAAAAACGTAAAATAGAAGAAATAAAAATAAAAATAAAAATCTAACTAAACTTACTAATCTAATAAAAAAAACTAAAAACAAGTTCGCGTCGGCGGCGCCAAAAATTAAAGTTGATTGTAGTTGGTGGTAAGAATGGTTCAAATTCTCGAACCTGTGAAGATTGATTTTAGATTTAATAAACTCATTTTAAACTAAAAAATATACATAAAATATGAAAATAATATTCACAAATACTGAGGTTATGGATTTCACCATTAACCAATTAAAGTGATTCAATCTAATCAATATTCATGCAATTCTTTACGTTTAAAGTGATTCTAATATGTTGCAAAAGTAGATTTTCAAAGTAACAATTGTAAATCGAAAGTATAGAACATCAAAAACCCTAGGCTAAGCATGCTCTGTCAAAACAAATCACAAATGCTTGATAAAAATCCTTAAATCAATCTTTTAATCAAAACGAATAATCACAAAAGAAATTGCAAAAATAAATTAAAATATAAATATACCACTTTTCTTGGAACAATGGCTTCCTCCATCGTCTCAGAAAAGGGGTTTAGCTCCTCATATTAATCACTTGCTCAAAATAATGATCCATGGCTCAAAGTGTTTATAAACGATGAAAAAGAGTGAAAATAATGAAAACAGGAAATTCACAACGTTTGTTAGATGTTGTGAACTCACTGTTACAGAGGGAAAGGTGTTTCACTGAAGATAAACGTTGCAAAGTTAAAAGCTTTAGCAACAGAATCTTCAATTTTTTGGCCACGAAAGCTTCAACCTTTTAGCAATGATTTCTTCATCTTCTTCATCACGAGTAGATTTTTCTGATTTTTTATTTCTTCCTCTCTGGCCTCTGCCATCCCCCCACATCTCTTCATATCTTTTCCCGATTTATACCCAACAGGTCCAAATCTTCCATATCTTTGTAATATATCTTCTTTAAATGGGTTGAATCTCGCCAGAGAGAAATATATTCTCAGATCATGATCAAATATTTTTCTCCCCTTTTAAACACACTCTCACTGATTTTGTTTCCTTACCATGTGTTTCACTCTGCTGATAATATCTCTTTCTTATTACAACGAGTTCTTGAATTAAATCCGAGAAAATTTCCTTCCCTTTTTAACGCACAACTAACTTATTACACGAGATTTTTGGTCTGTATTGTGGTCGAGTACAACTTGTTATTGATAGGGCAAGAATACTTTTTTTTTTAACACTTGAAGATCTCGTAAAAATAATCTCACAAAATCTTCATAAATTTGCCGCCAAAACTTCATTTTGAATTTGAAATTAGGTGGGTACCTTTATCAATTGAGGTGCCCTTATCCAAATTAGGGGTGCTTGTAGTAATTTTCAGGGTGCCTTTAACACTTTTTAAACCTATTTATTCATGATTATTTATTCTTCCAAAAATACCTACAAATACATAAAATAACACAAATAGTATACAATCGAGCATTATCAATATAAAGAATTGGGACAAATCAGACAAAAAAATGTGTCTATCAACTAACTCCACCTTGATCCCTTGCTCACTTTGGGCCCTTCCTGCTCCACCTTAAGTCTGGATCCACCTGCGCCCTAACCACTTTTCCGCTCGACTTCCAAAAGACTTTGAGGAGGAGGAGAGGGAGTTACTTCCCAGCAATTCTCTTGGTAGATTGGATCTGTCAAATTGCCCTGGTTTACTCTCTTGGCCAGACTTACGGGTATCTAATTCTCTCCTTTGGTTAACTATCATTGAGTGTACAAGTCAAAAGCATATCCCAAGAGGTATAGAGTACCTCCCCAAACTTGTATATCTGGTCATTGGTGGGTTTTCAGTGGAGTTGGACTCTTTTCCGTTTCTGGGTGCTAATACTGAAGAAGGAAGTCTAGGGAGGGGCAAATGTCAGGGGCCGTCTTTACTTCCCATCACTTCACTATTTATCTATTTTGGGATAGCCTAAATACAATTGTATGCCACATCCAATTCAATACCTTATATCCTTGAGAACTCTCAGAATAAACATGTTTGATGGTTTGAAGGTTTTGCCAGAGTGGTTGGGTAAATTTGCTTCTCTTCGTCAGTTAGAGTTATTTGATTGTGAAAATCTCACGTATATCCCTTCACGAGAACAAATGTTATGCCTCACCTCAGAAGATGAAAATTGATAATTGCCCAACCCTGGTGGATAGATGTAAACCAGGAGGAGAAGAGTACAAGAAGCTATCCTACATTCCTGAGGTTGAATTCAGAGAGTATACTTATGTTGCCAGAAATGGGGTTTTGGAACCTTTGTTTTCATAGAAATCTTAAAATTTTAAAAAGTTATATCTTCTCCATTTTTTTTACTTCTCTTTTAACTCTAAATAATGTTTTGACATGTAAATGAACTTGTACTAGGATGAACAACAATTTCTCAGTTACTATCAAAACAATGTGAGCTAAAGCTAAAGGAGTCAAAAGTTTACATTTGGAAGACGATTGCAGAAATATCATTTTGGCTATGAATGGTTGATTAGAATCAGTTAAATGAGCTATAAGGAATTTAATAATTGATTGACTTAGTATCTTAAGAAAAAATTGTAGCTGGAAATACACAAATTCGAATAATACATCTCATGTTTTGGCTAAGCGTGGTAATTTCTTCTTTTTTTTTTTTTCTAAGCATGATAATTTTATTACAAGTTACAACGTGTAGAATGGGCGAACAATTTCACTGCTTGGATAAATCAAAATGTACCCATGCGGAAGTAGCATTTGAACTTTTAATTTTAAATATTAAGAAAAAAAGATTCAGTTGAATATCAAATATCTACAGAATCATTTATCATATGACGAAGATGATGACGTTAAGGATCATACCCTTACCTAACCCTTTGAATACCTGCAATGAAAAGCAAGTCTTAAGTTTGACTTGTGCACAATCAGTAAGCAGCATATTTAAAGCTTGATCAACATAAATGCCAAAATTCACACAAAGAATTCAGATCACAAACAAAAAAACAACAAAGTTAGATTGATAAATGGAAGATCTCAAGTTATTTGGTGTATGGTATAGCCCACTTGTTTGTAGAGTTAAATGTGCTCTACAATTGAAAGGTCTCAATTATGAGTACATAGAAGAAGATCTTTCAAACAAGAGTGATTTACTCTTGCGATACAATCCAGTTCACAAGAAAATCCCAATTCTGGTTCATGCTGGAGAACCCATTGTTGAATCGTTGATTATACTCGAATACATCGATGAGACATGGCCAGACAAATATCCATTACTCTCTAACGATCCTTATGAAAGATCTAAAGCTCGTTTTTGGGCTAAATTTTTGCAAGACAAGGTAAATTATTTAACTCCATTTGTAGATTCATTGAGCCGTTTTTTCTTGGGTGCTTACTAATTTGATTTATTTATTTTTTTCATTTTGTTATACCCAGGAATCAACCTTTTGGAGTTTAGTTCTTGTTACCGAGGAAACTAAAGAGGAAACAGTGAAGGGCGTCGTTGAAGTACTTAAAATCCTTGAAGAACATGGACTAGGCGACAAGAAATTTTTCGGGGGAGATGATATCGGATTTACAGACTTAGCAATTGGCATCGGAATTCATTGGATGAAAGTAATCGAAGAGTTGAAACAAGTGAAAATATTTGTAACTTGTACACGTTTGCAGGCATGGATCGAAAGGTTCAATGAAGTGCCTGTAGTCAAAGAAAACTTGCCTAGTTACAATTGGTCACTCATTACAAAACTCGTTGGGGATAATACTTCCCCATTTGTAGAATGGACACTAGAGTTGCATCCGTTAGTTGCATCCGTTAATAGCTTGAAATTTTAGTAGGTTTTATGTTCTCCGTTTTTGTTAACTTCTCTTTTTATTTCTAAATAAAGTGTGGTTAGAAGTATATTCCCTCTGTCCCATCAAAGATGACCTTTTCATTTTTAGGTTTTTCTCTCTCCAAAGTTGATATTTATCATTAAGCAATGTTATATTTTTAAACTATCTTTTATAAATCTTAGTTTAAGAAATATGTATGATTTGATAGTCATGGTTATATTTGTTATATATGTGTTTTAAAATATTTTTTAATGATATAAAGTTTATCAATATTGGTGGTATATTTTGAGAGATATCTTATTTCTAAATTTTACTATTTGGTATCCATAAGGATAAAAATAGAAAAAACACCTAAAAATATCCCCTCCTTGTCTTATAAATTGTGCAAACTTAAAATACTATATTTATACCCCTGTTTTGTAGCGGGCATAGTTCCTCTCTCATTAATAGATTGTTACAACATTTCCCCTTATAAAAAAAAATTGATAGTAGCCCGTACCTTTTTGTTATATCATTCGGCTAAAATATTTTTCTTATTAATAAAATGATGATATAAAAATTGATAGTCGTATTTAGGTAGTCAGTTTATAGGGAGCATAGCATTTGAATCGATATGAGAGACGATTGTTAGTAAATAAAAGAAGCACGACACGTGGAAGAAAATCAAGATAGGAAGCAACCAAATTAAAAAGAGCGAGAATCACACAATCAAAATTGAAGAGATCGAATATCAAAAAGATACGGAACGCTTCCCAAAAGCTGAACGATGAATGCATGAAGGACACATAAGATCGAGAAAGTTGAATTACATTGAATAAAACAAACAACATTAAATGATAGTTGATCGAGAAAGTAGAAGTAATGATTACTCGTATTATTTAAATGATCGAGATAAAGTAAGTTTATAAAGGTAGGAAAACACGTGTTGAATATGCAAGCATCGTACCAAAAAGCAATTAAGAGTGATCTGTCAACCATATGATCTCACCAGGCAGAAGATGAAAGAAAAGAACTATCGATATATCGAAATAAAAGGGATCGAACCAAAGGAGAATCGATCAAGGAACGATGACGAGTCTGGAGGAAATGACACGTTGCACAAAGAGGGACCCAGTAAATAAATCTATAAATAGAAGAAGCCAGACAACAAAGAAGGGGTCGGGAAAAACTAGGAGAGAAAACTTAAGAAGAAAAGAAAAGGAAATTTCTAGGTATGAATCCATAGGGATTAATTGTTTTAAGTAAAGATTTTTGTATTGTATCTTCTTAATGGAAGAATGTAAAGATTATAAATCGAAAATGATAAGTTGAGTAATTATATGTATCGTACCTTATAGAAATGATTTTATAAAATTAATATAAGGATGTTTATCTGTTACTCGATTTCAATCTTTAATTGATATGTAAGAATTTGATTGGTTGTTTAGTCGAAAAGATTTTTGACATAAACAACGATTATAGTCGTTGTATGAATGAAATAACCTAACGAACTAATAATGAAAATCAATAGTTTCCCTATCTTTTTGTTATAATACCACAAGCTCTTTTACTTCCTGATTTACAAAACGATTATGCAAATTGATAGTTGTATGTAGGGGTGTAAATGTTTCCTGAAAATCATAGGCTTGGCCTGGTAAGGCCTGTCCTATTCTTCCCGAACTTGAATATATTTATGAGCATATTCAAATCCCGTCATCGGCCGTCCTAGACTGGATCAATTTTTTGGGCGAGCTTGGACATTGGTTTTTGTTTCCCGACCTTGTACCCGACCTGAAAATATATTATTTATCCGTTCAAAAGCTTATAACCAAAGCCATTTACTATTATGCTACTAGGAAAATCAAATATATATATAATTGTTTTTATTTATAATTAGTCTCTTCAAGATATTTAAGGTATTATACTTTTTTATTTAATCTTTTTTTATATTCTAATTAATCATTTATTATTTAGTATTAGAATTTTATCATAGCATTAATATTTAAGTATAAAATAATATCAAGCACAAAAAGATGAGCTTTTGGAGAGAGCTTTGGGCATCAAATCCTGCCCAGTTTGAATTTTTTAAAGGGCACTTAAATACTAAGCCTGGTTTTTCTGACTTGTCTTAGTTTCTAGGCCGTGAGGCCTAGCTTAACCCGATTTACACCCTTTAATTTTTCGTCTTAAACAGGCGATGTGTGTGGGGGTGTAGGCGTTGGATGAATATGAGAGAAGATTATAGTATCGATGAAATTAACTAAACAAAATATGATGAAAATTAATAATTTTTTTATTCTTTTTGTTATATATGCCCTTTAGCTAAAAAAAAATTTCTAATAAAATGACGATGAAAATCGATAGTTACCTGATCATGTAGACAATTTATAGACATAATCGTTGAATGAATATACGAAAGTTTGTAGCAGTTTTTGTGTGGAGTATAATTTTTACAATTTACTATTTTATTATACTGAAGTTCCATATTTTCAATAATATTAAATTGGATTTATAATATAAAATATAGATTTTTAAATATAAAAATATAATAAAAATTAATTATTATTATTATTATTGTTATTATTATTATGAGAAGGGAATTTATTGCCTTGTGCTTAGATAGAGATGTAACACGTACCCCCGAAGTTCCCCGGAATTATTAGAATAGTTCAGAACTACAATAAGTGGCGTGATATGTGATGACATGGCGTGAAGCTTGGCTATTGATACATGCATGATTATCTGAAACAAGACCAAACCTTAATTAACAGCCAACAGTAAACTCACATACAACCGGACGGTAGTTGCAGCAGCTTGTCAAGTCTGTTAGGATAGGAAAGCATAGAATAATCGATCAGTGATGTACCTAGAACCTTATCAAGAGTCACGGACGGACCCACAAGCCTTAAGGTAACCTGTAAACCGATAACGACTAATTCAAAATATATAATTAACCATAGTTGTTTATTCAAAAAGATTAAACATAAATCGTTGATCTAAAGTGTTGTCCATCCATTATATCTGATGTTGATCTGGTATAATTAAATATGGAGTATAAACGAAGTGTAATAATTTTAAAACAGAATAGTTAATAAGAAAGCGAGTTTCTTTAACCCATAAATATTTGTACTAATCAAATTATGTCAAGTATCCTCATCCTAGTAACCATGTCATAAAGATCTATTTCGACTAATAGGAAATGAGGGTTTCATCACCGTTCAATGTGAAAATTTTATTTGTTAAACTTTTTTTAGTGTTTAGATGTTATTTTTGGTGGAACCGAGGGAATATATCATACAATTGTATTGTATCTAGAGATGAAGCTAGGAGCTACATATATATAAGCTGATGTTGGCCGAACATCTTTTTCTTATTTCAAATTCAATAGGACAGATAATATCATCTCAATTCATCACCAAAGGAAGCTCATTTCAAGAAAGTCACGAGGAGCACAAAAAAATCACAACCCATATATGAAACCAAAATTGAAACATGCAAGCAGAATCCCTTTTAGTTGAGAACAAACACAGCTTTCCATATCACAAAAAAAAAACCTTTAGCTGAGAAAGGCACAACATCTAGTATCGGATGTCTACTTGCTGCTTTCAGTAGCAAACAACATAGCGGCAGAAGCAAAAGCTTGGTAATGGTATCGCATTGGATAACGACCTTGCAGTAGTGGATCATCCATCTTATGAAATTTCCTAGTCTTTAAACTACAGTTTTCCATGAAAATAAAATCATAAGAAATTATGAGCAAAAAAACAAACTTGGTACTGAATACACGGAAAGCAGGATCTAATAGATGATCTAAATATCCTAGCTTATACTACTAAATTGTAAAACGACAAAGAGGAAAAAAAAATCCTCATAACATCCTAACTTATACTATTATCCAGTCGGGAGTTTTGACTTGGCAAGCTTTATCTGTGATCTTTTTGATGCTTAAGCTAGGACAATATCAGCATACAACCAGTAATAAGGATCCTAAGGGAACTTATCCCGTTATTCCCATAGCTTCGGATTTTCATAATCAGTTTCCCAAATATATTCATATAGCAGTAACTTAATATAAAATCCTACAAGTATATACCTGAGTTCGAACTTTCAACCTCTGACCGGTTATATTTGGTCATAAAATTAACCTATAAAAATATAACTAGCTAGCTAAGCCGTTGTAATCACCAAAAACCCAACCGATGGATTTAGTTGGTATTCATAATACGATTAAGTAATAGAATAACGTAAATCTTAAAATCATGATAATCAACATAAATGTAAGTGCGAATAAAGAAATTATTGAATAAAAAGTAAATGACACAGGTGATTGACATGGTTCGGCATAAGCTTATATCTATTATGGGATGATGTGTTTGAGTTCGATCAAATGTATTACAATGGTTACATTACTCTCTTTGAGTGAAGTAATAATCTACGGATACAAGCATCCTCATTATGTTCCTGATTCTCTGTCTCTAAACTGCCAACCCTTTCTCCAAATCTCTAACTCCCTACTTATAGAGTCCTGAGTGGGTCCCTCTGATTGTTCCTGCTATCCAGAATATAGCATACCGGGTACTGCTAAATGCGACTTACGCTTTGTCACTTGTTGCACTGGGAGCTTGCCGCGTGGTAGGTTGGATAACTGGTGGCATTAAATATCTCTTCTCTGATGTCGCTTGTTCCACTGGGAGCTTGCAGCGTGGTAGGCTGGATAACTGGTGGCATTACATGCCAAATGGATTTGTCCTGCATGTGCAGCAACGACATTGTCTTATCTTATGTAATGTGACCTCAATCCGACGTGGCTTCTCCCTGTCTGCTGATTCAAAATTATTCCTTGGATTCAGTACTTCGCAGGCGCATCGAACTATGTTGCTATCGTTCTAAGATCGTACCACCTGAACGGTAATAATTTTACAGTTACAGTCTTCCCCTTGCCTTGCCGTGATTATCGGGGGTAATTCGGGAAGGAAATATTCCACGTTTGCCGCCACTTTCACGTATCCCCATCTACACTAAATTCTCCTAAATCTCCGCGCCCAATTCTCTCCTTATTTAACCTGGCCATTTTAAGGGCTATCCAAAACTAATTTAGGGCTACTATTTTAAACCCATCCCATAAATATAGTTTTGGATTATGATAACCTAGTGGTATGTAAAAATACTCAAATACCCTCTTAGTAATCAAAAAATTACCATTAACCCTTTCACTAATAAAAGATTAAAAATTTAAACCTTTATCATTCTCACATTCTTCTCTACCGATTCTCTCTGTTTTTTCTTCTTCTTCTCTTGTTTTCAAACTACCGATTGTGGTACAATCCAATTCATCGTAAACCGATTAATCGTAAACCAATTCATCGTATAACCGTAAACCAATTCATCGTCGTAATTACAATCTAAAGATGGCAAGAAAAAAACAAACAACCCGTCAACCTGCTAATACTAACTGGCCGTATTTTGCCGAGAGAATAAGAAATAGAGAGATCGTTGAAGAATATAGTGAAGAGCACGAAGAACACGAAGATGATGATCTAGATACGGAGACTGATTCCGACAACCTCTCCGGGACTTTGTAATGGGTCCAACAAGGTAAGGGTTTACTATTATTTGTATTTATTTTGCTTCAATCGAATGAAATCGTCAATTGAATATCTAGGGTTTTAGGTTATATGTCATAATTGATAGTTTTGTGTTTGTTTTTAACTACCGATTATGTTAGTGTTCTTCATTGCTCATGAACATCGACCATAATCGGTAGTTATGTTTAGTCATTAACTACCGATTATATTCCTTGATCAAAATTTAGGCATAATCAATAGTTTCGTATAGGGTGAAACTTCCGATTATGAAAGTTAGTGATTCCTCAAAATATACTACATAATCGGTAGTTATATTTAGTCATTAACTACCGATTATATTCCTGGACCCAAACTTAGGCACAATCTGTAGTTTCGTATAGGGTTAAACTCCCGATTATGAAAGTTAGTGATTCCTCAAAATATACTACATAATCGGTAGTTATATTTAGTCACTAACTACCGATTGTTCTCCTGTACCAAAATTTACACATAATCGGTAGTTAATTTTTTTATGTAACTACCGATTGTATGTGTGTCCATAGCTTAGACTTTTCTGTTCCATTTTTTATGCACAACCGGTAGATAATGTAGAGCCCGAGCTACCGATTATGCACAATCGGTAGTTACTTTATTTTTTTAACTACCGATTATGAACAATCGTTTGAGTTTAATGTACTTTGTCTACTGATTATGTAGTGATTAAACGGTGTCTTGTTGGAAATAATTGTTCTTTTTGTTTTTTTGGGGAAAGGAGATCTAAACATTCCCACGATACAATTCTTTCGGGGCCTCGTCATGAAGGGGGTAAGAAAGTAACTGCTAGTGCAAGAAGACAAAAGAGCGCTAGCGGAATTGTTATCACTGAAGGAACTCAACCAAGTGTTCCAAGAAGTAGAAACCAAGAAGAAGGAGAACCAATTGCTCCACAAGATAGATACCAAGATGAAGGAGAACCAAGTGGTAGACAAGGAGAAGAAGGAAGTGGTACAAAGAAGCCAATTAAGAAGAAAGGAGGACACAAGGTCCCCGCCTCTTTGAAGATGAAGGGTATACAAGAAGGCCAAATCCCTGGGTTACAAAGAGATGGAGGAGATATATTATTTGGGTACAAAGACTCTTGGGAGAAAGAAATTTACTCAACTGAGATAATAATTATAAAACATCATTCTTAACATATTGTCTTTTTATTCGTAGAAGTGTTAACTGTTATTCTAATTGTTTTTTAAATCGCCGTGTATATTAGGACCATTCTGATGCGGTTCGTCTACTGAAACCTACGGCTGCACCAACAAAGATGAAAGATTGGCCGTTAGATGATGAGTGTGAACGTTTCAAGCTAATTGTACTAAACTCGAGGTTATCTACGGCTGCCGAGAATTCAATGTTACATCATGACCGGGTGTCGATATCAACCTTCATGGAGATGATGTATCCTGAGACCGATACCTTCCACATGCCGTGGGGAGAGATGATGATCACCCCCGATGATGTGGTGCAGATTCTAAATCTCGTTGACCATGGTACGTCCGTCAAGTTTGATTATGTGAATCAGTTAAACTGGGAACAACTTTATTTTTTCACTCAGAAGTGCCTTGGTTGGGATCGAGCCACATCTGACAATGAGTTCAAACGGTGCTTTCCTTACAAAACCGGACAGTTCAGCATGGTTCAACTGATGAAAATGTTCAAAGGCATCAAGGTTAAAGAAGAAATCAATCCAGAGTTTAGCGATGACGAAGTCAATGCTGCAGCCACTTCATATCTTCTCCGTGTTTTGGGATGTGTCATTTTCCCCAATGCTAGTGGCAACCGGGTCGACGCCAACCTTCTACAACTTTTGCATCCTCTCAACAAAGTTTGTGACTATTCGTGGGGCACCGCATGTCATGCGTTCTTGATGGAAGAGTTGAGAAAAGCATCCAGGGAATTAACTAGCCAAATTTCCGGGAACGTGAGCCTACTACATGTATTTTGGTAACTTTATTTATGGTTTAATTGTTATTTATTTTTTCCTCTTTTAAGAATCAATTTTCTTATACTTGGTTTGATATGTACACTAGACATGGATCTATGACCACTTCCCGTCCCTCGAGTTGGCCAAAGAGAATCCGGCATGGGAGAAAGGAACACCCCGAGGAACAAAATACATCTTTGACAACAACCATTCAAGGTCTAGGGAGTAGGAGTTAATTTCTTTGAGGAGGAAATTAGACTCGATGGCGTCCAAAGATGTATGCTTTGATCCATACGTGGAAGAACGAGCTAGTGTTCATATAGCGGGAAGGTCTGAGTTATCATTTTACTATGGACCCTTGTGGCATCCCAATGGATAAGTCATGTACAATGCCTCTAGGGTGATGCGTTAACCCGGTTATGTCCAAGAAGAACCTATGAGTCACATGCGCGGCAGGTTCAAATTGTACGTCGAGAAATCTACTTGTGGTAAGGACTCTATCAAAGTAGTTTACTCTGATAACCCATCCGATGAAGACTGGAACAACATGATGCAATATATGATCAACAAGGGGAGACGTGTCAACCGAGGTGATGAAGCAGATCCACGCTATATGGTATGGTACCGGCAACATTTTCATCTTCATGTGATCCGTGAAGATAAAGGAAAGACCACCAGGGTGTCCGAATATACTTGCATAATCAAAGACAAACCCTCTGGTTATGAAAGGTTGGTACGTAATGTTATTTCCTTTTGATTTTAGTATTCGGCTCAATATTTTAGATAATAATAGTTTGATTGTTATTGCCTAAAAAAAAAGTTTGCATTTTTCTAAAAGAAGATTGATGGGTGCATAAATGCGGGAGTCCCTCCATCAGTTGAGAAGATGATGAGAGAGCATAAAGACCTCATTGACAACATTAATAATGAAGCCTATGCTAGCAAGTTTGGGAGAAATCTGCGAATAAGCCTAAGAGGCTATCAATAAAGCAAACTAAAAGATCTCGCGGTTCATCAAGTGCTGATGCTGAAGCAAATGTCCCTAAGGGTGAAGCCAATGCCGTTAAGACTCTAATATATATAAGGAGGTTGACCTCTTCTTATTTATGCACCTCCAATCCATTTTAAGTCTCCAACATCGAAGAAATCATCATATAGATTAATGGCTCAACAATTCACGGTAGAGGAAGATTTATCGCTATGTAGGCGCTATGTGCAATTCTATCTGAGGAGAGGAAAGAACGTAGGCAAAATGGTGTAATGAGTATGAGTTATTTGGATAGTGTTCACGAACATTTTTGTGTTGACACCGGGAACCCCAATAACCGTAATAAAGATGATCTTTTTTGTCGATTTCATTATATAGGCAGAGAAGTCGATCCATTTGTGAATTTAACTTATCTTGTCAATCGATAACGTTTGAGGGGTGAAACTAATGATGAAGTTATAGCGAGATCTCTCGAGGAATGGCGACGATGGAAACGATCAAATTACCGTTACGAAGTTCATTTCAATATCATTAAGGTAATGGACAGATTCAACCCGTTTAAGGTTCGTCCATGCCGCTTAAACTGAAGGGAATTTTTCAAGACAATGTTAAATAATAATTAATATAATAATAGTGTAAAACGTCAGGTTTATAAACAGAAACTAAAACCTAATTCTTCTTCTTCTCTACCTATTCACGCCTTTTTTTGTTCTCATTTCCTTCTCTACCTCTACCTATTCACGACTAAAACAACCTCCTTTTACATTTCTTCTCCTCTACCAATTCTTCTACTCCCTTTACTCTCATTCTCCATTGAAAATGGCTCCAAAAGCTTTACCTAAACAATCAAAGAAGGGAAAGGAAAAGATGGTGATCAAGGAGTCCAAAATCATTGAAATCAATTCGTCAACCGATTCCGACGATATGACCCTCCGACCAAAAAATGTTCCTACCCAATCAAAGAAGGAAAAGGAAAAGTAAGTTACATCCAACTATTATGTTTTTAGTCATTACTTTGAAAAATCATGATAATTCTTTTTTATAATTTTCTGAAACAACGCATAATCGGTAGAAATCTGGCAAGTTTATCTACCGATTGTGCCTCGAGTTCATCATTCCTGAAGAACATCATGCACAATCGGTAGGTATTGCATAATTTTATCTACCGATTATATAATCGGATATCTACTGAAAACACGCCCTACCGATTGTGTGTAATCGGTTGATATTTCATAATTTTAACTACCGATTATGTGCTTTTGTTTATTTTTATAATAGCTATTGTGTAGTTAGTTAATAATCAATGTTTGGGTATGTTCATCAGGGTTATGGAGATGAAGGTCTTACTCCGGCTCAAAAGGATGAATTGCTTTCTCGCCCTCTTTTCAATTTGCCGAAAGGAGTTTCTGATGTACAAATATATCAAATGATACTGGATGATCCGGATTTTTTACAAATGATGAACGATCCTGATTTTTGGTTCAACAGTACTGACAATCCCCTCAACTTCGATGAACTTTCATCTTCGGATGAAGGATCTGAGGTAGAAATGGTTCGAAGGATGGAGGCCGATCCGGATTTTGATCCTCGACCCTTTTTCAGGGAAAAGGACTTCTCCTTCAACCCATACTACAACGAAGCTGGAGAGTACATAGGTCCAGTTGAGGAAGATGAAGTTGGTGCTGATCCTAAGGGGAAGGAGAAGAAGAAGCGAGTTGAAACTAGGACCAAGTCGAGAGTAAAAAGGAGTGGAAGAATTTCATTAGATCAATGAGATTGATCACTTTGAATTTCTATGATGTGTTTTGTTTCGTTTTTTCGGATGTTTTTAGTTTTTGAACAAGTTTAATGACCAATATGTAGTAAGTTTATTTGAAAAAGTTTTTATTCGGATGTTGAAATAGTATTATGAAGTTATATGTTAAGTACAATCTGCATAATCGGTAGATAACTATGTTTCTAAACTACCGATTACACACAATCAATAGTTATTAATTTCCCGTGCTACCGATTAACCACAATCGGTAGTTATTTATGTTCACTCACTACCGAATATGGCAAGAAAAGTCATGGAAAAAAAACCCAGTATAATCGGTAGATAAAATTTGATCTTTAAACTACCGATTACAAAGTTTAAAGTTTAATCAATTCTGTCTACAATCGGTAGATATAAGTTTTCAATTTCTACCGATTGTGAAAGATGAAGAGTTAGAAATTTTGAAAGTTTGAGAAATTCATTTTTGGGGCGACACCTATAATCAGTAGTTATGGTACTCCATTAAACTACCAATTATGAAATCAAAATAAAATAAAAAACAATATGGGAATTTTGTACAATCGATAGGAATAAAAATCACGAGCCTACCGATTGTACAAAACTATAACTCAAATAAATCAATCTAAAACACTCTCTATTTCTATTCTAAAACTATAACTCAAATTCATCATCTAACACTAACTATAACCAACTTAATTAACTAATTAATCAAAATTAACACTAATTAAGCAAGGACAGATTAGCCATTAAAGAAAATATATGGATAAGGGGTGTATTGATATTACTTGATAATGATCTTATTTTGTTTTATTAGTAGCCCCAAATTGGTTTTGGATAGCCCTCAAATTGGCCAAGTTATTTATACTGTCATCTCTCCTGAAATAAATTTCATTCTTTATTCTCCTTTTAGTCCTAGGTTTTGCACTACTCTTCCCAGAGCTCATTAACTTCCCATATTTCAATTCCTTCTCTTGATCTTCTGAGAATTCTGTTTCATCTTCAAGCATTGTTTTAATTTGACTGTTTATTCCTAATTGGTTACGTTGCGCAGCTGATACAACAATTATCTTCTGCTAGTGTGTTGCACTTGAATTTGAATTGGTAAGACTTTTTATTCCTTCACCTCAGTTCCTTTGATGATCTGTAGATTTCACTTTTCGAACCTTACTCTGGTTGTCTTCTGATTTATTCTGTTGATTTCCTGATTAACCCTTCTACAAAACTTTGATTCGCTGGTTCCCTATGTATTTTATCTATGAAATCATGGATTTTGATTGTTGATGATGTGTTTGGTTCAGTTTCTTTCTTATGCTATGACATGCCCCATGTAGGTGGAACTTTGACGTGAGGGGATCTTTTTTCTTACTCCATTTGAATTCATTTTCAGAGATACGACTAGAAGTGATAAGACAACGATGGTAACTAACCATTCTCCATTATCCTTTCAGAGTACTGGGGTGAGCTCCAGGATCCGGTCTTCGGTTCCGAAGAGAAAAAGGAAAACGCTCATCTCCTCCGGTTTGATGAGATTTATCTTTGGTTTCTTCGTTGTCATTCATACCCCGCCCTTTATCAACTTTTAACTATAATTCATTTTCTTATGCTAACAGGCTTCCAAGAAAGTAAAGATCTCTTCAGTGGGTTCCACCATCACTGTCCCCCCTTCAGATGTTCAAGGGGATGCAAGTAGCCTTACCCATTCGTCTGGTAACAAAGAAGAGGGTGAGGAAGATGAGGAAGAGGAGGATTCTGCCTAGGAGGGTATGGTGAAGCGAGTCATGGTAAAGAAGCGTCTCAGAATGAACCTGTTTTGGATGATGCTTCCGAGAAAGAGAAAACTACGACTCCCGTTTTGGAAAAGAACACCTCTATGGCGGAGACAATTGTAGGCGATGGAGCCGGTGGTAACCAAGAAATGTCCTTCATCAATCTTGTTAGTCATGGTGAATCGGAGAAGGCATCTGTTAATCCGTCTTCTCCTCTTGATAATTGGGTTTTCGACATTCCCATGAAGATGATGATAGATATCCTATTTGGCGAGGATTCTGATCACGGTGAAAATGCAACGATTCCCGACATTATCATAGAGAAACATGATGACCATGCTCAGGTCCGTCAAGGGGATATCGTGAAGTCGGGGACCAATATTGTTTCTCTTTCTATAGAGAAGTCTTCAACTGACATCACTTCTCTCGCTAAGGAGAATTTTGATGTTGAAGGGCGCGGTTTTCTCATAGATGTGGTTAGGGGTGATCTCGTTCATGCTTCTAACCAAGATAAGGTAATCAACAAAGACGGTGGTGATCCCTTTATTCACAAAATCTTATTGGGCTTGTGGATTATTGTTTAGTCTTGAGTGTTCTTGAACACCATTACTGCTTGAATGTTCACGACCTTACTTGGTCACATTAAACCATCTATTATGCACGGTTCTGTAACCAACCAGACCATGAATGCATATTCTTCTTTGTGATTCAAGAAAATCTTCCCACATGCTTACATGAACTCCTAACTTGGAATTTAATCTATTTAGAGAAGTTGTTTAGGTTGAACTCTAAGCAATCTTTGCTTGAATTACGAGTTACCTCAAGCCTTGATAAGCTATATAATTAGAGGACTCTTGCAATGGGAATTATCAATCCCTGAAACTCTGTTATCCTAGTTGCTAATCTAGGGTCGTCTTTTATAACCTAGGTTTCTCTGGAGAGACCGTATTATGTTACAACTTTGACAACTTTACTTATGGATTCGTGAAGCTCGCTCAAACTATATTTTATCTATATTTTTTGAATCCAGATATTGTTCTATTAGTTATTGTAGTTTTTGAACTATAGATCAAAAATAAGATAGATAGAAATCACAAAGTTCTCTTAGTATCATGCTTTGCGGATCCCACAAGATAGATATCTAAACTTTTCTTTGATTTGTTCGGATTGTTCTTGTGAGGTGGTAGTGATATAGGTTTCTCTTTGATAAGGGTGTAAGCGTTCCGGATCCTTGAGGTTTGGTAGACATCGTCTATTGCAAACAGATTTCTAAACCCTAATTGAAACATATATTAAGGAAAATCAATAAGATTTCTGTTAGAGGTTGATAAGTACCCCAAATCTTCACCTTGGTTGAAAGAACTCTTAGGCTGTAACAGACGTCAGCTAAGGGAATCAAGTGCGTAGAATCAAGTTGGATTTAGAGACGTACATGAGCACGATTGGAGCCGAGTTCCTTGGAGGGTGAATTTAGTCACAACTATATTCCGGTCCGAAGTATGATAGTATGCTAGTGTCTGTGGCGGTTTAATACAATGTGGTGTTCAAACTGGACTAGGTCCCAGAATTTTTCTATATCTGTGGTTTTCCTCGTTAACAAAACTCTTGTGTATTGTGTTATTTCTCTTTCCACATTATATTGTTTATCTTTATAATAGGAATATCACAAGTAGTACGTAATCAACCTAGATATCTTCGAGATCAAATTGATTAAGATCATACAAGACTTGTTCTTATTGAAAACTTGGCATCTTTTGCGGCTGGGTTGAGATAATTTCTCATCCGTAAATCTGACAAAATTCTCGTTAACTTCCTAGTTTTACGGATAGCTTTCTATAAAAACCTAGTCGTAAGTAATTCTGATTTTTACTCCAAAAGTGTATTTTTCAGCTCTAACTTCTCTTTCTCGTACCTGTATGAATTCTTCTCTCTTTTTAACTTTTTTCAACACCATTTTCATTGGTTTCGAATGATTCACCCAAAGAAACAAGTAAAATAAAAAACAAGGGTAATACAAGGTAATATACAGGAAATCTAACTAAAATAAAAATGGAATTGACACTAAAATCATGTAAATTATGCACTTATCAATTTTCCATGTCAAGGTTTTAATGAGGCATGCGAGTCCACTGCTATTCGCAGTTCAAATGTTGTGTTCTTTTCCGTTCGTCTTGGTTTTTGTTCCTTTGGATTTTTCCGGAAAAGGTTTTAACGAGTCAATATCTGCCGGTCCAACACTGTTACGAGAACTTATGTTTTTGTACGATCAGGTTTTATCTCTCCAGATTTTCCTGACAACGATTTTAATGAGATGACAATCTTAAAATGGTGATCATCGTCCATAGAGTTTCTAAGTATGCGGTTACCGGATAATTGCATGTATTATTTGGTTTAGGCGGGTTTTCGTGATAAGATTTTAACGAAACAAATGAGCAGCGTCGTCAATAGAGTTGTGAGCTTTCAACGTTCAGGTTTCAGAGTAGTTTTCCTGATAAAGTTTTATCAAGGAATATGTTCGTCGCGGTAATCAAAGCTCGAAGTGTTGTACTTTTTTTTCCCCTGTTGCTCCAGTTTTTATCCTAACGGAATTTCCTGGCAAGACCTTAATAAGGCAAGGTTTTAGTTCGGTGGTCATCAAAAAAAGAGTATTATGTAATGTCGTCCAAGAGTATGACTGACCCATTAACTAATGAAGAAAACACAAGTACATGTAGATATTCCACGTTTCTCCCATTCACACAAACATGTGTACAGAGACGTGTCAGCCTATGTACTCATCTATTTTTGGAGAAATATCAATATCAAGAAACATAATTTTTTCCCTACTTCTTTAGCTCTATTATCTAGTTATGTTATTGTATTGACATTACTATCTGTACTCTTGTTTATCTATTTAGAGCGTCTCCAATGCAAGGGGTCAAGGTCTTAAAATAGCATGACACATAGGATTTAAAACATTTTCCACAAAATTTTCATCTCCAATGCAAGGGTAAAAGTCATAAAGAAAGATGACATGGCTAAGTTGGGGTAAAGGAAAAAATCTATATAGACTTTCTTCATTATATTGGGTCTTAAGTACACATCATCTTTTTATCTCTAAATTTAAATAAAAATTGTTAAATAAGATCTTAGGGATTGAAGATGAACTTTAAGTAAAAAGTTTTATCTTTATTTATTTTATTTAAATATGATATTGAAGACCTCCACCTATAATAACTTTGACCCCTTGCTTATTTGGAGATACTTTTAGTGTTTACAGTAGCATTAAGTAATGTTGTATTGATAGTGAGTGTACGATGGCGGTTGAGTTGATAATAATATTGCATTCACAAAGGATAGAATAGTTGTTTATATGTGCATATATTATCTTGTGACTGAACTGAAACGTTAGCCACTGAATTCTTTTTTAAAATACTTCATACAAAAAAGCGAAGCTTGTTCATACAAAAGACTCAGCTATGAAGCTTATAACATTAGTTGTTGTTTCTGTTTTATCAAAGTTACAATTTCTCACAGGAAAGCTAGGCCTGGAGCCTGACTTCTACGGAGTTTGCTAATGATTTTTCTAAGCTCCTTTGTCCTTTTTGGTGACAAATTTTTATATGCATATGCTTGTAAATACGTTCTTACGTAGTTCCATTTTTTCATGAAATTATATAAAAGGAACCCATTAAGTTCATTGTAAAAGCATATGCTATTATCATGGCTTTGAGCTACTGGGTACATACGGCTGCCAGGAAATCTACACCACTCATATTGCAGTGACCTAGTTGTTAAAGTGGTAATGTTGTTGTCATTTGGTAAGCATGTAGCTTACTATAAACCCAAAACCCAAATGATTTCACTGTTTTAGCTCATTATCTATAAATCAATTTGCAAACTCTGATCATAGCTCATTGTTTATTAATTAATTTATAGTCCTTGATCATATTCAGGAATGTTTTTCATGAAATTGTATAAAAATAGAATCAAGAAATTGTCATGCATGATACGATCTATACTCGGTTTGAAAACCGGTTTGTAAGATTAGGGTTGTCCAAATCTTATAAACCAAAGGATCGTAGGTAACCCATATATATAATGTGGACTAATAATATTTTAACACGTCCTCTCACGTGTAATACGTGGACATCTTTTTGGGTTTAACACGTGGATATTAAATCAGGTGATGCGGAGTAAAAGTGCGGTCAAATAACTCGTTAGAAATGACCTGCTTTGATACCATATTGAAGTCCGTGAACCTAACTCATCTCAAAAACCGGCTTACAAGGTTAGGGTTTCCCAAAACTTATAAACAACAGAATCGTAGATAACCCATACAATATGAGACTAATAATCTCAACACGTTAAAATTCATCAGCAGTAATGCTCCACCTTTTCACCAGCAGTAATGCTCCATCCTTTAAAAGATACTTGTCCTTGGTGAATCTAGCTTAGGTAATGTAAATGCTTAACCACATCAAGCAAAACTTCACCTAGGTGTTGTGCACCTACAATCTCGTACTAAGTAATCCTCTAAAAAAATATTACTACCAATAACAAAGATATATTATCTATAAAGAAAAGCTAAAGCTTGAATTCAACCATATCTGCAACTATCGCTAAGTGTGTTAAATCTTATTGATAAATTATTTAGGTGGCGAACTAAATTAGTTTGTTAGTAATTCTAATGCTAGTAAAAAGTTAGGATATCCGTAATTGTTGAATAACTCTTACACAAGTAGAAATTGTGAGACATTGCAGAGGGATTCTGTAAAGCAAACGCAAGTAAAATCAAAATTAGAAAGTGGACCGAGCGTACTGAGTTTAACTATTAGGACTAAACCTAAATTCACAAATCCTAAAGCATTCGATTGAACTACACCTTGAGAGCGTACTTCAGGGTGGTTCAACAGGATAAGATCTGGTGACTAAGAGCAACCACATTCATGGGAGTAAAGACGGACCAAACCTAAATTTGGTCTTTGGTCCGTCCAAATCAAGGCGTAGTGGGGCGAGCATAAATGAGTTATGGTCCGGAAATTTTACTGTTCGGGATCAAAAATGATCCCAGAACTGGACCAAACCCAAATATAGTGGAGCGTTAACCTAGACCTGCGCCCCTTGCCAGGCGTTACGCTGACTCTCCGTCTGGTGACAGACGTTTATCTAGACGTGCGTTTCATCAGACGGGCGTAACCAGAAGTCCGCCCCATCAGGCGTTCACCCAAGAGGACGCCCCATCAGGCGTAACGCTAGAAGACCGCCTGGTAACAAGCGTTCGTCTGGATTAACGCCTGTATTGGGCGTCTTCCTAAGACAACACCTGTTGTAGGCGTTCGACTAAGAGATCGCCTCATTGTGAGGCGTTGGGCTAATCGAGCGCCTGTCTGTGGGGCGTTATTCTAAGCGAACGCCTACTATTCTAACCGTTGAGATAGTCGTTGAGATTTTTTACGGTTGATTTTTTACCATTGTAACGGCTGTATTTTGGCATACCTATAAATGGATGGATTGGTTGACTGAGTTTATTACTACTAATCCGTTTTCATACTAACCCATTGTTATTTCATTTGTATACGAGAAAAACTTCGTTCTTTTTCATATATTTATCTTCCAAATCGGTTAGAATTATGACACCAAAACCACGAGGTCCAAATTTTACTACATTTGAAGGTGTAACGATGTGTAAAATTCATTTATCAATATCTCAAGATTGTAGGATTGGTTCCGATCAATCAGAAGAAAGATTATGGTCTCGCATATTAAATGGGATGAAAGAATTCATACCTACAATGCCGGGGCGCACTTGGACCTCCATTCAGAAACGATTTCAGGGAATAAGTAAAGATGTGGCACTTTACTCTGCAAAAGAGGCGGAAGTGGAACGTGAACACCATACTGGATGGGGCCCCGAAACAAAGGTAAGTACCCATTTAATTTTGACGCTACATTATTGTTTTAAATTGTATATCCTCCACTAAACTTTTTTTAAAAAATAACAGATTAAAGAAAAGCTTTTCAAGGAAGCTAATGGTGGCAAAATATTTAAGCATGAAGTGTGCTACGCAACTATGTTAGAAAATATAAAATATTCACGACGATCGACAGTTGTTTTCGATTCATCACAAGCTGAGGAAGATTCTGAAAGCGGCGAGGAAAATCGGGAAAGACAGGAAAAAAGCCAAGACAATTCCAGTGGCGATGAAGAAATAAGAGATATACCTAACAAATACAACCGTCATATGGGAAAAAAAGAGGCGAAACGACAAAAGAAAACAGAGAGAGCAAAATCCAGTTGCCAACAGGAAATGATGAAAATTATTATTAAAGAGCAACAAAACTTCAACACCAAAAATGCAGAACAAACAAAAATGAAGATGGCGCAGAAAGAATCCGAGTTTACAGCAGAACTAGCTGATTCTTCGGAAAAGTTTAAAGCAAAACAAGCTAGGAAAGAAAAACTTGACGCAAAGAAAGAAGCAGACGATGAGTTTCGTATAATGATGATGGATGTCTCCGGGTTAGATGCCGTAATAAGAGAGTGAATCGAACTTAGGAAGCATACATTTTGCAGAGAAGGAGAAGGCAACCTTAAAGGATTCTTGGAATACCTGAAACCTTAAAACTTGTATTCTTATTAACATTGGCATTTTCAGTTTCAACTTTTATGAACTAATAGTGTTATTTTCAGTTTATTTTTGAATTAATAGTGTCATCTTAAATGTTAATGATTTTTTTTTAAAAATTTCTTGTAATTAATTAATGTAGATGAATTTTTTTTTACCAAGCACTCATTTTTTTCGCCTATCTACTCTTCTCCTAAATAAAAAAGAAAAACAAACTAAAAGCAACTCATTCAAGCTAAATTAAAAGATTCATATTCATAATAAAAGTACTAATAAGGTTCAAAACCATAACCAACAACGCTACGACAAAAGTGTTGAAAGATAAAGACATTTAGGTAGAACAAAGTCCATAATTAATTCATGTGGGGCGACCAACATTCTCTTCAGAAGAAAGATTTGTTATCTCCTTAAGCACTTGTAGAACTGCTCTTTGTTTTTCAACTCTCATCAATTCCCCAGCATCAATCGAACGGGTCAAGACCCTGACCAACAAATTTGCTCGATTCCTTATAACATACATTTCTTTATCAATCACTGGTGATTGAACTTCTTCATTCACCAAATCAACAACGAAATGTGGATCAACAACTACACCACTTCTAGATTCAGTTGATGCTGGATTCAAGTTCCCAATTCGTACCGATCTTGTAACTCTATTCATGTTCATCTTCAGAATATGCGTGAAGTTTTATGAGAATCAACAAAGAAGAACATTCGATGAAGAGAGAAAAGATGGAGTTAAAGTTTACGGATAAATAAAAAGAAAAAAAGGGAGTTTGATTCAGATTTTTTGGGTATCTATCTCTCAAACTTTTAAACAATAAACATTTAACATCTTTTCATAGACAATTTCATAAGTTTGCAAAATAACATAATTAAGTTCCCAAATTTCATAAACAATCATATCAAATCAATTAATCATAAAATTATCCACCACCCAACTCAAATTAACCAACTACTTAATCAATTTTAACTTCAATTCAACAAATTCTCATCAATTTTTTATATCCAATTTACATATTCTCTAAACCCTAGAATTATACCCAATTCCAAAATTAAAATTTCAAAAACCTAATTAATCTATTTCATAATCACATGATGAATCTTTAATATATATAAAAATTTAATAAACAAAAAAATACAATTGTTAATAATGTAAACCTATAAAATCCATTATTTGTTTATAGTAAAGTTTGAGGTTATTACCTTCCTTTGAAATGATTGTAACTTCAAATAGTTGGTATCAAATCTACCAAGCCTTTACAATTTGATAAGGGGTTGAGCTTGATTTGGGAGAATGCGGTCTCACAAATGGGTGTGGTGGGAGGATTTCGTCCGTTTTGTTGGAAGTGTTCAGGAGAAAAATGGTGGTTTGGAGAGGAGAAGATAATCAAAGACGAACATATATTGGTCCGCCCTATCAGGCGTGCACCCAGTCGTCCGCCTAGTGAGACGCACGTTCGGCTAGGGATGCGTCTGATGATTCAAACAGATGGCTAGGCGTGCGCCCATCTCAGCTGAAACACGTACCAGCTGCACGTGTAGAAAAATGATGAGCGTTTGGCTATGATTTCTCCCCACTAGGCGTTCGGCTAAGTGAGCGCCTGTCTCTGGGGATGCATCTAGGGGTGTGTCTATCATCAGGATTTCTTTTGGGTTACGCCTCCTATCGAGCGTTCACCAAATGTCCATCCCACCCAAGCGTTATCATACGCGTACGCCCGTTTCAACAAACGTATACCTAGCCGTGCGCCCAACTCCATGCGCTAGCTTAGACAACCGCCCGATTAAATTTTACACATACACCGTTGCGTTTCAAGATGAGTAAAGATTAAAAATTTTACTCTTTGGTCTTTTGGTATACTCGTATGACTGTGGTTGCTCTAAGCGTACCTGTTACCCAGTGATATAAGGAATTTTGGGGATAACTAAGCGTAATTTTTATCCTAGAGTTGGTGATAATATGTGATTAATAAGGAATGGATGAATATACTAATTTGATGATTGTTTAGTAACGAAGAAGGATTCCTCGATCATATTTCTCTCTATTTCTTGCATCTTAATCAATTTTAATTGCTTTGTTAGTTATTTTCAACCTAAAACAAACCTCTTTTGTGACATTCGACAACTAAAACACCTTGCACTTCGTGGGAACAAATCTTATTTACTACTATATTATTTATTAGTGAAGTAGAAGATAAGTAAAATAATTTGTGCACCTACGACACGCATCAAATTTTGGCGCGGGCACGCAACCGAGGAGCAGTCGGTTTTAGTTGTTATTTATTTTTATTTATTTTTGTTTTTAGGTTTATTTTTCGTTTTTAAATTTGTTTTCTAGAATTTTGGTTTCAGCTACTTGATCTCTGACACCTAAACATCGGGATTACCAAAGGTGCGGAATTCAAACTTGCAGGGGGACAGTACTACAAGAACCTCAGTTTTTGTTACAAGATCCACCTCTAGAAGAGATGGGTGGTCCTCAACCTCCAAAGAAGAAGTTGCGATATCTGTCCTCTTCATGTTTAGATTCGCAACCACTGTGTATTAACATAGCTGCACCAATGGAACTGAAGTCGAATATAATTCATCATTTACCTAAGTTCAAGGGACATGCGGGTGAGAATCCAAATCGTCTTCTTCAACAGTTTCAGAACATGATGACGAGTCTTAGGTATGGAATTGAAGACAGTGAAACGACTATACTGCAAGCCTTTCCATTCTCATTGACAGACTTAACATAGGAATGGTTGTATTATCTTCCTCCAATGAGTATTACAACACAGGCGGATATGAAAAAGCTATTTCTGGAGAAGTATTTTCCTGCTTCTAAAATGACATCTGTCCATAAAGAGATTATCGACATTCTACCGATTACTGGGGAGTGTCTTTATGAATACCGGGAGGTACAAACAGTTGTTGGCAAGATGCCCGCACCACAACATCTCTTCAACACTCATCATTCACTATTTCTATGAAGGATTACTTACGGAACAGAGAAACTTGATTGATGCAGCCGCATGAGGTACACTTACTGAAAAGACAATCTCGCATGCGATTAGTTTGATTGAGAGTATGGCTTCAAATGCACAACAGTTCTGTATCAGGAACTAGGGATGCACAGGAACCGACCGGAACCGATAGAACCGGGATGGAACCAAACCGGAACCGAGGAGCTCGGGACAGGTATAAGGAACAAAAGTTGGAACCGACTCAGGGATAGGTACAAGTACCGGTTCTTGTATAGATCCGAGCCGAACCGACCTAGAAAAACCGACTATCCTAGGCCGTTGATTATAAGTTATAAGTTTAATCCTAACCGTTTATTTCTAGGTTAGTATAGGGTTCACAGTTCAATCACCCACTCTCACAGACACAGTCGACTTCAGTTCTCCTTCTCTTCTTCTTCAGTTCTTCACTTCTTCTGCATCACCACCACTACAACGTCACAGCTACCACCACTAGAAACACCTTGTTCTTCAGGTTATTTATTCTTCTTCTACTTTTTTCTTTATTTGTTTACTTCTTTTTCTTCCTCCTATTAAGTTCATAACGAAATTTGTGTATTTTTTTAGGGTTTTATTTTTAAGTTCGATTTGGAATATGGGAATGATTATGTGGATTTGATGTTTAACTACTAACAACAAAAATTAATCATTTGATGATTTATCTGATTTGAGGTTTTCTTTGTAAGCAATTGATTTTAGTGTTTTGGGTTTTTTTTTAATGTAAACAATTGATTTTAATGATTTGGGGGTTTTCTGGTTTGAAAAGAAATGTATTTTTTTTTCCTTTTTTTGTTGGTGGTATACTGGTATGTATTGTTTATCTGACTTCCTTTTGATCTTATTTAGGTTTCTTTTTTGGATTTGAATTGAATTTTAGAGTTTACCCATGTTCTTGTTACGTCAGGCATAGTTAGAAAATAGAGAACTAGAGGACTAGTTATCAAGAATGAGTTAGGTATTGATTTGTGTTTAGTGGTTTACCCTCACGGATAAAATTGTATTTAAATTGATTATCATTATCATTGTCTGACTATATGCATATGCATATGTTCTATTCTTCTACTTTCTCAATGTACTTCAAAGAGTTATTATATTTTTGAGGTTTTATTGTTTCACACTTTTGCATCAGTTTCTTACAAATGTTATTGCACCATTATACTTTGTACCTTGAGAAGGCTCATCCTGTGTGTCAAATATGTTGAAGTGGCGTGTAGTCACTTAATGTACTATTTAAAGGCTATTTGTGATTGCATCTTTAATAGTTAGGCATATATATTATTGATAAAACCATGTCAATGGATTTATGTGGGGTTTTTATCTATGTCATAATGGATATGCCAATATCAATATCTAGGTAGAGGTATATGAGTTTGCTCATTCTTTTTCACTTATGTATCATGTTATATGCTCATTGAATCTTAATTAGTATGAAATTTTAGTAACTCCGCTGATAATTTAGATTTTTTGTTGAAGTGAGGTCTCAGATTCTATCTTTATCCTTTCTCCAAGAGAATGACTGTGTACCAATGAACACCAACATGTTTTACTGCATTTACTTGATTCTGTTTTTTTTTCTTTAGTAGTAATCAATTGAAACTTTAATATAATATCCATTTCTTGATGGATGTTGCAGGGTTATGGGTCCTATGCCAGTGCCATAAGTCTTTTATCCTTGAAGTTCATTTGAATCATTTCTTGTTGTAACTTGTTGCAGACTTATGGAAGTCCCAGTACTATTATTAGTTTTGTTGTGTGTTTACTTGTTTTTTATTTTGAACTTTGAAGTTGGAAAAGACTTATGGATTGTAAATTGTACGGTTTATAAATTTATGAATGTGTATGGATTGCATGTGGATTCAACAGGTAGAAATTACAGAGGGAAAAATAAATAGAAATTACAGTTGAACCGAATTGTTAATTACGAATCTGTCACAGGTACATGACCGGAATTGGACCAAAACAGAACCGTCCAGACATGTACAGTTCCAGAACCGAACTGACCCTGGTCGGGACAGGTACCGGTTCCAAAATAGAAAACCGGCCTTAGGTCGGTACATGTACTCGGTACTCCAAAGAACCGAGACGAACCGACCTTTGTGTAGCCTTACCAGGAACAAGTCAAATATCAAAAGAGTTAACGAGATAGTAGAGTCGTCTCAATCAGAACAACGGTTGAACAACACAGAGAAGGTAGTGCAATGAATGGTTGCAGTGATTATTCCTACCTATGAAGAAGAGGCCAAACAGGTGAATGATGTGTTCCCTAATCATAGGTAAGGTATGATCCCTATTATAATACCTATAATCGCGGTTGGAAAGATCACCTAAATTTTAGTTATGCGAACAAGTAAGCTGCAGCTCGTACGCCACCAGCTTATGGGCGACATAGTGGTTTTCAATAACCACAATCCCGACCTCATCTGTAATCTTAACAACAAACTTAGAGTTCCATTTTAGAGGAGATGATGAAGGCTATGATGCAGAAGCAAGATGCAATTGCTTAGCGTCAAGATGCAATTCTGCAAAAACAAGATATGGCTATAAAGGACTTACAAACTCAAATGGGGCAATTGGCTACAAATATGAATCAAATGAAGGCACAAGCTTCGATAAAGTTGTCATCACAACCTTTTGTGAACCCAAAAAAGCATGTCAATCTTGTAACTCCGAGAAGTGGAAGGAAAATACAAGATTCAAATCAACGAGAAGAGGGCAATGACGATGTAAAAAAGAAATTAGAGGTAGAAACCGTACCGAAGGAAAATCCAACCTCAACTGGCCAACCTAAGGACACGGTGCATACTTTTACTACTCCACCATATATTCCTAATCTTTTTTCCAAGTAAAAGAAGCAAACTCAAGATAAGGAAATCATGGATATCTTCAGCAAGATACAAATCAACTTCCATTGCCATCAGAACAGTATCTAGATACACAAGGGTTCTAAAGGATTTATGTACAAGGAAGAATAGTTTTATTGCTAATAAGATTAGTCAGGTGGGAGAAAGTGCGTCAGCTATGTTACTGAAGAAGATAATATAAAGTATAAAGATCCTGGTGGTTTCTCATTGCCCATTACCATTGGTGATCGACGATTTAAACGTGCCTTACTTGATTTGGGAGCTTCTATAGCGTTATGTCAGCCGATATTTATGATTCTTTGAATCTTTGACCTTTAAAGGAGACAAGGATTACCATTCAATTAGCAAATATGTCCAATATATATCCTAAGGGACTCGTGGAGGATGTGTTAGTCCAAGTGAATGAGTTAATCTTTCCGGTTGATTTTATATTGTGGATATGCAGAATGGAGATTATTGTTCGTCTACTTCATTACTTCTTGAGAGACCTTTTATGAAAACTGCTAAGACAAACATTCATGTAGATAGTGGTACACTCACTATGGAATTTGATAAGGAGATTATTCGTTTTAACATATTTGAAGACATGCGTTATCCTAGTGATGTTCACTCTGTTTTCTCTATCGATGTTATTGGTTCGCTAGCACAACAAATATTTGATTTGAACGGTGAAGTTGAACTTGGAGTTGTGTTGCATAATAACATTGAATTGGACGTTCATGGGAAGCCAAACTTGGACGTTGACTTAGCCAAAGATCTAGAGGAGATATGCAACGATGCTTACGAGAGTTCTCGTATATACAAGGAGAAGACTAAGATTTTCCATGACAAAATGATTTCTCGAAACAATTTTGTTGTAGGACAGAAAGTTCTTTTATTTAATACTCGTATTCGTTTATTTCCTGGAAAGCTAAGGTCCCGATGGATTGGACCGTTTGTTGTTACTAATATTTTTCCTCGTGGTGCAGTTGAGATTACTAATACGAAAACATGAATAATTTTCAAAATCAACGGCAATAGATTGAATCTTTGTTACGAAAACTTCCCTACGGAGAATGTAGATGTAATTAGACTTGAACATTTTCTCCCTCCGGAGGAGTAATACGGGCGAGTAGAGAGTCGGGATGACGAATTTAAACCAAGCGATGCATAGGAGGCAACCTATTTGTTTTGTATTTATATATTTATTATTTGATTTTTATCAGTTTTGCATATTATATTAGGAATTTCCCATCTTGATTTAACATTGGAGGAATCAATTTGCATTGAGGATAATGTAAAGTTTAGTGTGTGGGAGTGGTTAAGCATTTAGATTTTTAGTATTCACTTTTGTAGGTAGAATTTTTAAACTTTTTGTACATATGTGCATGGAAACCTCCAACTTTTAGATGTTTTAGAGTCACTTTCTATACTCATACAAAGTTCTTTCCGAAATAACTGACCTTAGAAATATTAGAGAACGACATTCAGAGTGCTTAATTGTTGAGAGGCTAGAGCTGACAAAATTGGACTTAAACTGCTGGTAGAGAATACCATATTAGAGAAGTTGCATAGTGGTTGATTTCCTTTCTTAGAGGTCATCAGCAAAAAAAGGGGTTCTTTTTCGTTCCACGTTTCTATGGGATAACATCTTCATATAATTCAGAAGGTTACTTTTCCTTCCCACCATTCAACATGTGCATGACTTCTATCTTTACTCCTGTCTGCACACATGAAAACATAAAGTGCGTCTTCTGAGTGCAACTTCATAAAACCCTATTGGTGAGGCAGAAGTCGAAATATTTGATCACTCTCGAACCTGGATTCTTTCGTATGGTGGTTTTCTCCTAACTCAAGAGTTAAGCATGAAAATAGTGTTCTTTGGCATTTCTAACTTCTTATTATTAGTGTGCCGAAACTTTATGTCCTCATAGCTCCTTGGATGTTTGTGACTTTGAAGTTGGATTAGGTTTTGTGGGTATACCTCTTGTGAACCCTCACGAGACTTTAACTTGTCCACTAGGGACAAGTTGGGGTTTAAAGGCTTGTTACACATGTTAAGTGCAACCGTGTCCTCGACGATAAGGAGTTGTTGTTTTAGTTTAGGTTAGTTTAGGTAGTAGTTTGTTCGAGGACTAGCAAAAGCTAAGTGTGGGGAAATTTGATAAGTGCATAATTTACATGATTTTAGTGTCAACTCCATATTAATATGTTATAATTCTTGCATAGTACTTGCTATTACGTTTGTTTTCTATTTTATTTGTTTATATTAGGTGAATCATCACAACAAGAGTGAAAATGACTATAAAAAATCTAAGAAGTGAAGTACTCCAAATATTCAAGCATCCCAAGGCCAAAGAAGAAGAAGGGAGTTCATTGTGACATGAAATAAACAAGGCAATTGAGTTCTACAAGTGAAGAAGGGCCAAAGACCAAGTTCAACGCGTCCAAAATCAGGATTTCTTGATACCATCTTGAAGAGAATTGAGATACGAAGAGAACGCAAAAAAATAAAATCATTCCTACATCGAACGAAGAAGTTATGAGCAAAACAAGATAATAGTGAAGATTTTGTTCACAGACCATAAGAGTTTGCAAACCGGGTTTGCAAACCGGGTTTGCAAACCATACCCATCTGAGTTTGAGAATTAAAAGGGTTGCAAACCATTCACTTCTGGATCCGTATTAAAAAGGGTGGCCAATGTGAGTCTTGTTAAGGCGCCTAATCATTCTACTAAGGGGTGGCTATTTCATCTTCTCTCAAATTTGAATCGTGAGTTAGGGTTCTTGACTCGTTTGAGTGAAACTGTGATGATCATGGATGTTTGAATGGCAATTGGGGAGAAGAACTCGAGTGGATTTTGCTGTATAGTTAACGAAGATTGAGAGATCGAGTGTTGATGGTGATTTAATGGTGGCTTTTGGCTGGTGGTTGGCGTCTCTGCAAGTGATACTCATTGATTGGTGAACTCAAGGAAATAGGAATGGGTATGCTGTGACTACCAGGAAGTGAGTTGAGCATTTGATTGCTGCCGAGATTAATTAGATAAGAAATGGGTTATTGCCGGACAGTGAGTTGTGGCTGGAAAACAGATGTAGGAGAAAAAAGACTCGGCTAGAGTCTGTGGTGTTTGGGTGTTGCAGCTAACGACCATTAATGGAGGTGCTGATGAAGAAAGTCTGTTGATTGATGGCAGTTTAGAAGAGCTCGTGTAATGGAAGTGATAAGGTTTCAGTCGAGAATGATGGGTAGACTTGAGTATGTTAATGGCAGTTAATGAAGATGGATTGGCAGCGAATGTGAGCTTGATTTGAGTTGATGATGCTGCTGCCATTGTTGAGCTGTGGCTAGCTGTTGATTTCTCGATGGAACTCTGTTGAATTGAGTAATGATGAGACGCTGTTAACGGAAGTGAGGAGATGATTTCGGTGATTGATCATCATGATTCGTTGAGGATGGTGTTGTGGCTGTGATGATCGGAAATAGGCAGAGACCTTAATGGTGGTCATTGGGTGTTCTGTTGGGCTCGTATTAATGATGGTGTCGATGGTATATGATGGTAATCAACCTGGTAGTTTGTTGCGATGGAATGGGGATGAGTTTCTCGGCAGGGAAGTTATAAATGGAACTGCCATTAACGGAGAAGAAAAGTTGAAGATGGGAGAAGAGTCAGGCTAGGTGAGTTGGGCTGGACTTAACAGGTGTACAAGTCCAATTAGCTGTTTAAGACTTGAAAGAGAATGGGTAGGGTCTAGTTCTGAGCGTGAGCCCATTAGCCATTTTAAGCTATTTTCTCACGGCTAAGGCCTTCCATTGACCTATTTTTGACATACTTCGATATTTAGGAAACCTTTTCCAATCCGAATTCAAGCACAGATACTTCTATAAATTGGGACAACTATTTAAGAGATTCTTCTAATTATTTTGAAGAAAATTCTTTTATGAAGCTTTTAGAGAGAAGAACACAAATGGAAAAACTAGGGTTTTGGAGCGTTTTCATCACCATAACTATTTCCTTTTCTACTTTATCATATGTATACCATGGATTTTACTACATCTATGAGTAGCTAAACTTCTTACTGATTAAGGATGAATTCTAAGTTCTAATACATGATTCGATTTAGTTTGATTTTATTACTCATGCATATAAATCTATTTTTCTACTATGGTTTGATTTTACTACAATTAATGTTTATGACTTATTGATAAATTATTTAGGTAGCCAACTAAATTAGTTTGTTAGTAATTCTAATGCTAGTAAAGAGTTAGGATCACTACACCCTATCCCGGTTTCACAACGTTTTATTTTTGGATTTGCAACATATATAGACGTTGTAAACGCTTACCGTTGCTTAAATACAAATTTGTTGCATCATTATTCTACATTACGTACGAAAACTAAAAAAATAGGACACACTCGTAATTAATTTAAAATAATTGAGGGTTTGAATATCTATTTCACCTTATTTTTTATTAATCTATCTATTTTTTTTCTCTTTCATTTATTTTAAGACTCTCTCTCTATCAAATCTTGTTCTCTCATTTTATTTTTTTTCTTCTCTTCACTGATATATCCAGATCTGTTAAAATCAAACTCAATCTGCTAAAAATTAAACTATCTTTTCTAAACACTCATCTCATAAATCAAAACCCATTACAAATAAAACCCAATTTCACTTACCAAAATTTCTTTTTAAACTCTAGATATGTGATTTTCTCCTTCAACGCTACCAAACTATACCGACCTCAATCAAAACTCATTGATCTGAAATGAGTTTACCAGTAAAACCCTTATTTCATTCTTATTGATTTTGTGATTCAAGTTTCTTTTGCATAATAGAATATCGACATCACCCAAATTTTGTGTGAATCTTATTTTACATCAGGAAAAAGATGAAGAAGGTAAGTCAACAATTAGGGTTTTATCTTAGCAAACCATATGTCTTATTTTTTTCTACTTGATCTGTTTATGTTAGAAAGTGATTAACGGATTTGCTGAAGATGCATGATTGATGGAGTTGCTGATAAAGTCAGTGTCGGAGTTGTCGATGTTATAGGTGGTGGTGCTTTTTCTTGTTGGAGTTGATGGCGGTTGTTATAGTAATAGATGTTAACTCCGTTGATTTGGTGGTGAGGATGGTGATATTTTGTGGTGGATGGTAAGTGTTGGTGGTGACATGGGTTCTTCTTAGAAAGCAAATTTGCCGGTGTGAAAGCTATAAGATAAGCTTAATACAACAAGGAAAAAGACACTTCTCAAAACCAGCATAAATGCATACCAAGTGTTTGATAAATGTTCCAAGAGAAATAGAGGTAAAAGTTCTTCTTGCTTTCTTTACTCATTCAGTAATGATAGGGGTTTCATTACAGATCATGTTGTTTCTATGAATTGATGAATTGGGTATTTAGTAAACACCTATGATTTATGATTTCGCCTATTTTCATTGTAAAAATTTGGAGTTTTTCCATGCCGATGAAGTTAATACGTAATTAGTTGTTTCCGAAAACTGCACAAACAGCCATTTTGAGGCCTATTTCTACGTGTATTGGTGATGTTTTAGACAATGTTTTCTTCATGGGAAATGTTCCCCAAAGTATCCTCTACAACTTGTTAAAAGGGAGTACTCTTTGTCTTTGTAGATTGGGAGTTAGAGCTTGGAATGTACAAGCTAGGGCTGCACAAGAACCGATCGGAACCGAAGAACCGGACCGGAACCGACGGAACCGTACCCCAAAAGAACCGAACCGAGGGTACAAGGTACAGGGTACGGGTACAAAAAATGGGAACCGAGTACAACCGGGTACAAGGTACATGTACTACCCCTGTACCTGTACCCTGTACCTGTACCTCTCCATGATCTTTTACAAAGTTGGTTACTAAAACCTATTGTTCTTGATCTTTTATATGATTATATACTAGATGATAACTCTAATGTTGAGGAAGGTAATATGATTTTTTTTTATTTTTTTTTATTTTCTTTATTAGTTATCAATTCAATCTTTAACATAATATTCATTTCTTAATGGATGTTGCAGAGTTATTGTGTCCTATGCCAACGCTAGAATCTTTTGATCCTTGAAGTTCATTAGATTTATTTTATCGAAATCTTTACTTTCTTGAATCTCATTATGAAACGCTTAAAACCTTTACATTCTAACTCTATATTGGTTATTTTTCTTTTTTGTGTTTATTTGATAGAAGTTAATACTGTATACATTTCGTAATGAGATTGGAATGATAGCAACACTTAAACTTTCTATCTCTTTTACTTCAAAAATTTACATTTATATTTAAATTTTAGATGCAAAAAAAAAACAAAAAAAACAGGGTACAGGGTACATACCCGGAACCGAACCCAGGGTACAGGGTACAAGACAGGAACCGAACCCAGGGTACGGGGTACAGGGTACATGTACAAAATTTGAGAACCGACCATAGGGAGGTACAGGTACAGGGTTCCACCAAGAACCGAAACGACCCGACCTTTGTGCACCCCTAGTACAAGCAGTTAAGGCTTAATATTTTTGAAACAAATAATAGTTCTGTGATAATGGAAAGTATTTTGCATGTTTAAAATCTATAATTTATGATTCTGATGGTCGTTTACATAAGAATCTACTAATTGATAAGGTAATTTCCCAGCTCCTAATTATTTTTTTTATGCTGAATTTCCATTCATCTTCCTTAATTGGTTTGTACACTAACCAGCTCCTAATTATTGGCTCAGATTTTGATTGTGCAACGAGGGAGATTATGAGAGATCGGTTAATGATTTACAATCTAGGTCAAATCCGTTACTAGCTAAAATATTTAAATTGCAAAAAAAGAAGAAGAAGATAAGCAGTAGTTGCAGGTATGGTGGTCAATAGATGATTAACTCATTGTCCCTGAATATCTTAATTTTCTTATTCAACCTTTTTACAAGTACCACTTTAACTGGGGTTTCCTTTTCTTACAGAACAAAGCAGGAGGGATGACTTGGAATCCCTCAGTTACGTACTTAGGGCAACTGCAACGGTGAGACTATACCAAAGACTAAAGAGGAAAAAATTTTGGTCGTTTTTCATATTTAACGCAACGGTTTTAAACCTAAATATGATCGCACGCCCATTTAAACAGACGTTTATAATTGAGCGTTATTATAGATGAACGTTAGATGACACGGACGTTTCTCTGGTGTAACGTATGTTGTTGGGCGCACATTTTGGTGAGCGTCTCATATACTTGAAACCAGACGCACTTCTACGTTGCATACTCATACGATGCCTTTAGCAAACGTATGTTTAAACGTCCACACAAGGTAGCGTCTGCTATCGAAGCGTAGTCATATGGGAACGTATGTAAATTGAGCATTGTCTTGTGTAGACGTTTACTCACAGACGTCCTTCTAGTCAAACGCCGGAATCACAAACACTCCTTTATAAGAACGCCCATATATGAAATGTTCCTTTACATGAACGTTAGGAAAAATTTACCTTAAACATTCACTTAAACCTTAACTTTGCCTTAAACATTTTTGCACTTGAACGTTTGTGCACTTAAGGAACATTTGTGCACTTGAACGTTTGTGCATTTGAACGTTTGTGCACTTAATTAACTTTGCCTTAAACGTTCATTTATGTGAGAGTTAGTTTCATTTCATCATATGGAACTAAACGTTCTCTTAACTAAGTGTCCAATAATAAACTTGTCCGGCGTCTTTTTAATAGAACGTATGATAAATGAGCGTTATTTCAGCAGAACGTTGGCTTGCGTTTCTTCAACGAGCGTTGTCCTACTAAAGTGTTACTTCATACGTATTCTTTTGTGAGCGTCTCATCAGGCGCTTCTCAGCTACTGCGTCCGTGTTTTAAAACGCTATCATAAAGAAACGTCTTTTGTTAACGCCCAATTAGAAGAGCGTGCGAGGATATATAGGAATTGGAGAAAATTTTCTCCCGAACAGTGGTTTTAGTCGCCTCATTCTTATATATAATCGTCCGTTGCGGTTGAATTTAGACGACTAAAGAGTAAATTTCCTCTTTACTCTTTAGTATAGTCGTCCGTTGAAGTTGCTCTTATGTATTGTCTAAGAGGAAAGTATAACCTAAAATTGTTCATATTCCTTAGTTTTTAGCTGCCCATCTGGTGGTGGTTTAGTTTTGTGGGAATTTATATGCTTCTTTTTCTTAAATACATTTTGTTTTACTGCTGATAATCATCCTTCCCTGTCTCCCTTTTCAGACTGATGTAATGTTCCAAATACTTTAGTTGTCGCTAATTGTGAAGTGGTTAACCAAGGCTAAAAGCTGCAGAGCACATATCACAGGTAACACCTATACCATTTAATTATGTTACGGTCTTACTCTTCATGTCACCTTTGCTTACCATTGTTTCATGTGGATTCTGATAAAGAAGCATTAAAATTTCAGCTTTAATTGGTATTGATTGGACCTTTCTTTGGCATGGCGTTCCTTTTATCTTGGCTTTCTCAATAAGCGGGGTCTGGAGTATGGTCAACAACATAATAAATCTTATATTCTTTATGGCCAAATAAGGCTTAAAGCTCAACTCAATATATTTGATCTTTATGTCATGTAGAATTATGCATGAAGTATTTATCTTAAACCATGACATAGTATTCCAGACAATAAACTTATAGAAGGATTGTTAGTTGTATTACTGTATTAGATCTGTGAACTATAATTGTAATAGTCTAATATGAAATTTCCACATGGAGTAGTTTAATCATTATGCTCTCCGCGCGTCTAAGAATTATGATCGCATTTTTATATGAACATTATTTTTATGCTTTGTGTAATGCCTTACTTTTTTGTGTGATCAGTTCAATGAGGAAGCACGTTCCCCCTTTGTCAAGAAGTACAAGAACAATTATTCATCCCTGAGAGGTTCGTAACAATTCCTGTCTATTTTTGAAACACTGTATTTTAATTTTGAAGGGTTCATTGACTTCTATTTTTATGCTCAATGTGGCTGGTATATAACGGAAACCAGACATTCTCAATCTATGTGCTTATCGTCTGTAGTGGTGACTCACTTTTCAGGTCAACAGAATCAGGGAGCTTCCACAGAAGATGAAGATTGTTGCTATGCATACCATAGTCCCGATGTAAGAAACTAAGCTTTTATGAGATAAAGATATGTGTCATTAATTTATAGGATCGCCAAGCTAGCAAAGTGGTTTGGATGTTACATCCTTTTGAGTTTCATTGGTTATTATGTCTACCATGTTTGAGTGACTAACTTGGCTAAATATTTGGGTTTTCACTAGGTGCTTATCTGGGATGTTGATGCTTGGGGCTTCAAAATCACGACCAGATCTGGTAATTTCAACTTATTTCTTATGATTATCTTAGTCTTGATAATGTTTTAGCTCCAACACGGCGAGATGTATATTTGTGTAAAGGATTATAAATACCACTAAGATGTTAGTGACTTTGATGGTTTTATGCCATTTAGTGCTTTTTTGTTTATAGTCAAATGTTTTCCAAAGCATGTAATTGGAAACTGTATTTAACTTCAAAGTTCACCATCTTGCAGATACTAACTGGGCATCAAGATAATATGGAATTTGCACTTGATATGTTGATTCATTTTGCAGTGCAACATATGCATAGTAGATTAGGTAAGAATGTTACCTTTTTGTTGCTTGTTATCTGTTTGATCATTACTTTTTTTTTCTATATTTGATCAATGTAAAGTATAAATATGTAAGTATTCTATGTCAGAAAGAAAAAACATTGGATTATATGTAGTTTGTGCATGATTTTGTTATATATATTTTTATTATTTGTGATTACATATTTTACAACTATATATTCGTTGCTTTAATAAACAAGCAACGAATACAAAGCTATTTAAGCAACTTATATATTCGTTGCATCATTTTTATAACATCATTTTTGCAACTAATATATGTGTTGCTAAAAATTATGGGAGCCTAGAAATAACATTTGCAAATTAGCGGTTTTGATGTAGTGGATATCCGTAATTGTTGTATAACTCTTACACAAGTAGAAATTATGAGACCTTGTAGAGGGATTCTGTAAAGTAAACACAAATAAAATCAACACCAGAAACTTGATGAGTGTGTAAACACGGTATAATATATCTTAATTTACATTTGTTTAGTTCTTTGTTTTGTACATATTTAATGGTTTTGTTTAATTTTATAGATTTTAGAAAAAAAAGCTCGATGGACTTAATTTAGGTACTTTGACTGTAGAATAGGTGAAAAATTAGAAGTGGACCTCTCTCCGCTATCTCAAGATACAGATGCAAGTAGCCAAAGCTAGTCAAATATGCAACTTGACTAACATTTCACCCGTTAATAACAAAGAGAAGACAGGCCGTAATTAGTGCATGCAAACGAGCAACTTCATATGTCCCTTTACCGGCCAAGAGTTCAAAACCTAGAGTGAAATGGAGCCGGTTTGTTAATGGGTTCGATTACCATATCTTTTAGAAGATATACGTGAATATATAAATGGGTAAAAGAAAGGAAATCTAATCTATGCCAAGACATATGCTCTTATTGATTCAAATTTGGAAAGTCAAATAATGTCTTTATGACGTCCATAAATGGAAAGGAGTTTATCACTCTTATTACCTTATAACTAACGTTTCATTAAGAAGGAAGTGTAATCTTCGTGCATGGATACATGAAAGGTGGAGAATAAGTATATAGGAAGAAGTTGAGCAATAAAAGGGAAAACAATTTATTTGTTTCCAAAAACGTATTCAAATATCCATACAACACCGATCCCAAATGTGGTAAGAAATGAGGAGTCTACGTATATAAAAGAGGGCATCGACAAGAAACAGAGGGGGAGTTTTGGTTCGAATTAGTCCGAGTAATAATTTAGTTTTTTTAGTTTTAATTTTAATTTTTATTCTTTTCTTCTTATAATGGATTAATTCTCCTTGATAGGGTTTTTGGAGGAAGTCCTATTATGTATACAGAGCCTTAACATATTTTCTATAATAAATTTTTTTGATTCTATATTCTTGTTCGTTAAAAATAGTAGTTGTGATTATAAAAAATCTGGCGTTTTTGGGATCACAACCAAAAGTACATGAAATCCAAGAAAGTACATGTCATTATCATAAATTGTATCACCATAACATTTTGATGTTGATATTTAAATGAAATGACACAAGAATTTACAACACAATTTAATTAATAAAACTGTTTTCATCCAAAAGTAACATAATTTGATCTCTTAATATGATCAGATTCTCATTTTCACAGAAGGAAATAAAGGAAAAGATAATTTATTCTGATGAAACTATTTCATACAATCATATTCATGTTAATCATGAATTAATGAACTGTTAAAAATTACATAAGTTTCATACCTAAGCTCTTTGCCCTTTCTTCAACGTCTTCGGTCTGATTTCTCTCCTAATTTTTCAATCCCTTTCTATGTTTATGAATTTGGTATTTATAGCCAATTTGATAGGTCCCATCAATCTTCCTTTCCACCTATTTATTCTTATCTATTCTTGGTGCGATATATAATCCCGCAAACCTTTGTTAGCGTATTATTTGTTATCCCGCAACTGCTCTGCGGTCAAGTATTCATCATCCCGCTACTTTCTTGCGGTCTTATATTTTAATTATTACTTTTGGATTAGGATAACAGCATGTCTGACACGTAGCTTTTTAATAGTGAATCGTCATGTTTTGGCCTTTTTTGTCCCGCAACTTGTAGAGTCGACACGTGTTATTCATGCATCAATTCTCATCATTACTTTCTAATAAGTCAGACTTTCCCGCAACATGTTGTCAGTTAAGTAATTAAAGTTGTCTGTCTTGATCAGTGCACCTTACTTTTCCGCGACTTGTTGTCAGTCAAGTAATTAAGGCTGTCTGTCTTGATCAGTGCACTTTGTTTTTCCGCAACTTGTTGTCAGTCAAGTAATTAAGGCTGTCTGTCTTGATCAATGTACTTTGCTTTTCTGCAAACCACGTGTCGTTCATGCGTTAATGCTGTCAGGAGTAAACTTTAAAGATTTGGCAGCTGTTTATTCTACATTTTCAAAAGACTTTGTTCCGGTGTTTCTCGTCTCATCATAGCTCATTACTTCTCCAATAGTTTTTAAACACGTGTGTCTCAGATTTTATTCTCTCACAATTTCCCTCCTTTTCCTTTTTTCGAATTTGACAGTTGTTAAAAAATTTGAAAAAAGGAAAAATAATGATTGCCTTTCTATTTCCCACGCCTGCAATAACTCATTTTCGCACGTTACACTTTTTCCTATTTTTTCGCTAGCATTAACTCACTTTTGCACGTTTTCGTCAGTTGGCGCTTTTCGAGGAAATCAAATCTCATAACTTTATTTATTTTCAGTCCTCGACGGTTCTTCACATTTCAGCTATCTCCTATTTAATACCAATTATTTTCTTCATTCCATTCTTTACACCTTTTGTCTTCTCCTTCTTAAAGTTGCAGCACTTTTCATTCCTTCAAGCTTTTCAAAGATTCTTCAATATCTTTTCTTTCTTCTAAACTTCTACAATTCAAAATTCTTTCATCGGGATCCAGTTTTTCCTATTATCAAAGTATTCCTCTTAGACTCTTTTACTCCTCTGTAAGTAATTCTTTTGCTTTTATTCTTTTTCGTGTTTGCTTGATTATTATTCACTGTCATGTAGATTCTTTTGAGTTTAATAGTGAAGATGATGTTGATGCCCCTACCTGTTTATTACTTATCGGAACGAACAATGATTGTGAAGTTGTTGAATTTTCTTTTGATGATTGGTTATTCTGACATGATCTTTAGTAATTTTATTTGTTCTTTCTCCTGAGTTAAAGAATAATTGTTATCTTATTGTTCTTTTATTTTATAACTTTTTATTCTGCTCTTGCCTTTTGATCTTTAGTAATCTTATTTTTTCTTTCTTCTCTGTGTAGATAGAAATCTATCATGGCTAGAAAAGGTAAAGCTCGAGTTTCTGATGATGCTTCTCGTCAAAATGATCAACCTTTACTCAGGATGCCATCTTGTTATCCAGTATTGAAGAGTCATCTTTCGGAACCTGCAAGGCCCGCAGGTGTCCATGCAGTGAATAATCTTGTTCCTAAAGACAAGAGGGCTCATAAAAGTTGTAGCTTCAGGTCTATGGATCTCGAAGAGTTTAAAAGGATCCACGATCTCAAAGGATTCAAAGTCTCCTTTTACGATTGCGCTTCCGATGAAATTTCCCTGGAAATGATAGAGGGTTTTGAATATACCAATGACAGATTATTAATCCCCGCAGGAGCTATAGATGCGGGTTTACAGCTTCCCTTGTACCAAAAAGAGAATCCTTATCAATTTGAAGTCCTTGCGAGCCGTGATCAATCTCACCACGGCTTAGTGCGGTCTTTCGCCAATACAATAGAAATTAGTGGAGAATACTTGATGAATGTAGCTTGCGTAGCCAAGGAAGGACCAGGTTCACATGCTACGTTCCGGACCTTAGGTTAATCAAATATTATACAGTGGCAAATTTCCATGCTACGTATGCGGACAATTTTTCCGCCAAGAATTACAAGAATTGCAGTGTTGACCCAAACCGCAAAGGTGGGAAGGGGTTCCGTTTACTAACGGAGATCGACAACGCGAAACTGAAGTATGTTCTGGGAACAACGCTTCCTCTTAGGGAAAGAGTTCGGGAAGATCACGACTATAAATGGTATCGCACCCCTCTCCTTATTGAAGGTCCCTGGGTCTTCGGGTCTGCTCCTAACATCGTAGTGTACGACCTTCTCACTCGTTTCAACGGTTATTGCCCTTGGCGATTAAATTTTTCTGATTTCAAGTTCGCTCTTCTCAGCGAGGTACGTAGAGTTTTTTTCTCTTTCTTTTCGTATTTCACATATTGCTTGAGTAAAGTTTTCGTTTGACAGTTAAATTTCCTTTTTCTTTTTATAGTCGCAAGTTGAGTCGGAGACTAAGCCGCTGGTTGATGAAGGCACTCAGGATGATACAGGGTTAAAACGCAAGGCCGCACCTCTTCCAGAGAAGGTGTTATTTTATCCGTTGACTTCTTATATATTGCTTTAAAATTTACTCTGATGAAGCATTGATGTATATTTATAGGGTCAGAAGAAAGAAAAATGCGCACCCTGTGCTTCTACAGATAGGGAAGAGGGTGAGATTCATGATTCTCCTCTCCATCATCCACGCTCAAGGGGTGAAGGAAGTTATGCTGTAAAAAGGAAATAAGGAGGTCAACATATTCCTCTTCTATTAACGAATTTCGAATCTGCGGGACAAACTGATGCCGTGGAAGAAACCTCTTATGTTGCGAAGGATTCCTTGGATCAAGCTATTGCCCCTGACCCTTCTTTTTATCTTCAATTCTCTCCTCTACCTGGGGATGAGCCGCTTGAAACTGCTTCTAATGAAGATGAGAAAACTGATGAAGAGGATCGTAACCCTCAAACATATGTTGCAGAAGCAGAAGTGGCCTCGCAATCACATGGTTTGGAAGCAGAAGTGTCCCCGCAAGCACATGTTCCGGAAGCAAAAAAGCTGGAAGCACCAGTACAACGGATAATGTGCCGCCAAGCATTATGACAAAAGATGTTCCTGTTAGGGCTGTTGTTGCGAGCAGGGTTGATGCTGATGAAACTCAACAGAACACAGAGTTTCCTTAATCGAGAAGAAGAGGGGAAGTTGGAGAGGCTTCTATTCTCTTAAATAAATAAGATGAAGCTTTCAGATGGTTCATGTCAAAGAATCTTCTCTATGTTCCATTCAACTCTCTTCCGATCAAATCCGATAGCTCTTCAGTTTACCAATTGCGTAAATCCATGGAAGTTGTTCCATATGATGTGGTTAGAGATGCTTGGTTAAAAGATCAAGGATAAGATGTTGATCCTTGTTTCGTATCATCGACCCCTCTTAGCTTGCGGATACACTTGCACTTGCGGATGGAAAAGTGTGCTCCTTCCCTCAACAATCTTTTCTACAGGTATTTTAATTGTCAATTTACTTCTTAATTTCTTCTTATTCTCTATTCTAATTATAGTTTTAATTTCGTAGCTTGGTCGGGGTCAAAGCGCCTTACACACTACGTATCAATTCTACAAGGCGCGGTCCTCGATGATGGAGTCCCGATTCAGAGATGTGGAAAATGACGCCTTGGACTTGCAGCAGGAGAATGATAAAATCCGCCAACAAGTGCTGAATCTTCATAACCAAGTTTTTGTTCTTTCTTTTAGTTATTTTTTCCTTTATTTTATTTCTCTTATTTTCTGAGCTACTTTATGGAATCAGCGGGGGATTCAGAACTTGTATCTAGGATGCATCATAAGATTACGCAGTTGAGAGATCATGTTGTAAAAGTTAATAATGAGAATGTGGAGGTCAAGACAAAATTCAATGATCTTGTAGATAGTCATGATTCGGTTATTCAGAAATATAATAAATTAGAGTCATAACATCGGCTTTTATACGTGAAAAAAGTTGCAAGAAAGTAGAGTTTGGCGCCACTTTGTTGTGGAATAAAGGTTGTGTTTCTGAAGCACGGGCAATGTCCGAAAAATTGGAAGAAGAGAACCGCAAGCTTTGCATAGAGCGGCAGAATATCCTTTCGGGATTTTCCCAATCTGATTCGTTTCATCATTCAAAACTTTCTTCGTACATCGCTTAGCTTATTGAAGACAGAGACAACTCTACTGTAGAGGCTTATGCCAAGGGCAAAGCCCTTTCGTATGCTCAAGCTACAATTCTAAACTTATCTGATTATGTTCTTCATCGCGAGAGCAATATTCTCCGGTTGCACAAAGAAGTGGCCAAATGCATATCTAAGTTAAACCATTTACGGGATAATGAAACAGAGTTATCTCAGTGTCAACAACATCTTGAACGACTCAAAGCCAATTACAGCAAGCTTTCAGAAGAATATGATTTCCTTGATATTACGAAAGATGCAATGGGTCGTGAGCTAGTATAGTTTAAATCCCTCGCAAGAGGTATCCTATTTGATCGCAAACTTCAAATTTAATATTATTCCCTTATTAATTAATTTGGTACTTTAATTTCAGGTTTTGAAGAAAAGTTTAAGGACGCAACAGCAAGAGCTGCTAAGTTGAGGGAGAGCTTGGTGCCGCAACTACTAGGATTGAAGAACTCAATAAACAACTTAAGTTATCTTCTTCTAAGGTTAAGGAGGCACAAGCTCATCTTGAGCTTGCCTCCACAAATGAAGCGCAAGCTCAACTTGAGCTTTCTTCTTCCAAAGTTAAGAGTGTTGAAGAGACTCTAAAGCATGAGGCTATGAAGAACGAAAGCCTTGTTCGGGATTTAGCTACCGAGAGAGGGAAAATAAACTTTTTGAAAAATAGAATCCAGACATGTGAAATCGCGATAACTCAATTCAAGGTGGAGATTGCAAATAGAAAAGCTTATATTGAATGGTTAAGAGTCGAAGCTAAAGCTAAAATTGCAAAAGAAGTCAATAGCACTCTTGATAGAGTAAAAGCTGATGGATTTACAACAGTTTATAAGCACCGAGATGTTCCAATAATCCTCCCTTCAAAGGAACTATTCCTGCTCCTTAGCTTTCTTTTTGTTGTTTCGTTCTTCTTCATTTCTTTATTGCAGTTGCTTTTTCATTTCCTTGTAACTTTGTTCCTACAAAACAGATTCTGAATATATATTAATTATTAATTTATTGTATGAGTGTAGTTTACTTTAGTCGCAAGTAAATTTTTATACCTTTGTTATATTGTGGGTGTAACAGATGTCTAACTTCACTCGGGCCAGGAGGAAATTAGGATGCGGTCCCGAAAGTCTCTAAAATAGAGAAAGATACAATAACTAAAATCACATTAGGCACCCCTGTTGGCGAAAGACCCAATAGTCATACACTCATAGACATTCACATGGACTTTCTTAGAGAGGTTACATTTGTAGCTTTACCTAATATGAATTCGAATTGTCGTATAATTGTATTCCTACCTGTGAGCAATTCCCGAAGTGGAGAGTACCTGGTACAATAATCACTTTCATGTTGTGCATCTCTATGTTGGAAAATCCTATAGTCATAGACATTTATTTTAATTTTCAAGAGAAAGTGCATTTGACATGCTTTACCCAGTATGAGTGTAAATCATTGTACGATTGCATTGAGGGTTCAGAGGTAATACGATTTTTTGATATTGTGAGTTTTATGGATGCCGTAAAATTTTTCCATCCAGATTTGGTTACCTTTATATGCTTTCGAGGCCATTTTTTGCTTACTAATCTCCTGCACGTTAAATAAAATTGTTTCGCCAAACTCACCGGCAATGGGTTATCCTGGTTTTCACAAGTGGGCATAATATTCAGTGTCTAGATTATAGATCTGACATACTACTTAGGATATTAATTCTATATTTAAGAATAATGATTGTTTTGACAGATCCAAGAAAACCCCCCCAAAAATATCTAAAACTGATGATTGTTTGTCTTAAAAATTGTGTTTTGAAGGAATGAAAACTCTTTGATGCATACATTTCAAGTACGGAACACAGTATCACTTTTTTTCTTGTTGTACTCTTCCTGGTGTGGATTTCAGGGTTTTTTGGAGGTTTGCAACTCCTTCATGCAACACAAGTTAAAATAATTAATGTAAGCCCTTCCAAATCTAAATATTTGTTTTTCTAGAGTCTCTCTCTTAGAAACTCAGATATATGATTTACTAATACCAACGGATTTTTAAGCAAATAACAATAAAGAACTCAAGATATGTATTTTTCTCTGCTCAAACCCTAGCTTTTTAGAAAAATCAAAGATGAAATTATAAAAGATTTATGCTCAGATTTCAGCTTTTCTAGAAACTAGCTCTTAGAAACTCAGATATCCGACTCTTTCTCAATGAAACCCTAAAAAAAAAGGATTACCCTTCAAGTGAATATCTTCTGAATAACTTGAGATCTACACTCTTGTTCTAAAAAACTCATACACAAGTCTCATGTAAGATGAATTCTTTACTCTTTCCCTATTTCTAGCGTTAAAATGTAGCTGCAGAAAATCCACAGTACACCTAAAGAGTAATCCTAAACCTAATACCAAAGTTATCAGTCAAGTTTAAGGGGTTAGGGTTCAAGAGCAGATATACAAAGTAAGAAGACACAAACGATTTGCTTTCAATGTTAAAACCTACGTTCACGAGGGTGATTTCACTATAGATGAGGTGATTACAAACTCTCAGTCAATACAAGATTCCTCTCAGCCTTTCTCCCTTAGCTTATCCAAAAGATAGAACCCCTCTTACATTGTACAATTCCTTATATAAGTAGATTTTGTAGTGGATAGCAACACAATTCGCTCGCCTCTCCTCCTCGCAGAAGTTCTTCCTTGCGACTTTCTTGTGGAAGGGTTTATCTTCGTGGGTTCAAGTTCTCGCTGGTCAACTCGCCGTGCAATCTATGTTGGAGACGTGGCTGTCATTCTGGTTCTTTTCGAATTAAACCTCGATACTTCTTCCGTCAGACTATAAACTTTTGATCCGATAGTTCTTTACGCCCACTAAATACCTAACTACCCAATTTAAATTTGGTCGTAGATCTTTTCCTATTACTTTCCACATGTATTGATCTTGGTGACTACTCGAATTTGGGAAAAGTGCCATTAGTATCCGGCGTTCACTATAGATATGTTTCTCTTATGTTTGCGCTTGGCGATGCCCACACGTGGCGATATGTTTCCAGCCCACAATTCAGAAGTTGGGAGTCACATGCCGAGTTCACTGAGTATAAAAGATTGATAACATATTTGATTTGATTTTAGTCGGCAAAGTGCAAAGTGCAAAGTGCAAACTCATTAGAGAATGCATCAAAAAAGTAAAAAAGTAAAGTAGGAGAGTAACTCAGTGAGAGCACTTGTTTTACAACTCTATAAGATGAATGACCTTGGTCTTCTATTGTGCTCTATAGTCTCAACTCTCAGGTCTCAACCCACGTGAAAGGACCTTGGTCGGTGTCCTTTCATGTGGTCTAGAACCAGCGTGCTCTCGAGTCCCAACTCTCTACCCACGTGAAAGGTTATGAGAAAGAAAAAAAGAAAATGAAAAAAAAAAGAAAAACAAAAAGAAAAAGAAAAATTCACCCAAGATATAAAGGAAGCTTCAATGAAACATGAGAAGGGTAACAGTATCGCCGGTTCCTTGGTTTTCCATATAAAAAATGACAAGACAACACAAAGTGTCACTGTGTCAGTCATGATATAGTTAATCAACACTGCTCATCCGACTTTGATCGTGTCCCCATTTCCCCCTAACATTTCTCTCGTTACGCGGCATCTGTATAAAATAAAATTTCAGAATGCACTCCACTTGCCTGTGTCGGGTTTATGACCCTCCATTTCTCAAGCATTTAGTTTGACCAAAACACGCGTACATTAATATTATTAAGCTTGTCGTTTACCTTTCAAAAAAAGCAAAAAATCAAGGTAAGCTTGTCGCTTCTCCACTCCACTTGCACTTCTCTTTCCCATAGCCAAAGCAGACACTCTAGCTTCTGCACGTATTGTCAAATCAGAAATTTGGAACTGTTGATAAAAAGTTTACAGTTCAGTTCCCAAAGCCAATGTATCCGAACTTAAAAATCGGGATAGAAATGAATACACATCAATAAAGACAATCTTCCGGTGATTTTCAACTACATTTCACTGAATCAAAAGTTACTCCTCCTTTAAACTCTGCAACTACTACATTTCTCATCTCACTTGAGTTTTTATTTTAATCTCTAGTGATCAGATCAAGTGCTGGTTTAAGAAGAAGAAAAGAGGTCTTACCTTTTTCCTTTATATGCAATCTTATATATTCTTTACTAATATTTATCATCATTTACAATCATTTCACTACAATGATTTATTTATTTTCTGTACCAAGTTTTTTGATCTCAATTACTGTATTGTATTTGATCAGGTGGAAAAGAACACAAATGGGTTATAACTGGAATAATGGTTTTGTATGGGATTCTGGTGGTGGAGGAAGGAGCGAAAAATAGCATGATGATATCTCCTCTCGAAAACAAACTATAGTAAGTAATACAATCTATGAATTTTCTTTCATTTTTTTTCCACTTATTTATGCCAAAAAATCCTTTCGACTAAACAACAATCAAATTCTTGGATACAATTTACATAACTAAGATCGAGTAATAAAGAAAAATCCTTTTATTCATTTCATAAAATCATTTATGAACAATACCATTCATCACCCAGGTTTTGCAATTTTTGGGTTTATAATCCTTACACTTTTCAATTTAAATACA
>JAJJMC010020972.1:4741840-4918240 GCA_023531435.1 Papaver californicum | reverse complement strand
CATCGTTCAGCTTTCGGGAAGTGTTCCGTATCTTTTTGATATTTGATTTCTTCAATTTTGATTGTGTGATTCTCGTTCTTTTTAATTTGGTTGCTTCCTATCTTGATTTTCTTCCACGTGTCGTGCTTCTTTAATTTACAAACAAACACTTCCACAACTTTGTGATCCTTCTGATATGTTTATGGATGTCACATTGATTCAACAACTCTTTGATGGGAATCAATGTAAATACGCAGCGGAATTTTCGTTTTAAATCTTTTTTCAATCAAAACCCAATTTTCACTTGTTGGATGTTTTTTTTAATGAAAGGGGTAAAACTTTATTGATAAAAGGAAGAAAAAAAAAGAAAATTCAAAGAGAAGTATTCTTTCTAGTGCTAATTATTGTTGACAGGGTAACGTTTTATATTATGTGTTACAGGGCGAAGCTTATACACTTGCGTAAGATTTGTCCGACTTTACCCATTAATTCCGCAAGTTTTATTTGGAAGAGGTCCGTGATTATCAGAAACTAACCACCATCTTGCAGCAACAACTAGCATATTCCATGTCCCACCAACCATAGTTAGGTTTTGGGTCTTTTTCAGCAACGGTGCCACCACAAATATGGAATACCGGGGGGCCTAGTTCATCGTCTAATTTGCCTCTGTTTATGCGAGCTCGGCAATCTCGTGGGGACGAAAATAAGAGTGGATAATTAATTAATTAATTAATTATATTGTCATTTCAACCGTAACTTGTGATGAATCTCAAATATGCTCCACTTACATGACTTGTCGTTTTTTTTTCTATCTATAGTCTATTCTGTGGCATAGTCTTAATTCATTAATTGTATTGTCACTTCAACAGTAACTTGTGATGAATCTCAATAATTTCACTTATATGACTTGTCATTTTTTCCTTTTTATCTATACTCTATTCCGGAGTCTTAATTAATTAATTGCAGGCTTGTATTACAACTATAAAATGAACACATATATTCTACAATGCAAACCAACCCAAAACTACTTAACTTGCGAAACCTAGAAACACCCCAAAACTACAAACCTTCACAACTAATGGCAGGCAACCAAAACTTTAATATGTATGGTGCATCTTCTTCTTCCCCTTCTTATATTCCTCATGATCAGTTAACCCTATCTTCGTCGTCTGAAGATGAATTTACTCGCAAATCAGACTCATCAGATGAAGAATCAATGGCTCTAAGGCAAAATGACCAAGCAATCAATTTGGGATTGATAGCTTCATATATAGACTGGCCACATACCCGGATCGAAATTCAAAGAGATCGTGAAATCGGAGCAAGGCAGCTATGGACATATTACTTTTCCAGGAACCCTCGTTTTCCTCCCAATGTTTTCCGCAGGAGATTTAGAATGCGAAGACAATTGTTTAACCGCATATTAAGGGATGTGGTAGCAATAAACCCGTATTTCGTTCAAAAAAGGGATGCGGCCGGCCGCCTGGGGTTAACCCCACACGTGAAGATTACTGTTGCAATTCGCATGTTGGCGTATGGATGCGCAGCGGATACAATAGATGAATACTTACACATCGGGGAAAGCACTGTACTGCAAGCAACACAGAAATTTTGTTTGACTATTGTCAGGTTATATGAGGAGGAATATTTGCGGAACCCCACCCCTGCAGATGTTCAACTGTTGCTTGAGAAGAAAAAGGCAAGGGGATTTCCTGGGATACTCGGCAGTATAGATTGTATGCATTGGAAATGTGATCAATGCCCATCTGCTGAATCAGGGGATTACAAATCATACAAAGGCGATCAAAGTATTGTTTTAAAGGAAGTGGTTTCACATGATCTATGGGTTTGGCATGCATTTTTTGGTATGCCTGGTTCAAACAACGATATCAATGTCTTGAACCGTTCTTATATTTTTTAAAACGTTATCGAAGGGAAGACACCACCAGTGAACTTCGAGGTGAACGGGAACCATTATGATATGGGATACTATCTTGGCGATGGGATATACCCTAAGATAGCAACCATTATCATGTCGATCAAGCATCCAGATTCACAAAAAAACGCAAATTCTCTTCTATGCAAGAGGCTTGCCGAAAAGATGTGGAGCGAGGCTTTGGGGTATTGCAAAACCAATTTGCAATCGTTAAACAACCTGCAAGAATGTGGAATTTCGACACGCTTGCATATATAATGAAAACGGTTATTATACTCCACAATATGATTGTGGAGGATGAACGTATACCCGGGGATTGGCCACATGAATATGACCAAGGCCGCAACCATGCACCAGTTACTATTTCACGTCATCGAACTGCTCAACTATCAAGGATGTCACAACACCACCGCCGACTTTCAGTACATAGCGAAGAAAAGCACATTCAATTACGAAATGACTTGATCGAACATATATGGTCTGATTTCGATGATGTATGAAAGCTAAATGCCGATAAGTATTGTGGGTATATCTAATGTGAACCCTCCGGAGACACCACTCATGTGAAAATGAGTTATCTTAAATTTTACTGTTTTTTCAGTGGTAATAAATGACTTACTTGGTGTTTCATGACTCAAAAGTTAAAGTTTTCATTAATTAAAAGGAAAATTACAAGCCCAGATTAATACTGCTTTAGGTAATCCGAGATTCTCTTCTTTTCTGTAAAATCTCTTGTTTCCTAATTTCAATCCACTCTTTTGTTGCTGCATCTAATCGGGAGACGTCCGTCATCATTATTCAGTACTCCTCTTTCACTAAGCGATACTCCTCCATTGATGCAAGCTCGGCATCTCTCTGATCAATCTTCCATTTAGCATTTTCGTTACAACTGTTGTTGAAGTTTTTTTGGTTGTTAATAATTATATCCAAAACTTCTGCTCGGGCACTAGATTTTGCTCTCCCCGTTTGCTTTAGGCTTTTTGACTCTTTTTTCCAATTGGCCATGGATACGTGTTAGGTATATCTCCTATATCTTCGTTTCCACTCCATTGGGCTTGGCTAGATGAAGGTCTTTCCGGGTTATCATCGCTACTACCAGAATATTCTTCGGCTTGGGATGAATCGAAAACAGCGGTTGATCGTCGTGTTATGTTCTCTAACATAATTGCGTAACACTCTTCATGCTTAAATGGTTTACCTCCATTAGCTTCCTTGAACAGCCTCCTTACTTCTTGAACCTGTGTATCGTTGTTTACAAAAATACTTAGTGCATCACATACAATTCAAAACTCGACTAAGGGTGCTTAAAAATTAAGTGTTGCCTTACCTTTGTATCAGGGCCCCATCCAGTGTGGTGCTGACGTTCCACTTCTGCCTCATTTGCAGAGTATAGAGCCACATCTTTACTTATTCCATGAAATCGTTTTTGAATGGAGGTCCAACTACGATCATCCATTGAAGGTATAACTTCTTTCATTCTATCTTTGATGCGAGACCATAATATGTCTTCTGATTGATCGGTACCAAAAATACAATCTTGAGTTACTGATAAATGAATTGTACACATGGTCATTTGTACTAAAATTTGGACCTCTGGGTCTTGGTGCCATTTCGAAATTAATAATATTGAACAAAAACTAATTGGACAGAATAAAAATGGAAAATCAGATCAACAAATTATTGGAAAATAGTGACGAACAATAGGAATAGGAATGTAATATGAGAAGATGGGGTAGATGAAGCAGAACAAGTAAACCAACTAATTTATATACATCAGTTTACTAGCCGTTGTAAAATTTTCTCAATGGTTCTCAACGGTAAAATTTTCTCAACGGTTCTCAGAATCGCAAGCGGGTCACTAAGGGACCGTATGGAATCCATACGGTTTCCTAAGGGACCTTCTGAACCGCCTGATCCACAACGGTAATAAATATGAACTCAGGCGGCCAGTTAGGAGACCGTATGGATACAAGGAGGCTTCCTAAGAGACCGTATGGTTGTATTGCGGTTTCTAGTAAGGCCGTATGAATCAGGCGGCTTCCTAAATAAACGTATACATCCCATACGGTTTCCAGGAAGAACGTATATGGGTAGGAGTTCTTCTATCACACCGTATGTTTTGGACGGCAATCTATAGAAGCGCGGAAGTGTGAAGCGTTGAGCCAGAACACCGTGTAGTGAAGCACTACTGTAATGTTTCGTATCTTCAAGGGGCGTTGTTGCAGCTAACCGTATTATGAGGCGTATACTTAGATGAGCGTAATACCAGACGCTTCTCTAGGGATACTTCTGTATATAAATACGCTTCTCTATCTGAACGTATTAGGCATACGTTATCTCACATGGCCGTGCGAGTATACTTAGCATTCGGAGAGAATTCACTGCGATACTGTAACAAATCTGGAGTAAAACACAAATATGCTCTCCCGTTGCGGCTGCAAACTGGCGAGTAAAGAGAAAATTTTCTCTTATCTCTTTACTCTACTCGCCCGTTGCAGTTGCTCTTAGAGCAACCACAGTCATACGAGTACACTAAACGATCAAAGAGTAAAACTTTACTCTTTGGTCCGTCTGAAACGCAACGGTGTAGGAGTAAAATTTGATCAGTCGGTTGTCTAAGGTAGGGCCTGGAGTTGGGCGCACAACTAGGTAAACATCTGTTGAAACGGACATACGCCTATGAATACGCTTGGGTGGGGTGGATATATGGTGAACGATCGATGGGAGATGTAATCCAAAAGAACGCTTGATGATAGACGCACCCCTAGATACACGCCTCAGAGACAGGCGCTCTATTAGTTGAACGCCTGATGGGGCGAAATCATAATCAAACGCCCGTCATTTTCCTACACGTATAGCTGATACGTGTAGAATAGGGGATAGAATAACTATGATTAATTTTTATTACTTTTTAGCTTTTCATTGATTCAGTTTATTAATTTTTATTCTTTAGAACGCAATGTGAAAGCAAGACATGAGTGCCACAACTACCACAACCAATGGTATCACCACAACCTGCACCTTTTATGGCTGATGATAACCTTACTGGATTTCTTAAAGGTTATTAGGTTTAAATGATGAAGATGCTGCTGCTCCTAATGAAGTTGGTGGGTCTTTTCATAGACTATATAATAACTATGATTAATTTTTATTATTTTTTAGCTTTTTATTGATTCAATTTATTAATTTTTATTCTTTAGAACGCAATGTGAAAACAAAACATGACGTGCCACAACCACCACAACCAGTGGTAGCACCATAACCTGTACCTCTTATGGCTGATGATAACCTTATTGGATTTCTTGAAGGATTATTAGGTTTAAATGATGAAGATGCTTTTGCTCCTAATGAAGTTGGTGAGTCTTTTCATAGACTATATAATAACTATGATTAATTTTTATTATTTTTTAGCTTTTCATTGATTCAGTTTATTAATTTTTATTCTTTAGAACGTAATGTGAAAGCAAGACATGACGTGCCACAACCATCACAACCAGTGGTAGCACCACAACTTGCACATCTTATGGATGATGATAACTTTACTGGATTTCTTGAAGGATTATTAGGTTTAAATGATGAAGATGTTGCTGCTCCTAATGAAGTTGGTAAGGGTTTTCATAGATTATATAATAACTATGATTAATTTTTATTACTTAATAGCTTTTCATTGATTCAGTTTATTAATTTTTGTTCTTTAGAACGCAATGTGGAAGCAAGACATGACGTGCCACAACCACCACAACCAGTGGTAGCACCACAACATGCACCTCTTATGGCTGATGATAACCTTACTGGATTTCTTGAAGGATTATTAGGTTTAAACAATAGAAAATATTAACTTCTAGGAACCTATACATGTAGGAAAGTCATTTCCCCTCAAAAAAACTCAACTACTACATAGTTTCCTATAAAAGGTGTTTGCTACACTTGGACTATCAATAGTTGATTAGTCATAATTTCCTCTTTTTCTTTTAAATGTCAAGTGCACTTAACATTAAAATTACATCCAACAAGAGGGAATTCTACACATTAGATAAGCTGTAACTCTAGCTTGGTTCTCATAAGCCGTTGGTTTTGCGGAGTGCAGCAAACACCTTTAGGATTAGATGACTACAACTATATACTATTGTTTTTATATTTACAATACATTTGTATAAGTACATGACAGTCTATTTCATGTTGTTGGCAATTCAACTAGGAAGTGAGTATAATAATGTGACATAGAGCAGTTGTTGAATCTTAGGATCAGAGAGCAGGTGCGATGCACAATTTCTAGTGAAATCACTTTTCGGGTATCACATGTGCCTGGTGCTATCCAATATGTACACGAGAATATCTTAATTATAAAAAAAAATCAGCGAATGATATGTATTATATGTTTTAGAACAGAATGGCAGTGGTATCGCGCGTGCTTCCTTGCTAGTTTCAATAGTAAAATGTAATTCCATGATCTATATCCATTTAATTTCTCTAATGAAATACTCAACTAGCCAAGCAGCTATATTTAACTGCGCCTGACGTGAAAAAGTTCCTTCGTTTTATATTGTGTAGGAATCACACGTGCAAGCCATAACTTCGATAAGCTTCACTTCCTAAACATAATACTTGTGTGTAGAGCTTTTTTCGCTGGTCTAGGTTTACGGTCTATTCTTTATTTGCAATTAGATGTTAAGGTATATGTGTGAACTATGAGTTAGATACTAATATGGTTCGGTCTACCAAGCAGGTGTCACATTGTTTGGTATAGCAACATCTAAAAACTAGTTAATTGTTGCTTTAGATCTGTGTTATAATCATCTCAATCACTTCACCACATATTGGTAGAATGGTGGTGGTGATAGATTGTTGGGGTAGAATAGTGGAAGTGGAGGTGGTAGTGGTGTCGGTAGTTGAATGTTGTTGGTGGTGGTGTTTGTGGAGTGGTCCTAGTGGTGGTGGATACCAAAATCTGGTGTCAACAACCCAAGTTGACACCAAAACTGAAAATTCAGGAAAAAAGTTTTGTTATTGAATTGACACCAAAATTTTGGTGTCAACAAAACCAAGACACCAAAACTGAAAATTTAGAAAAAAGGTTATGTTGTTGACAACATAATCCGGAGTCAACAAACCAAAGTTGACACCAAAATCTGGTGTCAGCAACCAAAGTTGACAACAAAACTGAAAATTCAGAAGAAAAAAAATTGTTCTTGACATCATAATCCGGTGTCAACAACCAAAGTGACATTAAAATTTGGTGTCAACAACCAAAGTTGACATCATAAAAAATTTTATTCATCATGTAGGTCTACTTACTAGAGGGAACCGTGATTTTGGGTTTCATAGTATAAAATGGTAAAGCTATTGTACTAGCAGCTGATACCAGGGCTACTTATGGAGACGAAGGAAACGAAATCAGAAAGGTCAGAACATATCAATGTATACTTTGTTATGTATTCTGTTCTAAGCTTGAATTAAATCTACTTATGTCCTGGTATATTGTTATGTACTTTGTTCTAATCTTGAATTAGATCAAGCCATATCAATGTATACTTTGTTTATGATATAACAGACATATATCAACATATCAAAAAAAATATATTTTGTTCTATATTATAATATATATTGAGATATTGTAGGGTTATTGACAGTGTGTTCATTATATAAATAATACCAAAAAAACCACAAAGAAGACAAAAGCGTCTGCACCTGTTAGGAAAATCTAGCAGAAGTGGTTCCATGGGGATTTTCTCACTAGTTAGAGCAATCAAGGCAGAAAAGCTTGAGTTGAGTGAAACTGAGTTGGGAATCATTGGTGAGCAATCATACTGGAACCTTTTTTTGATGTTCTGGTACACAAGTCTGGGTGCATATCACTAGATGAAGAATGAAACTGCGATGACCAATCTTATAAAATATTATAAGAGAAGTAAAGTTGTGAATGAGCTCACATTTGAGTTCAAAAGGCATGGAGTTTCACATATTCTGACATCCACTCCTGAATAAATAGGTGTTATCTTTGGAATGTCAAGAGCAGGGAAAAAGACAACATGAAGATATGATGCTGACATCAAGGGGTGGATATCAAAACAGTGTTTTTTTTCCAAAGTTTTTTGGTGATGTAGAAAAGACTAAAAAGGTAAATAGAGTGAGTATACAAGAACAAATCTTGAAACTTTTAAGGAAAAAACCAGCAACTAAGAAGAAAGCAAATGAAAAAGTTGAAGAATCTGAAGAAAAGCAAAGTGACGAAGAATCTGAAGAAAGTGGGAGTGATCAAGAGAATACAGAGAATGGAGAAAATGAACAAGAAGAAAGTGAAGAAGATATTGAATAAGGGAGTGAGGAAAAAGGTGAAGAAGTGAGATATGCTGAAGACCTTGTAAGGCTTATATGCCTATTCATGTGTAGCACGTTGTTTTTCACAACAAAAGATGCAAATGCGTTGACTGAAAAGTACACTGGTCTTATGGAGGATCTCGAGGCTGCAAAGAATATGTCATGACCAGTTTTGATACATTCTTACCTAGAAAAGTCAGTAAATGACAATTTAAATGCAGTCAAGAATACTACCGGATGTCCGAACTATTTATTGGTAAGAATACGTATTAAAAATCTTTTTAGTAGTTTACTTAATGTAAATCATGATTTACTTTTAACTTTGTTTTGGTTATTTTTTTTCCAATTTTTTTTGGGTATGCAGAGCATACGCATTTGCTGGAACCGGAGGAAATAAAGACGATTCCAAAAAAAAAACTTTGTTCCAAAAGCTGTCAAATAGAATCTGACAAACTTATGTGATGCACTCCAAAAAAACATTGATACAATTGAATGTGAGGTAAGAAAAATATGTACTTATTTACTGCAATTATGATGTTTGTTATCCTACAGTGTATAGAGATATGTATTGAATGTACGATATTTGTTATCCTAAAGTATATATTGATATATACCTTATGTAAAAACTAGTTTTTTATAATAATATTTCTAAGTACATATTTTGTTGTTTTGGTACAGTTCTATGAAAATTTCAAGGTTCCGTACAACAATCAAGAAAAGCAAATTCTAAATAGAATCACAAGAAGACTTGCAGAAGAGGAGAGTGAAGCTGACAAGGTAGAAAATAAATAAGAAATTGCAGGGAAGGCAATGGAGGAAGATAATTGGAAAGAAAGATATGAAAATTTAAAAAAGACAATCTTTGCAAAATGGGGTGAAGCGAACACCATGCAGTATGAAGATGGATTGCTTGATGCATCAAAGCTTCTACAAATGTTGAATGAAATATACATGCAGCTTTTCTCTTGCAGCCTGAAAATGAAGAAGAGTTTCGAAACTCAATTGATGGAAGTCCCACTCAAATGTTGAATGACATATACAAATGTTTTAATAAACTGTAGAATGCTCAAAGTAGTCTATGTTTTAAAGTGTGCTATTACAGATTTTGATTTTGTTGTTTGCGCTGGGTTTTTCTATTAAACTCTAAAGTTCGTGATGAAGAATCCTATTAAAGGTATAGAAGGTAGTAGTGATGCCAATCAAAATCAAACTTTACAACCTAATCAAGAAATTGAAGAACATACCGGTGGTCAAGACAATCAAACTCCCCAACCACAACCAATGGTGTATATGAGGTATGATTCTACAAGAACACATGCTATTTTTCTCCATTTTATGATTGTAATGTGTTAGAAAGATTTTCAAGTAAAAAAAATTATGTTTCCAGAAACATTTACGGTTGGGTTCGATTGGAATCCCAACCGTAAATATATGTTCTCAAGAACTTACCGTTGGGTTCAATTCGAACCCAACCGTAACTGGTTTCTTTTAAATTTTACGTTTGGGTTATTAAAATACCCAACGGTAAATCAGAAGAAAGGAGATGAAGATGATATTTTACGGTTGAGTTCGATTCTGAACCCAACTGTAAACTATTTTGCTCTCAAAGGAAAATTTGTACTTACGGTTGGGTTCGATTCTAATTGTCAACCGTAAATTATCCTGGATAGTTCAAAAAATTAAATTTGAAGATTATTTATGGTTGACTTCGATTGTCAATTCCCAACCGTAAATTCTCCTGGTTAGTTTAATTTTTTTCTTGATGATTATTTACGGTTGGGTCGGATTGTCAATTCCCAACCATAAATTTTCCTGTGTAGTTGAACTTCTCTTTGTTGATTCTTTACGGTTGCGTTCGATATATGTAAGCCAACCGTAAAGAGTTCTGAATTTTTAAATTTTTGATGGATTGCTTGTGTTGAACTGTTTGTGAATTATCTAACTTGTATTGATTGTATGTTGTAGGAATAAGGATAGAGCAAAACCCAAGAACAAGAGGGGTAATAATTTAACACCAATTGATCACACTCCAACCCCTCGCCACGAAGTTCATTTAGGGGTAGATAGTAGAGGCTTGAGAAAGAACAATAATAAGTATCTCTACTTAAGAAGTACTACCTCAAGAAGAAGATAATGTTTTCCAAGACTTCGAAGATCTACCGGTGTTGAGTGGAGGTGCGCTTGTTATTAGAGAACCACCACAAGAGGAACAATGTAATGCAGAAGAGACGGACGAAGAACAATTTGTAGATCAAGGGAAAGGTAAAGAAATTTTTGTTGCTTCTACTCAACCTCAAGTGAAGGAAAAAAATCCAAGGAAGAAACCATCACCGAAAGGAAAGCATATTTCCAAAAGCAAAGACGTGTTGTTGCCTAAGAAGAAGAATGGAAGACTTTGGGGTGAGGCCCCAAACAGGTCTGCAATATTATTTGGTTATCCGCATTCATGGGCTGCCAAATTTTCTGAGAATATGGTATTAATCTAAAAACTTCTCTTGTTTTGTTAAATTTTTGTTTGTTTAACTGCAAGTTATAACTTGTTGGTACGATTTTGATTAAAAAAGATTGTTGTTATTCTTTGTAGGATCATACACAGGCCGTGAAGAAATTGGTTCGTCTAAGGGCTCAACATTGGCCGTTAGCTAAAGAATGTAAAGCCGTCCATGTTCTCGTAAATGGTACCGGGTTAGCTCCCGCAATTACCAATTCTATGTTGGAATATGACAATGTTACCTGCACAGCCTTCAGGGAACGTTATTGGCATGAAACGATATATTTGATCTCCCATTCGGCGAGATGGCAATAATGCCGGATGATGTCAAGTCAATTCTTGACTTACAAGTTGAAGGAAAAGCCGTGTATGAAGATTTTGACAACAACATGTCTTGGAGTGATCTCTGTGTCCTTGTTAAAGACACACTTGGATGGGAGAAGACAGAAGCCGAGTTAGAGTTTAAATTGGCTGCTGGAGATAAACCAGGTGAAGCAACAAAGAAAGGTTTAGGTATGACCAAGAAGATCTTGTTGCGTAGTCTGAGGGAGAAGTTTGGAGGAACCCTGCAATTAGAAAAGGATGGGGTCATCATAGATGAAACTAGAGCTATGCGTACATCTAGGGCGTATCTGTTATATATGCTTGGTACCATCTTCTTCGCTGACAACTCAGAAAATAGGGTCAACACTCACTTTCTACAGTGGTTGAAGGATCTCCAGAAGACGCATGAGTATTCATGGGGAACTGCCACCCTCGCTTACCTACTTTCCAACCTTAGAAAAGCTTCAAGGGTTAGAGGTACTGAGATTGGCAGGAATACAGGTCTTCTTCAGGTAATTTATTGTTGGAATTTCAATGTTTAACTTTAAATTTTTTTTGCATATTATCTTATATTAATATTTATTATCTTCATAGGCATGAGTCTATGATCACTTTCCGAGCCTGGATCCTAAGACGGTGTGGAACGGTGATTTTACTAGACCTACAGGAAAGAAATTCATATTCACCGCTATTCATTCAAAGCGTAAAGAAGTACAGATAGCAAAAAAGAGAAGTGAAATTGATGCTTTCACCGTAGAAGATGTGGTATTTGATCCTTATGTGAAGATTGACATAGTTGATGATGGAGTAGTAGAAGATTTACGTCAATTATCGGACGTGTCAGGCTACAACGTGCCTTTGTACCATCCGTTTGGGTTCGTGATATGCAACCCTCGTCGAACTCTCCGCCAATATGGCTATGTCCAAACCAAGGTAACAATCATAGCCTTTAAACTGTGTGTGAATGGCTCCATGATCGAAGGCCCAAGCATCGTGCTCAACTACATCCCAACGCCTTCGGTCGCGGTTTGGAACAACCGCCATAAACCGGAATACCAAATCCAAAGGGAGGAGGTAAATCCATCTCCGGGCACAAAAGAGGTCGTTGAAGATTACTTGGATTTTGGTCATCCAAATGTGATTAATATTGATCCAGAATCTATGAGAATACTTCAAAAGGGGTCAAGGAAACAACACAGGAGATGGTCTCATTGATATTTGAAAAAAGGCATATTTCAATTTGGTACGTAAATTACTTATGTTATTAATGTTTTTAAGATTTATTACTAAAGACTCAACCAATATTTATTTTCATATGTGAATAAAAAAAGAAAGCACTTGCATTGGCAGAGTCTATGACTCCATGCATAAGTAGAGGTGATGTGATGACGGTTGAGAAACAAAAGAACCTGCAACACAAAATGAGGAAGCTTCATGAATCAAACGAAGATGAGATGGTGTGAAGCTTAAAGAGGAGTAGAGCCGATACAAGAGGTGCGAATACTAGTCGAAGAGAGCCGCAACCTAGTGATGAAGACACACATGATGAAGTCGAGGATGTGCAAGGTGGTGCTCGTACTCGTGGCGGTCGTGTTGGTGCTCGTACTCGTGGAGGTCGTGCTGGTCCTCGTACTCGTTGTAGCACGAGCAAAAAAAGAGTTCGTCATGGTGATCGACATACCCCTCCTCCTTCTCCCTAACTCTACGTTGATTATAAAAAATTGCGTCAAACTTAGTTTTTTTTTTGTAGGTGGATTATAACTTCTTGCGATAATATTCATATCTCAATTTAGTTAGAATGTATGAGAAAGTTTTTATCTTAAATTGGTCTAGCTAAATTTCATATTTTATTTACAAAAATTTCAAGTTGGAAATCAAGCGAAGGAGAAATCAACTCAAAAAACAAAACAACTGATTATTTACGGTTGGGTACGCAAGTCCATATCTAACCGTAAAACAACCAGAACCATATTTCCTAAAGTTACGGTTGGTTTTTGAATCAAAAACCAACCGTAAATATTCATGAACCCTAAAAAAAAAAGTATCTAGTGTTTGCGTTTTTTTGGGTTTTTATTTGTTTGAATGACCCTATTTACTTTAAATCTAATAAAATTGAATGGTTCAGTTTAAAAATTCGATTTTTAAACTCCAATTTGGAGTGAAGGGAAATACAAAAAATAAGGGTCCGGGAAAATTTACGGTTGGGTTGGGACTCAAATACCTAACCGTAAAACTGTAGGGGAAAAATGACAGTTTACGGTTGGGTCTGGAGGACTGTACCCAACCGTAATACTGTCATTTTTTTCCCTACAGTTGTACGGTTGGGTTTTTGAGTCCCAACCCAACCGTAAAGTTGTTTTTTGAATTTTTTGTTTCATTTTTGTAGCCCCTTTTGGTTTGAAAATAGAGCCGTTGGAACCTTGTACGACCCATTTTTCAAAATAGAGCCGTTACACATCTTCTTTATGAAGGAAAAAAAGGAGAATGGTTGAGTACATATCAAACCCATCTTTTTTTTAAAGAAATTGCACCTTTCTTTACAACAATCATCTCCAACAAAACTATTACTCTAATATACTAGATTATGGATCAACCTGGGGTTCAAAATCCTGATTTTACTTTGGATGAAGTTTTATGTATTTGACGCAACTATGTATTATGTTATCCAAAAAGAGGAGAAGAACGAAGGCAAGGTGGTATAATGAGTCAGAGTTATTGGCAAACAATCTATGAAAACTTTTGTTCTGAAACCGGCAACAAAAGGGTACTGATAACACGTCAAGTTGATTTGTCGATATGGCACTATATGCCAACAAGTAGAATAATTTATGGCATTAATTCGTATTATTGGTCAACTACGACTTAGGGGTGAAACCGAAGATAAGGTTTTAGAGAGATCTATTCAGGAATGGAGGAGATGGAAAATATGGCCCTTTCTATACCTACCTCATTACCACATCCTAAAGGACTTTTTGCTCACTCGCAAACCTATTTATTAGTACTTTTGTAATGGCATGTGGTTTTATTAGTGGTAATTTCAATTGTCTATGTAATACTTTAATGGTCTAATGGGTTGTAATGTGGTCTAAGTAATGATAAATGGATGTTTATATTAATTGTGTATTTTCAGGCACATTTGCGGTTGGTGTTAGCAGGTCGAATCCAACCGTAAAACTGGCTTAATCCATAAATTTTGTTATGCGTCAGATATACGGTTGGGTTTGTACGGTCCAACCCAACCGTAAACTGGCTTAATCCCCAAAGTTGTACCAAATTATATCTACGGTTAGGTTTGAAAGGTCGAATCCAACCGTAAACTGGCCTAATCCACAAATTTTACTATGAGTCAGTTATACGGTTGGGTTGAAAGGTCGAATCCAACCGTAAAATATAACATATAATTATTACAAAATACTCTATTTATATTTTGATTCCTCCAAAATACATATGATATTGTCACTACCAATATTACATTTAGTCAATATGTCTATATTATTATTCCGACTCTGAATCAGGAACAATTTGTACGGAGGCTTCCTTCGATAGTCGTAATACGGTCCAAAGTTCGAAACTTTGCTCGAACCGGTTACACAAGGACCCGGAGACTGCGCCTTCGTATCCAACCATTAGTGGGGGTAATGGGCTTCCTTCTTTCAACTTGAGACCGACAAAATGGCACATTTGCACCATCCCCATCACACGTATTCTCTTAGCCAATTCTTCGACAAAGCTAATTCTTGTTGGTGCAAATGTAAGACTACATCCAAGTGAGATATAATGGATGACGCAATTGAAAGCGGCGAGGATTTGGCAACATATTGGCATGCTCATCCAATACTCGCTTGACAAATTCTTGTTGCCTATTAAACGCCTTTCGAATGCAATGAACTTCTCGTTTAACAACAACTCTTCTTCTCCCGGTTCACTCATCATTGACTTGTATAAATCCGGGTAAGAACGTAGTTCAACTGCGAACCTATGCCTTACATAAGTGCATTCGTCCCAACCCAACTCTTTTGCTCCGCTAAATGGTCCAACTTGTTCGGTGAATACATGGTAACCACATTTACCATCACCGGAAACATCATCGGTGGCCTTTATGTATTCACGAACAAAATCCGGAAAATATAACAAATAATTTTCATATATAATGTGCTCGGTTCGGACGATTTTACCATTCTCATTTCTTGGAAATTTATATGGTGCTTGCATCAATCCTCTTGCAACCCGGATCGTATGCATCACTTCAACCACTAATTTATTTCTTTTAATATTTTCTTTTCTTCTTGCTAATTCATTGATACTAACTCTTCTTGAGTTTGGTTGGGCGGGAACTTTTATCGACTCTTTGTTAACACTTGATGGAGTCATTTATGGCTCTTCAACTACCCATTCATTTTGCTTCACCTTAACTATGCCTCTTGATTTTTGTTTGGAGCGAAGTATCATACCTTTTCCCTTGGCACCAACTTCCATTGTTGAACTCTCTTGAGAGGGAAGCGCGAGACCTTTTCCTTTACAACCTACTAGGCTTCGTCCTCCTTGTTCTGTTTGACTTCTTCTTCGTTTTTTTCTACCTTGAACATCATCCTCCGCTTCATATTCCTTTTGAAAATGCTCAAAACCCGAAGGTTCTCTTTTCTTTGATTCTTCCAACAATTCCCTAGTTTTTTTTTGCACCACGTCCCTCTTTTCTTTCGTAGAAGGCCTACCCTTTCTCTTCCCTCTAGTTGGTTCCTTGACATCGTACCTTGTGTGTGGAAACACAAAGTTACTCAACTTACTCAACCATATTTTCTTTTAGGCGCGATTTAATGTGTCGTATTTCTCGCCTAGAGCTTTTCCAACGTCAGTATCGGAAAACGATCCACCAAAATCTTGCTCGACGATGGGTTCAATGAAAGACAATTGTTTCCAAAATGGATCAATATCTTGAATTGGGATCACACCGTCTTCTTCGTACTTGGCCATCATATGCCGGCAGGTAAGTCCCTAACTTGACATGTTAGGACAAACACACTCTTCTTCTCCGTGTAAGTTTCCCAACCTATAATGCTTAACTTCGTATATTATCTTCTCAATTGCGCAATGCGACACCTTATAAGAAATTCCTTTGAGCCATGGGTCGTCTTTATTCCTTAACCCTATCAAGGTCACGGAGGAAATAATCGTGCATCGCTTCGAAGACCGTAACAAACCCACCATCACAACTATGAAGCTTCTTCTTCATTCGGTTGTGAGATGACTCCGCGGTACTTGTATCTTGGTTTTCAAAGTGCTTATATTGGTTTGTGAAAGCCGCTACAAACTTCTCTTTGTACGGATTCAACCAATGGTCCATAAAATACTTCAGAACTCTTGGATAATTTCTCTAATGCAAGCATAACATACGAACATTTTCTTCATAATTTTCCTTGGTGATAGACCATGTCAAAGCGTCTCATTCACTTTGGAAACTAGCCCATTTTAGTTCCGCCAACTTGTCACCCTCCTCGAATTTTTCTTTGGCCTTTTCTTGTTGTGGTACAGGTAATTTCTTAATTCTCTTCATCTCGCTTTTCTTTGTTGGCCGAATAATCGGTTTGCACTTGGTTTGACTATTGTTCCACAAGTGGAAGGTGTAAACAAGATTATGAGCATCCGGGAATACCCTTGCTATGGAATTCATCAAGGATTGTTATTTTTCAGTGATAATCACCTTAGGGGTATATCCTTCAACGTAGAATAATTTAACTTGTTCCAATGCCCACACATAGCTTTCTTCGAGGTCGTCTCTCAAGAAGCAAAAGGAAACACTAAACGGGTACTTGGTAGAAGTTTGGCCGACAAAATTCAAGACCAGGAGCTCATACTTGTTAGTTTTGTACGTGCAATCCATTAGAAGCACTTGATGGGGGCACCGTGCTAACTTTATAAACTCGGGATGAGCCAATATAATATGCTTTATTTCTTTATTCTCATCTTCTTCATGGAACATGGTGTAGTTGTGCTTCTCCCCCAAGTACATAAGTTGTTGGATTTGGTCCCTTTCTTGCCATTTCTCACTCTTCAGCTTGGCTTTGGCGTTGTAGATTGTCTCTAACATAGAGACATTCTTTGGGTTTATTTTCTTCAAGTGTCTGAGGATATCAATGGGTTTCACTCGCTTTTCCGTCATGTCGTCTACGATGACCTTTTCTTCCTCGGTGAGCAATGCCGCATAAGGATGCGTTAACAAAGTCTCTGGTGGTAGGTGGTTGTGACAACCACATACAACTCTAGATAAGAACCACTTCTTCTCCTTGTTGGTATGAAATTGAAGCTTGAAAGGACATCCCCTCTTCTTAGTTAAAGTAGTTTGCTTCCTCTTCGTCTTTCCTGCATACTCGGTACCCTTCTTCGCATGACTTGTATAGAATCCAATACACTCGCAAACCATTTGAAAGCGGTTGTCTTTAGTTTGACGGTTACAAACAATCACACACATAATTAACTTGCCATGTTCTCTAGCCCATTGCTTTGCATCATTTTTTTTTTCCCGTGTCTGCATGGTCCAAAAAAGAACTTAGCAATATTTTCCAAATGAATTAACAACTTATTTATAACCTACCAAGTCGTTCAAATAGTGATCCGTAGTATCTCTAGTTAGAACACCATTTGGAGGATGCTGAGCATACATTGGGTGAGGTACAATCTCGAGCTGAGCAAAAAATATCAAGGCATTAGGCAACAAAACACTAGAAAGTATAACTTTACGGTTAGGTTATGAGAATCGGACCCAACCGTAGGGGAAATTACGGTTGGGTTGTGCCTTCGAACCTAACCGTAAAAAATAAAAGAAAACATACATAATTACTACGGTTGGTATCAAAAGTTGAACCCAACCGTAACTAGTGCAATAAATACCCATGCACATACTGAATTACGGTTGGGTCAGTGCTAAACACCCAACTGTAAAACTGTTACAATTGAGTTTTCCTCCATGAAAGTACGGTTACGGTTAGGTCCGAGAAGAAAACCTAACCGTAATCTACCTGAATCACAAAAAGTTTCATATTTTTTTACATGATTTCATCAAATTTGAGCCATAAACCAAGAGTTTAAGTTAGAGGTATACCTGACTACTCTTGGCAATTGAATCTTCACTTTGACGGCTAGTTTCTCCATTTGGTTGAGATTCACAATCACAACTTTGAGTTAAAACCTCTCTACCATCCAAATAATCATACATAGTTGGGTCCCCATCAATGAATATGTAAATTTTGGTTTGGTTATCATAGAAGGGTTCACCCACCTCAAATTTTCACTAGAATCACTCATTTTGGTTGAGTAAATCAAAATCTAGGGCTTTTCAAAAAACTACCAAAAATTCTATTTCCTTTCTTCTATAAAAATATGATTTATACATTAAAACAAAATTTGGGATAAAGGAGATGAAGATGATCATTTACGGTTGAGTTCGATTATCATACCAACCGTACATGTTCTTGCAGTAAAACTAAAATTGGTATTTACGATTGGGTTTGATTGTCATACCAACCGTACATGTCAAAGTTCTCATTTAGCATGTTCTTTGTGGAATTAATTACATCCATGTTTGTACCAAGCATAAGCATATCATTAACATACAAGCATACAACCACACAAGCATCATTCAAAAGTTTAGTATAAACACACTTATCAGATTCATTGATTTTAAAACCACCAGAAATCATTACATGATCAAATTTTTCATGCCACTGTTTAGGTGCTTGTTTCAAACCATACAGAGATTTTTTCAGTTTACAAACTTTGTTTTCACAACCTTTCACTACAAATCCCTCTGGTTGGTCCATGTAAATTTCTTCATCTAATTCATCATTTAGAAAAGTTGTCTTTACACCTATTTGATGTATCTCTAAGTTATGAATGGCAGCAATAGCAATTAACATCCTAATGGTAGTAATTCTCGTATCAGGTGAATAAGTATCAAAGAAATCTACACCTTCTTTTTGTTTATAACCTTTAGCTACTAACCTAGTTTTGTATTTTTCCATAGTTCCATCTACCTTACGTTTTCTTTTGAAGATCCATTTACAACCTATGGGTTTACAGCCTAAAGGTAAATCTACAATCTCCCACGTACCATTCTGTAAAATGGATGCATTTCACTAATGGCAGAATCTTTCCACCATAAAGCTTCAGAAGAAGTCATGGTTTCTCTATAAGTCTGTGGATCAGTCTCATCTAAGCATGTTATGAAGTCGGGCCCAAAAGATTTTTCAGATCTAAGCCTTTTACCTCTTCTAGAATCAAATTCAAATTCATCTTCCTCTAAAGGTAATGTCTGACTGGTCGAAGGGACATCTAGGGGATCAACACATATCATGCGAGAATCAGATTTCAATGGAAAAACATTTCCAAAGAACACACCATCCCTAGATTCCATAACAGTATTCATACCAATTTCAGAAATTTCATAACTTACAACCATAAATCTATATACAGTAGAATGCTCAGGATACCTTACGAAGACACAATCAACAGTTTTGGGTCCTATCTTGGTTCTCTTAGGAAGAGGAATGGAAACCTTAGCCAAACACCCTCATACTTTAAAGTATGCATAAGAAGGTTGTCTACCTTTCCATAACTCATATGGAGTTTTGTCTGATCCTTTAAAGGGTACTCTATTCAAGACATATAAAGCTGAGAGGACGGCCTCCCCCACAAGTTTGCAGGTAATCCTGAACTAATTAACATGGCATTCATCATCTCTTTAAGGGTTCGGTTCTTCCGTTCATCCACACCATTAGATTGTGGTGAATAAGGAGGGGTTACTTCGTGTATAATGCCATGTTCTATGCAAACATATCCTATAGGAATTACATACTCACCACCACGGTCAGACCTAACAATTTAATGGTAGCACTCATTTGGTTTTCCACTTCTAGTTTATACATCTTAAAGGATTCTAAGGCATCATCCTTACTTTTAAGCAAATATATATGACAGTACCTCGTACAATCATCTATAAAAGTGACAAACCATTTCTTACCACCTCTAGTTTGAACTGATTTCATGTCAACTAGGTCTGAATGAATTAATTCTAAGGGTTTAGAATTTCTCTGAACATTTTTTCTAAAAGGTTTTTTTAGTATAATTTGATTCTCCACATACTTCACATTTATGTTCATTATCCAAACTAAATTTGGGTATGAAGCCTATGCTAGCCAGTTTATGCATTGACTTATAGATTACATGTCCAAGCCTACCATGCCAAACATTTAATGACACACAAACATAAGCAGAAGAATTAATTTTATTCGTTTCATCAGAGGTTACATTAAGTTTATAGAGACCCTCAGTCTTATAACCCTTACCCACATAATCTTTACCCTTAGTGACAACAACTTTTCCAGATTCAATTATAATTTTAAAACCCTTATCATCTAAAACACCACAAGAAACAAGATTTTTGCAGATGTCCGGAACATGAAGAACTTAATTTAATGTGAGAGTCTTGCCAGAAATGAACTTCAGACAACCTTTGCCTTTTCCTGCAACCTGTGCTGCATATGAGTTATCCATGTAGAGTTTCTTCCCTTCCCCTACCTTTTGATAGGAGGTGAACATATCTTTGTTTCCACAGACATGCTTGGTAGCACCAGAGTCTACCCACCAGTCTCTCACATTGGTTACCAAATTAACTTCAGACACCTTACCAGAAAACTCGTTCTTGTTGTTTTCAACCAAATTAGCATTGTTTTTCTTGTTATTAAAGTCTTTACCTTTTCTACAGTGAATTGTCATATGGACAGGAATTCCACAAACATAACAAGCACCCTTAGTTTTACCAATGCCAGTTTTGGGTTTCTGAAACATACCTTTCTTATGAGGACTAGGCTTAGGGTTGCGTTTGCTGCTCTCACCCTTTTCAGTATTGGAAGACTTGTGTTCAATTACATGAGCCTTGTTGGACATGTCCCTTGCAGAAGATACGTTCTTGTCTTTGGAGAACAATAACTCTTCCACTTGAATCTTCTTACCCAAATCAACCATACTGACTTCACCAGTTTCATGTCTCAATCTACGTTTGTATTTGGACCAGGAAGACGGTAATGTCTCAATCACATTAGACACTTGGAAAGTTTCATCTATCATCATGGCTTCAACAAGAATTTCATTGATAATACGCTGAAGTTCAAGGAATTGATCAACCACGGATTTTTCATTCGACATTTTATATTCCAAGAACCTAGCTACAAAGAATTTCTTACTTCCAGCCGTTTCAGCTTGATATTTTGCTTCTACAACAGCCCAAAAATCAAAAGCAGAAAAAATCCCTTTGGCATTTTAAAAATCATATAGTGCATCCTCTAAACAATTCATAATATGGTTTTTAGACATGTAATTCTGCCTAACCCAACTGTCCAATTCCCTTTCATTTCCAGCATAATTCAAACTCTCATCAAAAGATTTCAGAACAACATAATCTAGCATATGAAAACTCAGGAAAAACAACATCTTTCATTGCCATCTTTTGAAATCCCTCCCACTGGATTTTTCTGGTCTGTCAACATCATGTTTACCCATTGTTACAGAAGAAGTGCTATTGTGTTAAAATTGTTGTTCTGCAACAATAAAATACTGAAAACAAATGATGTTAACATTAAATAAAACTTCTGAAATTTAAACATTGATTTGAGGGCATGGTCACTTGATCATCAAATTGTCTGTAACAAAATAGTTCAACGGTACGCCTCAAAAATGAGTGATGCTAAATACCCAACAGTGAAGTGGTGTCCAAGATAAAACTACCTGATACAAGTATTTTATAGCAGTACAATAATTTCCCACTCAAACGAACTCGACAGCAAGATAAAGGAAAGAAATAAACAAGCAAATGCGTAAGCAAAGCAAGAAGAGGATAAAAGAGTCCGGGATAGTAGCCTGCTCTGGGATGAATTGGAATGAAAAATTCTGAGTTATTTTATAGGCAAAAATTAGAGACTGGTAGTAATGGCAATTGATTCTCATTCAATTCCGTGCATAGAGCGCGGACATAAAAGCCAAAACGGAAGAAAACGGGCAGAAATCAAAACAGCCATTACTGCAAGAGAAAATTTTTTGGTAAGTAAAATATATTCCGTCGGGTCAGACGTCCCCCATTAAGATAATTTATTTTTATATTTAAATTCATTTGGAAAATATATCAAAAGAGTTTTGTCCAAAAAGATAAGTCTTGGTTGACCCACACCCACACCCGAACCCGAACCCGAACCCGAGCCCAGACGGCCCACCCGCCCGGACGGACGGAGGAGGCGTGCGTACTTCGGTGCGAAGCACCGCGCGTATGTGAAATGTGTGGTGGCACCAACTAGCCCATTTCCTAAGTCCTCTCCCTCACACAAAAGTGTGTTGAACCAAAAGGCCACTCTTAGATGCAATTTTTTTAGTAATATGGAGAGACAACATCTTTAGTTTCTCTTATGTGGGTCTAAAGGTATCATTCACAAATAGTGAAAATGATTTATTTTCCTTACTGAGCCCTTGGTCCTAAGTTCCAATCAATCCAAAACCAAAAACAAAACACATAAAATCATTTTCTCCAACAATCCCCCACATGAATAAAAAACCGATAAAAGTCAGAAATCAGAAAGCGAGAAATACCACTATAGGCGATAGGTGTGCATAAGGTCTTGAACATTTGCCCACCGTTTGGTGTAGTTCATCAATAACTTCCACGCGTGATATCACTCTAGGCGTTGTCAAGTTCGTGCCGTTGTGTCCATTTTAGACCTGGACGTATCCCGTTTCTCAGAATGTTTTAGAGAATCAGCTCAATTCTCATAGGAAGCGGCCCAATTCCACATTCAGATAGCTGAATCCCATCAAGAGTGTTTACTGCTACACCCCACTTCAATCTTAAATTGAAACTATAAAACTCATTAAGATTTAATAAAAATTCATCCTTCACATGCAGCCACACTATCACGTCTACAGAAATAACGCCAGTTGAGATTAGTTGTTTCAGGAAATTATGTCTTCTACGAATGTGTATAGACTTCCCATTATAGTTGTTGTTTTTAGATTAGCTATTGCAGCTTGACTATCACAATGTATAGATATAGCTGGCACGGTCCTATGCCAGAGAGGAATATCTTCTAAAAAGCATCTTAGCCAAGCGGATTCCTCTCCTGCTTTATCTAACGCAATAAACTCCGATTACATAGTGGATCGAGCTATACATGTCTGTTTGGAACTCTTCCAAGATACAGACCCACCTGATAGAGTGAAAACATATTCACTCGTATACTTAGACTCCTTTGAGTCTGATATCCAGTTTGCATCATAATATCCTACAAGGACGACAGTGTACCTCTCATAATTCAATCAAAAGTTCAAGGTGTACTTAAAGTACATCAGCACTCTAATAAGTGCATCCCAATGCTCCTTCCCCGGATTACAGGTATACCTACTCAACCTAATCACAGCATAATCAATGTCTGGTCTCGTACAATTCAACAAATACATCAGACTTCCTATAACACGTGAGTATTCAAGTTGTGAAACTCCATTACCCTTATTCTTTTTGAGTCTACAACAAGGATCATACGGAGTACAAGCAGGTTTACAATAAGACTGGTTATATTTTTTAAACACATATTTAACATAATAAGATTGACTAAGACTATATCCATTAGAATTTCTTCTAATCTTCATCCCTAAGATCACATCAGCGGGGACAAAGCCTTTCATGTCAAAGTTCTCATTTAGCATGTTCTTTGTGGAATTAATTACATCCATGTTTGTACCAAGTATAAGCATATCATCAACATACAAGCATACAACCACACATGCATCATTCACAAGTTTAGTAGAAACACACTTATCAGATTCATTGATTTTAAAACCACCAGAAATCATTACATGATCAAATTTTTCATGCCACTGTTTAGGTGCTTGTTTCAAATCATACAAATATTTTTTCAGTTTACAAACTTTGTTTTCACAACCTTTCACTACAAATCCCTCAGGTTGGTTCATGTAAATTTCTTCATCTAATTCACCATTTAGAAAAGCTGTCTTAACATCCATTTGATGTATCTCTAAATTATGAATGACAACAATAGCAATTAACATCCTAATGGAAGTAATTATCGTAACATATGAATAAGTATCAAAGAAATATATACTTTCTTTCAGTTTATAGCCTTTATATACTAATCTAGCTTTGTATTTTTCCACAGTTCCATCTACCTTACGTTTCCTTTTGAAGATCCATTTACAACCTATGGTTTTATACCCTAGAGGTAAATTTACAATCTCCCACGTACTATTCTGTAAAATGGAATCCATTTCACTAATGACAGATTCTTTCCACTATGGAGCTTCAGAAGAAGTCATGGCTTTTCTATAAGCCTGTGGATCAGTCTAACTAAGCATCTTATGAAGTCTGGCCCAAACTATTTTTCAGTTCTAAGCCTTTTACCTCTTCTAGGCTCAAATTCAACTTCATGTTCCTCTAAAAGTAATTTCTAAATGGTCGAAGGGACATCTAGGGGATCAACACATATCATGCGAGAATCAGATTTCAATGGAAAAACATTTTCAAAGAGCACACCATCCCTAGATTCCATAATAGTATTCACACCAATTTCAGAAATTTCAGAACTTACAACCATAAATCTATATACAGTAGAATGCTCATGATACCCTATGAAGACACAGTCAACAGTTTTGGGTCCTATCTTGGTTCTCTTAGGAAGAGGAATGGAAACCTTATCCAAACACCCTCATACTTTAAAGTATGCATAAGAAGTTTGTCTACCTTTCCATAACTCATATGGAGTTTTGTCTGATCCTTTAAAGGGTACTCTATTCAAGACATAGAAAGCTGAGAGGACGGCCTCCCCCCACAAGTTTGCAGGTAATCCTGAACTAATTAGCATGGCATTTATCATCTCCTTAAGGGTTCGGTTCTTCCGTTCAACCACACTATTAGATTGTGGTGAATAAGGAGGGGTTAATTCGTATATATTCCATGTTGTATGCAAAAATATCCTATAGGAATTACATACTCACCACCACGGTCAGACCTAACAGTTTTATTGGTAGCACTCATTTGGTTTTCCACTTCTAGTTTATACATCTTAAAGGATTCTAAGGCATCATCCTTACGTTTAAGCAAATATATATGACAGTACCTCGTACAAGAATTTCTCTGAACATTTTTTCTAAAAGGTTTTTTTAGCATAATTTGATTCTACATATGCTTCACATTTATGTTCATTATCCAAACTAAATTGGTATGCAGCCTATGCTAGCCAGTTTATGCATTGACTTATAGTTTACATGTCCAAGCCTACCATGACAAACATTTAATGACACACAAACATAAGCAGAAGAATTAATTTTATTCGTTTCATCAAAGGTTACATTAAGTTTATAGAGACCCTCAGTCTTATAACCCTTACCCACATAATCTTTACCCTTAGTGACAACAACTTTTCCAGATTCAATTATAATTTTAAAACCCTTATCACCTAAAACACCACAAGAAACAAGATTTTTGCAGATGTCCGGAACATGAAGAACTTCATTTAATGTGAGAGTCTTGCCAGAAATGACTTCAGCCCAACTTTGCCTTTTCCTGCAACCTGTGCTGCATATGAGTTACCCATGTAGAGTTTCTCCCCTTCCCCTACCTTCTGATAGGAGGTGAACAAATCTTTGTTTCCACAGACATGCTTGGTAGCACCAGAGTCTACCCACCAGTCTCTCATATTGGTTACCAAATTAACTTCAGACACCCTACCAGAAAACTCGTTCTTGTTGTTTTCAACCAAATTAGCATTGTTTTTCTTGTTATTAAAGTCTTTACGTTTTCTACAGTGAATTGCCATATGGACAGGAATTCCACAAACATAAAAAGCACCGTTAATTTTACCAATGCCAGATTTGGGTTTCTTAAACATACCTTTCTTGTGAGGACTAGGCTTAGGGTTGCGTTTGCTGCTCTCACCCTTTTCAGTATTGGAAGACTTGTGTTCAATTACATGAGCCTTGTTGGACATGTCCCTTGCAGAAGATACGTTCTTTTCTTTGGAGCAAAGTAACTCTTCCACTTGAATCTTCTTACCCAAATCAACCATACTGACTTCACCAGTTTCATGTCTCAATCTACGTTTGTATTCGGACCAGGAAGACGGTAATTTCCCAATCACATCAGACACTTGGAAAGTTTCATCTATCACCATGCCTTCAGCAAGAATTTCATTGATAATACGCTGAAGTTCAAGGAATTGATCAACCACAGATTTGTCATTCGACATTTTATATTCCAAGAATCTAGCTACAAAGAATTTCTTACTTCCAGCCGTTTCAGCTTGATATTTTGCCTCTACAGCAGCCCATAAATCAAAAGCAGAAAAATTCTCTTTTGCATTATAAAAATCATATAGTGCATCCTCTAAACAATTCATAATCTTGTTTTTAGACATATAGTTCTGCCTAACCCAATTGTCCAATTCCCTTTCATTTCCAGCATCATTCAAACTCTCATCAAAAATTTTGAGAACAACATCATCTAGCATATGAAAACTCAGGAAAATCAACATCTATCATTGCCATCTTTTGAAATCCTTCCCACTGAATTTTTCTGGTCTGTCAACATCACGTACGTAACAATTCAAAATAGTAGACACCCAAAAAAGAAAAATTATAGTCTGAAAGAATTGCGTTTTTTTTGTTTCCACAAAAAAAGTTTGGTTTTCTGTTTATTCCATATACATCCACTTTTGCTCGAATAAACGTTCTGAAAAAACTTAAGTTAAGTTCTATAAAATGAAGATTCATTAGTTCTGTTTCTTTCCCCATGCTAACAAAACATTAATTCTTCGCAGTTCATTTCAAAATACTTCAATTGGTACGTGCAAAAAATAGGCCAATTCCGCCGCTTTTTGTTCAATTTCTCGTGGAGTCAGGTTCTCATCAGTACGAGTCAATACCCATTGTTACAGAAGAAGTGCTATTGTGTTAAGATTATTGTTCTACAATAATAAAATAATAAAAACAAATGATGTTAACATTAAATAAACCTTCTGAAATTTAAACATTGATTTGAGGGCAGAGTCACTTGATCATCAAACTGTCCGTAACACAATAGTTCAACGGTACGCCTCAAAAATGAGTGATGTTAAATAATCAACAGTGAAGTTGTGTCCAGGATAAAAACTGCCCGATACAAGTATTGTAAAGCACTACAATAATTGCCCACTCAAATGAACTCAACAACAAGATAAAGGAAAGAAATAAACAAGCAAATGCGTAAGCAAAACAAGAAGAGGGAAAAGAGTCAGGGATAATAGCCTGCTCTGGGATGAATTGGAATGAAAAATTTTGAGTTATTTTATAGGCAAAAATTAGAGACTGGTAGTAATGGAAATTGATTCTCAGTCAATTTCGTGCATAGATTTTGGACATAAAAGAAAAAACGGAAAGAAAACGGGCAGAAATCAAAACAGCCATTACTGCAAGAGAAATTTTTTTGGTAAGTAAGATATATTTCGTCGGGTCAAACGCTCCCCATTAAGATAATTTTTTTTTTATATTTAAATTCATTTGGAAAATATATCAAAAGAGTTTTGTCCAAAAAGATAAGTCTTGGTTGACCCACACCCACACCCAAACCCGAGCCAGACCGCCCGCCCGCCCGGGCGGAGGGAGGAGGTGTGCGTACTTCGGTGCGAAGCACCGCGCGTATGTGAAATGTGTGGTGGCACCAACTAGCCCATTTCCTAAGTCCTCTTCCTCACACAAAAGTGTGTTGACCCAAAAGGCCACTCTCAGATGCAATTTTTTTAGTAATATGGAGAGGCAACATCTTTAGTTTCTTTCATGTGGGTCTAAAGGTTTCATTCACAAATAGTGAAAATGATATATTGTCCTTACTGACCCCTTGGTCCTAAGTTCCAATCAATCCAAAACCAAAAACAAAACACATAAAATCATTTTCTCCAGCAATCCCCCACATGAATGAAAAACCGATAAAAATCAGAAATCAGAAAGCGAGAAATACCACTATAGGCGATAGGTGTGCATAAGGTCTTGAACATTTGCTTAGTGAGAAATACCGAAACTACTTGATAGACAGTGAACGCGATGTCTTGAACTACCACCGTTTGGTGTAGTTCATCAATAACTTCCACGCGTGATATCACTCTAGGCGTTGTCAAGTTCGTGCGATTGTGTCCATTTTAGCCCTGGACGTATCCCGTTTCTCAGAATGTTTTAGAGAATCAGCTCAATTCTCATAGGAAGCGGCCCAATTCCACATTCAGATAGGTGAATTCCATCAAGAGTGTTTACTGCTACACCCCACTTCAATCTTAAATTGAAACTATAAAACTCATTAAGATTTAATAAAAAGTCATCCTTCACATGCAGTCGCACTATCACGTCTACACCATACGGAAGGGACAGAGAATGAAATTCTCTAATAGTGTATCCTTTAACCCGCCACAAACTAGTTGTCTCATTCGAAACCTTGATCTTGGGATCTCCAGTCAGCAAGGTTGAGTATCCTTCATGGCAAGTTTATTTAATGAGCTTAAGCCCTACCCCCTTGATATATTACTAACTATCTCCTTGGACAAACATTTCGTCAAAGGGTCCACAATATTCTCCTTAGACCTCACAAAGTCAACAGAAATAACGCCAGTTGAGATTAGTTGTTTCAGGAAATTATGTCTTCTACGAATGTGTATAGACTTCCATTAGCATTAGCTATTGCAGCTTGACTATCACAATGTATATATATAGCTGGCACGGGCCTATTTCCGAGAGAAATATCTTCTAAAAAGCATCTTAGCCAAGCGGATTCCTCTCCTGCTTTATTTAACGCAATAAACTCTTATTACATAGTGGATCGAACTATACATGTCTGTTTGGAACTCTTCTAAGATACAGACCCACCTGCTAGAGTGAAAACATATCCACTCGTAGACTTAGACTCCTCTGAGTCTGATATCCAGTTTGCATCATAAAGTCCTAAGTGAACGGTAGGGTACCTCTCATAATTCAAACAAAAGTTCAATGTGTACTTCAAGTACCTCAGCACTCTAATAAGTGCATCCCAATGCTCCTGCCACGGATTACAGGTATACCTACTCAAGCTACTCACAGCATAAGTAATGTCTGGTCTCGTACAATTCATCAAATACATCAGACTTCCTATAACACGTGAGTATTCAAGTTGTGAAACTCCATTACCCTTATTTTTTTTGAGTCTACAACAAGGATCATACTGAGTACAAGCAGGTTTACAATCACACTGATTATATTTTTTAAACACATATTTAACATAATAAGATTGACTAAGACTATATCCATTAGAATTTATTCTAATCTTCATCCCTAAGATCACATCAGCGGGGCCTAGGTATTTCATGTCAAAGTTCTCATTTATCATGTTCTTTGTGGAATTAATTACATCCATGTTTGTACCAAGTATAAGCATATCATCAACATACAAGCGTACAACCACACATGCATCATTCACAAGTTTAGTATAAACACACTTATCAGATTCATTGATTTTAAAACCACCAGAAATCATTACATGATCAAATTTTTCATGCCACTGTTTAGGTGCTTGTTTCAAATCATACAAATATTTTTTCAGTTTACAAACTTTGTTTTCACAACCTTTCACTACAAATCCCTTTGGTTGGTCCATGTAAATTTCTTCATCTAATTTATCATTTAGAAAAGTTGTCTTTACATCCATTTGATGTATCTCTAAATTATGAATAACAACAATAGCAATTAACATCCTAATGGAAGTAATTCTCTTAATAGGTGAATAAGTATCAAAGAAATCTACACCTTATTTTATTTATAACCTTTAGCTACTAACCTAGTTTTGTATTTTTCCACTGTTCCATCTACCTTACGTTTTCTTTTGAAGATCCATTTACAACCTATGGGTTTACACCCTAGAGGTAAATCTACAATCTCCCACGTACCATTCTGGATAATGGAATCCATTTCACTAATGGTAGATTCTTTCCACCATAGAGCTTCAGAAGAAGTCATTTCTTCTCTATAAGTCTGTGGATCAGTCTCAGCTAAGCATGTTATGAAGTCGGGCCCAAAAGATTTGTCAGATCTAAGCCTTTTACCTCTTCTAGGCTCTAATTCAACTTCATCTTCCTCTAAAGGTAATGTCTGACTGGTCGAAGGGACATCTAGGGGATCAACACATATCATGCGAGAATCAGATTTCAATGGAAAAATATTTACAAAGAACACACCATCCCTAGATTCCATAACAGTATTCATACCAATTTCAGAAATTTCAGAACTTACAACCATAAATCTATATGCAGTAGAATGCTCATGATACCTTATGAAGACACAATCAACAGTTTTGGGTCCTATATTGGTTCTCTTAGGAGGAGGAATAGAAACCTTAACCAAACACCCTCATACTTTAAAGTATGCATAAGAAGTTTGTCTACCTTTCCATAACTCATATGGAGTTTTATCTGGTCCTTTAAAGGGTACTCTATTCAAGACATAGAAAGAAGAGAGGACAGCCTCCCCCCACAAGTTTACAGGTAATCCTGAACTAATTAACATGATCATCATCTCATTAAGGGTTCGGTTCTTCCGTTCAGCCACAGGGGTTACTTCGTGTATAATGCCATGTTCTGAGCAAAAATATCCTATATGAGTTACATACTCACCACCACGGTCATACCTAACAGTTTTAATGGTAGCACTCATTTGGTTTTCCACTTCTAGTTTATATATCTTAAAGGATTCTAAGGCATCATCCTTACCTTTAAGCAAATATATATGACAGTACCTCGTACAATCATCTATAAAAGTGACAAAGCATTTCTTACCACCTCTAGTTTGAACTGATTTCATGTCAACTAGGTCTGAATGAATTAATTTTAAGGGTTTAGAATTTCTCTGAACATTTTTTCTAAAAGGTTTTTTTAGCTAATTTGATTCTACATATACTTCACATTTATGTTCATCATCCAAACTAAATTTGGTATGCATTGCCTATGCTAGCCAGTTTATGCATTGACTTATAGTTTACATGTGCAAGTCTACCATGCCAAACATTTAATGACACACAAACATAAGCAGAAGAATTAATTTTATTCGTTTCATCAGAGGTTACATTAAGTTTATAGAGACCCTCAGTCTTATAACCCTTACCCACATAATCTTTACCCTTGGTGACAACAACTTTTCCAAATTCATTTATAATTTTAAAACCCTTATCATCTAAAACACCACAAGAAACAAGATTTTGCAGATGTCCGGAACATGAAGAACTTCATTTAATGTGAGAGTCTTGCCAGAAGTGAACTTCAGCCTAACTTTGCCTTTTCCTGCAACCTGTGTTGCATATGAGTTACCCATGTAGAGTTTCTCCCCTTCCCCTACCTTCTGATATGAGGTGAAAATATCTTTGTTTCCATAGACATGCTTGGTAGCACAAGAGTCTACCCATCAGTCTCTCACATTGGTTACCAAATAACTTCACATACCGTACCACAAAACTCGTTCTTGTTATTTTCAACCAAATTAGCATTGTTTTTCTTGTTATTAAAGTCTTTACGTTTTCTACAGTGAATTGCCATATGGACAGGAATTCCACAAACATAACAAGCACCCTTAATTTTACCAATTCCAGATTTGGGTTTCTTAAACATACCTTTCTTGTGAGGACTAGGCTTAGGGTTGCGTTTGCTGCTCTCACCCTTTTCAATATTGGAAGACTTGTGTTCAATTACATGAGCCTTGTTGGACATGTCCCTTGCAGAAGATACGTTCTTTTCTTTGGAGCACAATAACTCTTCCACTTGAATCTTCTTACCCAAATCAACCATACTGACTTCACCAGTTTCATGTCTCAATCTAAGTTTATATTCAGACCAGGAAGACGGTAATTTCTCAATCACATCAGACACTTGAAAAGTTTCATCTATCACCATGCCTTCAGCAAGAATTTCATTGATAATACGCTGAAGTTCAAGGAATTTATCAACCACAGATTTGTCATTCGACATTTTATATTCTAAGAATCTAGCTACAAAGAATTTTTTACTTACAGCCGTTTCATCTTGATATTCTGCCTCTACAGCAGCCCATAAATCAAAAGCAGAAAAATTCTCTTTGCATTATAAAAATCATATAGTGCATCCTCTAAACAATTCATAATGTGGTTTTTAGAAATATAGTTCTGCCTAACCCAACTGTCCAATTCCCTTTCATTTTCAGCATCATTCAAATTCTCATCAAAAGATTTCAAAACAACATCATCTACCATATGAAAACTCAGGAAAAAAACATCTTTCATTGCCATCTTTTGAAATCCTTCCCACTGAATTTTTATGGTCTGTCAACATCATGTTTACCCATTGTTACAGAAGAAGTGCTATTGTGTTAAGATTGTTGTTCTACAACGATAAAATACTGAAAACAAATATTGTTAACATTAAATAAAACTTCTGAAATTTAAACATTGATTTGAGGGCAGAGTCACTTGATCATCAAATTGTCCGTAACACAATAGTTCACCGGTACGCCTCAAAAATGAGTGATGCTAAATACCCAACAGTAAAGTTGGGTCCAGGATAAAACTGCCTGTTACAAGTGTTGTATAGCACTACACTAATTTCCCACTCAAACGAACTAGATGAAGGAAAGAAATAAACAAGCAAATGCGCAAGCAAAGCAAGAAGAAGGGAAAAGAGTCTGGGATAGTAGCCTGTTTTGGGCTGAATTGGAATGAAAAATTCTGAGTTATTTTATAGGCAAAAATTAAAGACTGGTAGTAATGGCAATTGATTCTCAGTCAATTTCGTGCATAGATTTTTGACATAAAAGACAAAACGGAAAGAAAACGGGTAGAATCAAAACATCCATTAATGCAAGAGAATTTTTTTTGGTAAGTAAGATATATTCCGCCGGGTCAGACCCCCCCCAACTTTCCAATTCTCTTTCATTTCCATCATTATTCAAACTCTCATCAAAAGATTTCAGAACAAGATCATCTAGCATATGAAAACTCAGGAAAAACAACATTTTTGATTGTCATCTTCTGAAATCCTTCCCACTGAATTTTTCTGGTCTGTCAACATTTTTTTTTTACCCATTGTTACAGAAGAAGTGCATTTGTATTAAGATTGTTGTTCTGCAACAATAATATATTGAAATCAAATGATGTTAACGTTAAATAAAACTTCTGAAATTTAAACACTAATTTGAGGGCAGAGTCACTTGATCAACAAACTATCTGTAACACAATAGTTTACTGGTACGCCTCAAAAATGAGTGATGCTAAATACCCAACAGTGAATTTGTGTCCAGGATAAAACTGCCTGATACAAGTATTGTATAGTACTACAATACTTTCCCACTCAAACGAACTCAACAGCAAGATGAAGGAAAGAAATAAACAAGCAAATGCGCAAGTGATGTATTTTTGGTAGTGGTAAATAATGGTTCGTTCAAGACTTGTGAAGATTTGTTTTTAAATCTAATTTCTAAGACTAAAAATAGCAAAACTCAAATAAAATTGATAACAAAGTTGAGAGAAAACTGAGGCTAGGATTCCAATATTTTCCAATTTTTAAAGTGATTAAATTAAATAATTATAATTATGCAATTTTATATTTAATTTGATTCTAAAATATAGCAACAAGTAGATTTTTAAAAGAACAATTGTATAACAAAAGCATGGAACATCTAAAACCTAGGTCAAAGCATGTACCATCTAACGAAATCACAATTGCTTAACAAAAATCATTAAATCAATTTTTAACCAGGGCAATTAATCATAAATAAATTGCATAAATTAATTAAATAAATATTACCACATAATCTTTGGAAAATTAGCTTCTTCCGTAGCCTCAGAGATGGGGTTGTATTGTAAAAACCCTCAAAAATATATTTCATAGCTCAAAAGGTGCTTATAATGGTGAAATAATAGTAACACAGGAGATTTGATACGCTTATAAGCGTTATAGAGAAGTGTTCTCTGCGTTACAGAAGAAGGAAAAGAAAACAGAAGAAAAGAACGGACTTCAGGTGCTGTTGAATTAAGACTGCTTCAGCAACACTATCAGCGACACTTCTCTGACGCCTTATGTTCTTCTTCTTCTCTTTCAGCAGCAGAAAAAAATTCTCTTTGGAATTTTTGCTCGGTTCTCTGGCTACTTCTTAAAGTATCCCAATACTCTCTCTGGTCTCTCCAGGAGGGCGGGCCCCCCCGGCCACCAATAACTCGATCAAATCTTCAAGAGTATCCTCTTTTTAGTGAATATGATTCTTGGCAGGAAATGAAAATATTCTCTTCTCCGTCGATCATTTAGACAAGATTTTTCGGTATTTAATTCTCAAAAATTCTGTGATTTGTTTTTACTCTTCAAATATATTGTTGCCTTGTTCACAGAGTATCTCAAATTAAATCCCGAGATTTTCCCTGTGAGAGAATATCTCACGAGAACTTTTTAGTTTTGATCTTGACTTTCACGGGATATTTGATGTTGTATTCAAGCCTTACACGACTCTTCTTTAGTGAGACAAGAATATCTCTTATCTTAAACTCCCTAAATCTTGCCAAAACTCGCAACAGATTCTCACAGATTGAGAAGAAAAATTTTCCCGCCATAATTTCATTTGAATTCAAAAGATTGGTTGCCTTTATAAAAAACCTAGGTGCCTTTATAACTTCTTATGGGTGCCTTTATCAATTATTGTGGGTTCCTTTATAACTTTTTAGCTAATTTTTTCCACACTTATTAATTCTCCAAAAATACCTATAATTACATAAAATGACACAATTAGTACACAATCGAGCTTTAACATTATACAAATTGGGAACAAATTAGACACACAAATCTATCTATCAAATACTTCCAAACTTATATTTTGCTAGTCCTCGAGCAAAACTAATAAAATAAAATCCTAACTCACTTTCGCAGGAATCGCGACTACATTTAGCATATGTAATAAGCCTTTAAACCCCTAGGTGTCCCTAGTGGACGAGTTTTGTCTCGTGAGGGTTTACAAGAGGTGTACCCACAAAACCTTTTACTCCAAATTCTAGTTACATGTGAACGATTGAGGATAGACACTAAACAGGCTATTTAGTAGGTATACTAAATTCTTCGACTATAAGAATCATTACCCTGTATGAATCCAATTGTTGTACACGATTTTGCACTCAGCGTACTAAAATTCATATAGGAATGCGACTCTACTCAAATAATCATTGAACATCCGAAACTGGATAAAAATTCACATTGCTCGAAATCAATCAAATTCAAACACAAGGATAGATTAGAAAATGGAAATAGAAGTAATGAATGGTGCATATGTTGACTAAGGTGAAGGATGTTTTCCAAAATATTAGTATAAAGTCCGGCTCAGATGCTCCTTTTTTTTTTTTTTTTTTTTACGACTACATGATTAGATCTTTTGAATCTAAGCGCATCCTCCTTTTTCAGCAGATTACATGATAGTTCCCATGGATCCTGCATTCCACGCTTGCTTAGGCGACGGAGACAGGGAAAACACACATATTGTTATCAAAGTGTCAAATTTTTTTTATTTAGTTTTTTGAATAGAAATTAGAATTCTAACGCATCCAAGCTACGACCTTATAGCAATACTAGGGCCCCACCAAATCACTTAGAGAAACATAAAATTGCAAAAATAAAAATTGAAAGTGATATGATTATGATGATTCCAAGATATGCTTGTTCAATGATTATCATGTTATTTCTAACACCTGAGTGCATCCAGATATGAATAGACCATTTAACTAGGCACATCAATTCCTATAGAAAAAGAGCTAAGTTTCCATCTACCTAGAATGGTTAGTGTCATCCTGAATAATTCACAAGTTTTTAGACTTTGAAGTTTCATGTTTCACTAAAAGTTTCTCCCTTACCCCCAAACTTATATCTAACATCATCCTCAATGTTCTAAAGATGAATTATTTAAAGAATGAACAAGGAGAAACTGTTACCAATCGAAGGAAAGGAGTTAAGGAAAGATATTACTGTTTCGCATGAGCATGGGTTACCTCCCGAGAAGTGCTAAGTTTAAAGTCTTCAGCCATACTAAGAAAGAATTAGTCACCTCACTGAATCATATAGTAATAGTCGGAATAATTGTGGGTCATCTGAATAAAATAATGTTATCCAAAATAGAAGGAAACTGCAGCAAACCCAGAGAGTGAACAAACCGAGCACACCCTTATCTAGTTTTCTGTTTAAGACAACTACATCTAGTTGAGGTTCAGGTTCGGGCTCTATGAAAGGGTCTAGATAAATCTCTTTGTGCTGAATTTCCTCATAGGAAGGATCCGAAGGATCAGGTTCTAGAGTCTGGAAAAACTCAAATAATAAGTTTAAGGCACATAATAATAACCTAAAAATTTGTGGATCATCAAAGTCAATCAGATTTGACCCACACAGTTGACTACTATGAAAATGGTAGTCATTCTTAAGCAAATTTGTCGATTTTACTCTCCTAAAGTAATTAGGCTTAGTCTCAAAACTTAATAACTGACATATTTGAAATTCAAACGTTCCCACATATGGAAGAAAATATTTTGGTGGGAAAACAAAGTCAATCTTGGTATTATTTCCTAGGTGAACCACATCGACCAGAGGATGGGTTTTTAACAACTGAACTTCTTTTTGGACATCAACAGGCTCAGAGAATCTAGGTTGAAGATGATCTTGAAAACTGGTAGGGATATCAATTATTTTATGCATAATATCAGGAAAGGCAAGTCCTCTGGGTTTTAGATGAAAAGTGATCCAACAAAACTTGAGAAGCACACAATTCTAACCCTAAGTTAGGTAACTTTTGGAAGTCTAGGGGTCTAGAAAAGTGTGTTGACCACCACCCACACCCCCACCCGAGCCGGCCCGCCCGACCGGACGACGGCGGCATGCGTGCTCCGTTACGGAGCACCGCGCGTGTGTGAAGTGTATGGTTGCACTAGCTAGCCCATTGCCTAAGTCCTCTCCCTCACACAAAAGTGTGTTGACCCAAAGGGCCACTCTTAGATACAATTTTCTTAGTAATATGGAGAGGCAACATCTTTAGTTTCTCCTATGTGGGACTAAAGGTTTCATTTACAAATAGTAAAAATAAGTTAGTGTCCTTAGTGATCCCTTGGTACTAAGTTTCAATCAATTCAAGACAAAAAACAAAACACACAAAATTATTTTCTCCAACCGTTATAAACAAAGGAAGTTAGTTTTATATTAATAAACTATTGACCTCAAGTATGGGAGTCAGTCCTTTGCCCACAGGGATGTTCCAGTTAATTATTCACTATATTATCTTATTTTTGTTTGTTGGTGGATGACTAAGAACAATGTCTAAAGCGCGTGTCGCATAAATTTTTCTAATACAATGTGGGTGCGCAAATCAGAAGACTTTTCTCAAATTGTCAAGCTCATGTGCCTAATGTGAGCTGGGGTCTTATATTCCTACAGTGGTTAGTGGTTCCGCATTAATGCATTCATTTAGTTTCGATCCTCACAAACCTTACAGACATGTCCATGGTAGGTCCATTGACTAAGTGGTGGCAATCGGTTCCGATGATGGCATGATCTACATGTAGGGAGAACCTAGTAGCTTAAAGGATAGTCACAACAACCAAATTGTGAATTTTGGATACTAGCAATTATAATTTTGGAATGAACTTGAATTAAAAAAAAAACACTAAAACAGTAATATAAACACTAAATAGCTATCTGGGTATTATGATCATCCACATGGGCCAGATTATTTCGATGTTCTTGCAGAGCAGTAAATCTCATCGTTTAGTATTAGATATTAAAGTCTTTTTTAACTTTTGTTTATGCTTTTTTGAGCAGAATGCAAGAACTTGGGCCTTGATTGCTCCATTAGCATCTTATGGAAGAGGAAGAGAACTACCTGGTTGGGGGTATAAGAGTTTGATTCATGGTGATGGACTTCAGAATGTGATAAATCACAAGTGATATTTTCCTTCGTTACCCTCATTTGCCTTTCTCCATCTTTTATGTCACAACAAACCAAATTAACAGTTTTAATGTCGTATTTCGTACTTGGACAGCAGGACCAAATGGCCTTTATGTACAAGTTCTGGGGAGTAACAAATAGGGAATAAGAAAGGGAGAAATCCTAGGAATTGCATTATGGGTTAAGCTTAGGGCACATTTAACCTGCAAAGAGGATGAAGTAGGATTGTGATGTAGGATGCTTGCTCATGTACTCTAAAACAAAAACGACAAGATTAAGCTATTTAACTTGCATGATATTGTAGAAGGTCCGCTTATCATGCATAAAATTTCAAAGATGGTAGATCCAATTAGCTTGCGTTTATAAAATTAAGATGTGACTAGAATTCAGGTGGTGGCTGTTTGAAAATCACCAGTATTACAAGTGTGTGTAAAATATGTTATGATATGCCGAGGTCTTCAAGCCATGTCTGTACAAAAACAAAGATCATGTTTTCTTAATTATGTGTTATCGATTATTGCACTTTCGTGCTTTTACAGGTGAGAATGGTACAATCGATGGCCAAGGTGATATGTGGTGGAACATGTGGAGGCAGAAAATTCTCGAGTACACAAGACCTAACCTCATTGAGTTGATGAATTCCAAAAACATCATCATATCCAATGTGAAGTTTGTGAACTCTCCATTTTGGAATATTCACCCGGTATATTGCAGGTAATTGAGTATCCTAAACTTAGAACTAAACAGTAAAGATCTAGAGGAAGTTTGGTATAAGTGAGCATACGTATTGTTAAAGAGGCAAGGATGTCAACACCACCATTAAAACCTATATATTTCATCTGTTTTCTCATATCGAAGCCTATCCGAATGATTAGCATATCTCAATATTCTTTATAGTCAATTCAATGCTATAGCTTAGGATCTATTTGATGCAAAGCCATAGTTGTAAAGGAAGCCGTTAATCTCTCTATTTCATACTTGATTATCTTTTGTGTTTCTTTTACTTGTAGCAATGTTGTAATTTGATATGTCACCATATTGGCTCCCATAGATAGTGTAACCCGCCCCATCTTTGTTTGGTTTAGTCTGACAACTAACAAGAGCTATGGGGTTTCACCCACCTACACTATTCCAAGAGTTATGTAAACAAAACCTAACGGGTTTCTTGGCTTAGGTCAGCACAATATTTGAAAATCATGGGTGATCAATAGTAAAATTCTTCAAGATAGTGAAACTGGTCATTCTCATCTTTATGCACTACCAAACTACCAGACCGATTGATCTAGTTACAAATTGTGAATGTCATTTTACATGTTTGCTGTAGATTCCAGCTCCTGTGTCTGCATAGAAGATTCCTACATTGCAACTGGGGATGATCTTGTTGTTGTGAAGAGTGGGTGGGATGAATATGGAATTGCTTATGGCCGTAAAAGCTCTGACATCATCATTAGAAAGATAAGTGGTTCGTCGCCTTATGCAGGAATTGCAATTGGAAGTGAAGCTTCTGGTGGAGTAGAAAATATCTTGGCAGAGCACATTGGCCTTTTCAACATGAGAATTGGAATCCATATAAAAACTAACATTTGTAGAGGAGGGTTTATTAAGAATGTTACTGTGTCTAATGTGTACATTGAGAATGCAGCGAAAGGGATAAGGTTAACAGGAGCCGCTAGTGACCATCCAAATGATAAATTCAACCCAAGCGCTCTCACATATGTTACTGGAATCACGTTTAAGAATATATGGGGAACGAATATTAAACAGCCAGGATCAATAGAAGGCCTTAAGGATTCACCTTTTACTGGGATTTGTCTATCCAACATTAATCTGTATGGTGTTCCAGGAAGTCAAAAGTCTTCTCCATGGAAGTGTTCGGAAGTTAGTGGGGGTTCTCAGCGAGTGAATCCCTCACCTTGCACAGGATTAGCCAGCACTTCTGGTTATGGTTCTTGTTCTCCCTCTTTCTAAGAATAGTACTTCTGTTCTTAGGTTTAGTCAGATGTATCTTTGTTTTTATCACTATCTGTATTTGTCATAACTTAAGATATCAATGCTAATAACAGGAAAGAATAAATTGGCGTCATTCTTCATTTGGGTCTATTAGGAGGCACTGTAAGGTTGAAAACTAGAGAGTAAATCATAGGAAAATCCGAGTATCCCTCGAGTGAGGGACCATCTTCTCTGACCACAGACAATTGCACACTTTAAACCTGCATTCCCCCTCCTGTAATGTGGTTGCAGACAATGGTCCATTTGGCGCTTGAATAAAATAAATCAAGATACTTGCAACTTCGTGGTTCATTTAACTATGAAATTACCATTTACTTACGAATCTACAAGTCGGAAGGAACCTCGAAAGAGCTTGACCACATGATCTAATAAGCGCTGACATTCACCTAACATTATGCAATAACAAAACCACTTCATTAGTTCACTTCATGCTCAATTATAAGATCTTTAACCAAATTTTAGTTTGTCTATATATACATCTGGGCTGAATATCGTATATGTTCAAACTTCTTCGGTTTCCAGTTTCATAGCCTTTAAAATTAATATGTTGAAAGCTTTCGACAAAGTTGTTTGAGACTTTCTAGTTGCCATCCTTAGAAAGATGAATGAAACTTTCTAGTTGCCATCCTTAAAAAGATGAATGAAACTTTCTAGTTGCCATCCTCAAAGAGATGGGACTTTGTGATAGGTGGTACAATTTGATTTATCAATGTATTAATACTAGTTCTTCTGCCATCCTTATATATGGTGTCCCAGGCTCGTTTCTCAAATCTTCTAGGGGTCTTAGGCAATGAGTTTCCCTTCCTATCTTATTGATGAGATGTGAAAGCTTGAAATCAAAACAAACACAATTATATAAATGAAATGGATAAATAATCATTCAAATTAATTTCTTCTACCCGAAGGAAGAACTTAAAAATAGAGATTCTTTTCCTACAACTTATAGCTTATATCCAATATTAATTGGAAACTAAAAGATACTAAGAGGCATCTACTTGAGGCTCTAGAATTAAATGATCTAATTCTCTTTAGAGACAACAATTAAGTTTGAAGAAGAAATAACTCTCATTCTCACACAAATATTCTAAAACAAACTAAAACTCCCCTATCCCTAATATCAATTTTCTAATTTATACTAGCACCAAAGGCATATTTGGTATATTCAAAATATTACAGAGATTAGATATAAATAGTGCTTCAATATTTATATGGGACATCCACAATGCATCATCCTATCTTATCCTCTGTATGGAATGCTTCTCTTGGATTATTTCTAATGCTGAACATATGGGTCTTCTCTCTGGATTAACCCATCAGTCACCTGCTTTTTGTAGATTACTTTTTAGTCGTTAACAAAAAATAGTCGAGAAAATTACTTCAAAATGACCATTTTTTATCTTCTCTCGTAAGACCTCAATTAATACGGAATTGATACACTCATCGAGGGTTGAATCCCACGGTATATCCCGCCTTTAATAGTTGGGCTAACGACGGGTGGATTTAGAGAAATTGGTCCCACCCACCGTGAGATTCAGGACAGACCGCGGGATTGGACCCGCGGTCAACGTAGAATTTTCCCATTAATATGAGGTTCCATTCAGAGGTGCCAGAAGAAAAACAGTAAAGAATGACAACACATTTATTTGACTGCCAAAGTAGAATAAACCTCCCTAGTAGAGTGGTGATAACGTGAGATCAAAACTTGTCTGCACCATAATTTACACACACAAAAAAAAAAAAAAAAAAAAAAAAAAAAAAAAAAAAAAACCAAAATTTAAAAAAAAAAAAAAAAAAAAAAAAAAAAAAAGAGAGAAGAAGAAAGTCCTCAATTGATAGATCTGAAAAAAATCACACAAACCTACTTATCCATTCCATTTATTTGGAGCTCCCCATCTTAATGGGCATCAAAAACCTTATCCAGATTACAAATATCTTTCCCACCTTATCTGTGATTTATCAATCTCCTTTTACAAATCGCAACAATCTGACTTATATTATTAGTCATTACAAGCACACTTCATCAAAGGTCTCAAAAACTTAGCTGTAAATAAAATCCATCATATAGAATGCACCATTGTGCTATACACCCCCACCTCTGCCATCTCTGGTACTCAAAACGGCATCATTTACGCCATCTGTATTCACTGCTAAGTTACAAACAACAGTATAGGGTGCTAAAACATTTACAATACTTTTGGACTCGAGTTATATGCCCTGAAAACACAGAAGAAGGTGGAAGTATGCTTCTTTTCCAAATGGTTCTTTAGCTATTACAAGTGAGGTTTGAGATTTGATTTGAAAAACTTCAAATCAAAATATCCAGACTTTACAAAAAGATAGACATCACTAAGGGAGATTATTTACAGCATTGTATACAAATGAACTTGACCAAATTTGAGCATCACTCAAAAGATTCTCTCAACATCGATTGGGATACATAAACAACGGCAATGCAAAATGACAAGAAAAATCCATACCTGGTGGGTGTTTTATCAAAGCTATGCCAATGTGGTACCCGTAATCGGGAAAGTAAAACAGATTTCAATCGAGAATTGTTGTTGCCGGTCAAGGCCATCTCTACTCTTTTGGTATTTGTGTTTCAAAACCTAGTAACCTTCACCTGAAATTGCAGCTGCCATGGAAGACGATGCTTCTTCAAGTGATCGCTGTTTCTGAACAGAGTTGAAGGCCTCTATGGTATCACCTGCCTCCCAATCAGTATAATCGTCAATCCCAATACCACACTCTAGTCCAGCATTTACCTGATCAAAAGAAGGAAAAACCATATGTATCTTAGAAGCAGAAAACGGAGTGCTCTAAAAAACTCAAAGTTAATCTGAAAGAGACAGCACTATTAATAGAAAAATCACACAAATCAACTAGGATACGTAAAAGGCCATGAGAAAGAACAGGTGTTGAAGCAAAACAAGAAAGGGGTGAAAGAACAATGCGCCATTTAACAAATTATTCTCCAACCTGTTTTGCTAGAACGTTTTTTTTTTTAACCCATGAGCAGATGGATGCAAATGGCTGAGCTAAGATGCTTGAAATCCAAAAAGTTTAGAGAGCGCAAACTTGAATGAAATTCAATAATTTAACTGTTTTTCAACTTGGATTTATATAAGTATTCAAAACAACGACTATTTTTTCTAGACAAGTTCTGGTAAATTAGCTGTAGAAACATACCTCTTTCACAACTTCCTTCACTCGTCTCAAAGAGTCAACAAGACCAACGTGGATTGTTTTCCCATTTCGAAGAATCCGAATTCCACAGGCTTTCACAATTTTTCCATCTGTTATCATGCATCCAGCAACACGACCACTGCCACTGCTGAAGACTGCACGGATTTCGGCGGCTCCAATTGGTATTTGTTCCTACAAAGAAAGAATAGGAACGGTAACATTAATTTCAGTTTGAACTCTTAATACCTTAGAATTGTAATAATTCGAAAGAAATAATCCCTTAAAATCCTTCATAGATTTTGACAAGAAAGAAAGGCAGAAGACGCATGTGCCATGTATGTTTGACACGTTTTTGATGTGCCTAACAAGGACATTCACTGCTTCAAAAAGGAGACAATTGAAACCAGTAATAGATATGGTTTACCTCAACGGGATCAAGAAGTCCTTCCATTGCTTTCCTCATGTCATCGATAAGCTCATAAATGACTCTGTACAACCGAATCTCTACACCTTTGTTGTCTGCATGACTCTTGACAGAATTTGACACTTTGACATTGAAACCTATTATAATGGCTTTACCAGCTGCCACAGCAAGATCAACGTCACTTGCACTTATATCCCCTGTTGCTTGCAGAAGAAACTTTAAAGTTACATTATCCTGAGGGAGCACTTGGAGAGCTTGTCTGATGGCCTCAATGGAACCCTATAGAAATGAAGAGCTTCAGAACTAATATACAGACATAGAGATTTAAGAAACAAACAGAATTTTATACTTCCGAGGAAACTAATATCAGCATTTCAGGCCACTAGGATGGTATACTAGCCCCTACTAGCAGGATGTGGAGGACATCCAGGGGCTCATTTCTTCCATCCACTTTATGTTACACGAGACACATCTAATAAGTTGCAACCATTCTTCAAAATTCAAAATCTTTAATTTTTGTTCTGGGATGACTCCCATTCTATCAGTACAGGTACTGAAAGGTACTAAAGTGGAAGCATCACTTCTTTAGACCTTGTCAAACAACACCGGTTTCATTTTGGTGCAAGTTATCTCATTGTAGCACAAAAATGGTAGCCAATCCTTCCATCATACTGTAGACATGAGAACAAGGTACACTAAATTGATTGTGTTATATAAATCCTTTATAACTTGGCATCTTACCTGCAAGTCAACCTTCATTACAACATTCAGCTGATGCAAATCTATTCCAGCCTGCTTTCCAGCTGAAACTGCGGCAGCTAATGAAGAAAGTGTGACCATCCCATCACCAGCTTTCGATGATATCCTTTCATCTCTTAATGACACCGCGCGTATCTCTGCCTTTTCACGAGCAGTATCAAGTGAGTCAACAACCTCAAATTCATCACCGGCAGTAGGAACACTACTAAAGCCAAGGACCTGCAACGATAGACGGGCTATTAAGCAGATATACAGAAACTGTAATGAGTTGTCGAAGGGGTTCACACAGCAACGAGAAGTGAAACAGCAAGCAAATCATGAATGTTTCAAAAAGGATGAAGTGGCTGCAAAAGTTAATACCCATGAAATTAACTTTTGTGGTTATATTACCACTTTTAGTTTACAACTTGTAAAATTCTATTTTACCATGAAAGGCGAAGAATGTAATGAGATGAATCAACAGCCAGCCAGGAAAAAGGGCCAAAAATACAATTGAGAAGAAATAATTATGCAGAAACTGCTCACTTTTGTTTATTTTTGGCCTTGCAAATTAAATATTTTGACAATGCCTTTTGGCTAACTAAAATGATACATCACTTCTACTTTCTATCTGACTTTCTAATGAAGGGGGTCCAGCTGGAACAAATTGTTTTGGAAATAATTATCTTTTCTTAGAAAAGAATGCCTGAAGTTAAATGCCCCATAATAATAAAAGCTTGCTACTGAGAAGCCATCTTTTGTAGTTAAGCAATCTAATATGTTTAGCACCACTACTGCTCCAGAATATAATAATGTATAAAAGAATAAGATTGACTACATTCTATTTTAAAAGCCAAAGAAAATGTTCTGATAAAAACAGCAAAGATATGTAGAGGATTAGAACAAAATGGTAAAAATCTACGGACCTGGACAGCAGTAGAAGGACCTGCTTTGTCAACTATAGCTCCGCTGTCATCAAATAAGGCCCTTGCCTGAATACAGACAGCAGTCAGAGTCGGATCTGTAAAACATAGACAGAACAACATGTGCACTGCAGCTTTTGAAAACAAAGATCGTATCACCAATAACAAACCTTTCCAAAGGATTCACCACAAACTATAACATCCCCTCTTTTGAGGGTTCCTTTCTGAACAATAAGTGTAGCTACAGGCCCTTTAGATTTATGAAGACCGGCCTCAATAACTGTTCCCTTTGCGTTTCTATGAGGGTTAGCCTTCAATTCTTGTAACTGTAAATTGACACACTGAATGTCAGAATTCTGGAAAGCCTGCACTTACGCATGTAAACAAGCTCTTGGACATGGTCATAAATCGTGCGCTTGAAAAAATTTCATGAATAAAACTCATGTGTGCTTTTGAATTTGTACGGACTATTTTAAACAGATTTCTGAAAAGTTATTGGACACACAATGAGCGCCAGTATGGTCTCTTCAAGACGAGGATGGCATACACATGAAGAACTCAAGGAGATCATCCATGCAGAGAGGGGCCTGATTCTTTACTAGATGACCTCCACTTAATGGAGTTAGTTCCCACAAAATACATATCATGCTTCATCTCCAGCATTCATTGCATTTCCAAGTGGTCATGAACAATATATATTGGATACTGAGAACTGTTATACTAGCAACACATAAATTTACCAAACAATAGTTAAGTTAACAATGTGGCAGCACATGCATGGGGTTCAGCTTTACTCTGATATCTCTCTGTTAAATGCAAATGAAAAAGTTATAACTTCTCATCCGAAGTAACTGGAAGTCTAGAACTGTAGAGTGAATGAAGTATACGACACTTCAAGGGAAAACAAAGAATAAATAATATTACAGTAATTAGCTGGCTCAACTTAACAGAGGACCAAAAACAATATATGTACCTCGGCAACAAGCATTACAGTCTCCAACAAATCATCCACATTCTCCCCTTTAAGAGCACTTATCTGATAAAGGAATGATTTACACATCAATCCCCTAACGATGTTTATAGCATTGCAAAAGGTGTATTAATTGTTTCGGTTAAGTGAATAAATACCTGAACCATTGGGACATCACCTCCCCAATCTTCAGGCATTAGACCAATTGAAGAGAGCTCTTGCATGACTCGCTCTGGACTGGCTCCATCCTTGTCAATCTGAATGATCAGAAGGCTAAAGTATGAGTCATTCTAATGCAACTAGAAAGAGAAAAAGCATAAACAATTGCTCATTCAGACTAGAGATTCTTATTAGAATTCTAAAGGTTTAATTCTGAAATCATAGTGAACAAATAAAAGGAGTAATAATCATCACAAAATAGAATTAGAATAGAACGTAAGAGAAATAGAGGGAGGAAGAATCAGTGCCACATGTCCAAGACATGAATGGAATTACTATCAGTCAATGACATAGATATAGTACCTTATTAATAGCTACGACAATTGGCACCCCAGCTGCTGTGGCATGAGCTATGGCCTCATTTGTTTGAGGGCGGACCCCATCATCAGCGGCCACGACAATGATGGCAATATCTGTCACCCTTGCTCCGCGTGCTCTCATTGCTCCAAATGCCTGTAGGGAAGGTAAGTATAAAACACTTACAAATATGCAAACGAAAGAAATAAAAACTAGAATACACTTGGTTTATTACAGGGAGCATGAAAACCTAATACCCAAAAGAAGAGAGAATCATACAGAGCTGCAATCAGGGATCTCAAGTTATAACTTCAAAAGAGACAGCAAGGATTACCTCATGGCCTGGTGTATCAAGAAAAACACATGGTTGAGGCTTGCCATCTACAGGAACAAGCACTTTATATGCCCCAATTCCTTGTGTTATTCCACCTGCTTCAGATGCAGTTACCTATAATAACATTTATAAGATTTTATCTCATGAGACATGCCAATACTGTGCCATAACTAACATTGCATGATTCTGATAAATGGAAAACATATAAACCGAGTTGTATGAAGGGTCTGGACCATTCCATAAACTGGAATTATGATATGGCACCCGAACACTAGACCTTCGTTTTAAGAAATCACAAGAGAAGCTATGAAGCAATGCCAGGAAAAATATTTGTTACCTTGCTCTTACGAATATAATCCAGAAGGGTTGTCTGTCAAGTGAAGAAATGCAACACAATATTAGCAAGAAACTCAATGCCATGTAATTAATTATAGTTCCCTGTATACCTGGATACATTAATATCCATACAAGAAGAAAATATAAAACAATTTGTTGCTACTTACTTTCCCATGATCCACATGACCCATTATAGTAAGAACTGGAGGCCTATCTTCTAGCTTGTCCAAGTCTTCCTCGTCGAAAATTTCATTCTTCCTTGCCTTCTCCTCCACTCCAACATGAGCTGCATCAATGACTTCCACCTCGTACTCTTTACATACCATCTTCACCATGTCTCTATTCAATTTCTGTACTCCATCCGGTTTAATCCCCTTAGAGTACATATACCCAAGAATTTCACCTTCGCTGATAGCTAAGTTAAATGACAATTCCTCTGTTGACATTCCGTCTTCCTCCACCTCAAGAATTTCCACCTTAACAGGAGCTGCATCAGCTGCTGCCTGGAGTCGAGCTGCCTTTCTACTTGCTTTACTCCATTTTCTACCTTTCCTAACAGCACCTTTGATTTTCAGATTTAGCTCTGAAGAGTCATCATCAGGTATCTCAGAAGAACTCATACGACGCCTTGATCCAACTGGAGCACCAGATCTTTTACGCTGCTCATCTTTAAACTTTGCAGAAGCAGGGTTTTTTCCAGGTTTAGGAGGTGCTAAGACTGCCTGAGACATCATGGGATCTGATGCAGCCTTCTTGGATGCAAACTTGTCAATCAAGATTGGCTTTCGTTCTTTCGTTTTGGAACCAGTTTCTCTCTCTGCAGTAACAGTTTCTTTCTCTGTAGTAACCTGTGGCCGTGGAGCAGCTCCGACGTCCTTTAGGATAACAGGTTTCTTTATTACAGGTAGAGGAGGAGCAACAGCGGGTCTGGATTGTAGCATCGGTTGAACTCTCTGAGGAGGCTGAGGGGGTCTAAGAGGAGCACTTGGCTGAGTTGATTCCTTCACCACCTCCTCTGTTTTGAGACCTACCTCCTTCTCACTTGAAGTGATTTTAGGAGATTCCACAACCTTTTGCACACTTGCAACGGGATTCCCTTTTCGCCACACACTCTTCAAAGTTTTTGCCTTACTATTTGCCGCCGGATTCACTGGTCTACTACCCGTCGTTCTAGTGCCAGCTGCAGGTTTAGCACCAACTCCAGCAGAAGTACTATTACTATTACTACTACTACTACTTAATCTTCCTGTTGCAGAAGTAGTCTCGAGTTTTTCTGCTTTTTCCAAAACCTCCCCAAGTGATTCTATCACCTTACTTCTTTCCTCTGGATTATCTGATTTGTCACTACTTAAATCTACACTAGGTTTCTTAGGTGGTATATATACTGAATTCCGAGGTGGCGCAGCATTTAAAACTGGCGGTTCTAGTCTAGGAGGAGATTTTAAAACAGGTTTCGGAGCAGGTTTAAGAACAAGGTCGGCGGCATTATTTTCATCTCTCAATGTAGAATCTAAAGAAATAGAAGAATTCCCTTGTTCTGCTACAAAATTAGCTGTTGTAACCATACATTTGCAAACTGATGCACAATTCCATTTCTGTCCATTTGGACAATTAAGAAAACTAACCCCCCCTTTACTACTTATCGAAATCCTTCGAACTAATGCCGAAGAACCTTCAAAATAACAAGAAGAACTTGGTCTTACACTTCCCAAACTAGCCAGGGAAGCCAAAGAAGCCATTGGGGGTTGTCTTATAAAATACTACTATTACCAGTTTGAATCAGCATGAAACCCAATAAACAATACCTGCTGACTGAATGACCGTTAAATTCTACAAATTAGCAAGTGGAATCCACTTAAATTATTATAGTGTTGTTGTTGTTTAAGAAATAAAACCCTAGTTGTCTTAGTGAACTAGATAAAATTGAACAACTTAGAGAGAAGTAGCTAACAATGAGATAAGAAAGAAAGAATTGTATGATGTAGGAATAAATTTAAGAAGATTACCTCAGAAATTGAAGTGATAATAACTGGATTAAGAAAATGCAGAAAAATGGTAGAATCTATCTATGTTTGAGGAGGTTTTAGATAGATAATAGAAAGAGAGGGAAGAAGATAGAAAAATGGCAGCGGAAGTGAATGAAGTAACTGCTTAGCTTTCTCAGCATTCGTGGCTGCTTAGCTTCTTGTCAACTTACGCGATAAGGTTTTTGATTTCTTTTCTTTTTTTCATCCTCTCTTTTTTTTCCGCGAGTAAAAATTCTTCCCTCATTCTTTTTCTGGTCTTTTCTCTTTTTTTCATTTTGTTTTTGTTTTTCTTTCTGACAAAACAATAAATAAATACAAAAATCTTATTAAAAATGAAAAACTAAAATTAAGAAGAAAAAAAAATCTACCCAAAATAAAATCGAGCTTTTCTTTGTAAAAGATTCACAGGAATAGCTTTAAGTTAGTTGTTAAAATTATACTTCGTATAAGAATAGAATTCGATTATGTATAACAGTTGCAATTGATTAATCATTTTTATCCATTATACAGGCTTAAGTAGTTTACTTAACTCGATAATTCGAATTTCTCTTGTTATCCATAGAGTGAACTAGATTGGTGCCCGTACCGGATAGAGACATGTAGTAGGTCTAGCATCTGGTTTAAACTTTATAGCCCTAGTCTAATGCAAATGGTTTACAATATTTTTTTCATATTCACTGAGATAGGGTTGTTCGTACATTTATCCTTTTGAAAGTTTTGACAAAATATTATATAATTAGTATTTCATAAATTAATAATTAAAATAAAATATTTACATCTAAAAAAAGATAATAAATGTGAACTTTATTAAATAGCCGATAATTCTAAGTTAACACGAATAGAACTAAACAATATTAAAAATGAAATATTATTCAACTTGTGCTACGTATCGGGTACGATGGGAATTGGTCCCCATTTGGTGAGGTGGGACTTTATCCCGCACCAGTCCCATAAGGGGTTCCATTAACAACTATAATATACGATGAAAACCCAAATATTTCAAAAAAAAAAATATAATGCATATAAACCCTATTAAATAGCCGATAAGTCTAGGGTTAACATGAATAGAACTAAGCAATGTTAAAAGTTAAATAGTATTTAACTCATGATATGTACCCGGGTACAATGGAAATTGACATCCACTGAATGAGGCGGGGTTTTACCCCGCACCCGTCCCAGTAGGGTTCCAATTAACAACTGCGGTGTATAATTAAAAATCAACATTTCATAGAAAAGCTAATACATGTAAACCTTATAAAATAGCTGATAATTCTTAGTTAACACGAATAGAACTAAGCAATATTAAATGTGAAATAGTATTTAATCCGTGTTACGTACCGGGTACAATGAGAATTAGCTCGCATTTGGTTAGGCGGGGCTTCGTCCCGCACTCGTCCCATAAGGGGTCTCAATTAACAACTACAATGTATAATGAAAACCCCTATATTTTATAAAAAAAAATCTAATGCATGTAAACCCTATTAAATAGCCAATAATTCTAAGATAACATGAATAGAACTAAGCAATGTTAAAAGTAAAATAGTATTTAACTCATGCTATGCATCGGGTACGATGAGAAATAGCCTCCATTTGGTAAGGTGGGGCTTCGCCCCGTACCTGTCTCGAAAGGGGTCCATATTAACAACTGCTATATATAGTGAAAACACCAATATCATTTAGTAGATCACAGAAATTTGCTCTTTTTCTAACCCTTAACTTTATAGGGCAGACTGTAAGAATTCTAAACAATAAACTAATACTACCCATTATAGCTTTATATACAGAGGAATACCTTTTCTCTTGTGATGCACATAGTAGCAAAAGTTCTTCCAAATATATGGTCTTTGATAAATATGTTGCATGAGTTTTCTTTGTAAAGACTAACATTTTCTTTGCTAAAAATGATGTGCGGATTGTAAAACTAAAGTATGTACATCTAAATGATGCAGTATTATTTTCTTAAATTCAAATCAGTCGGTAGGGGATGATTTTCGTAAAGTAAACAATTGTTTATTGCTGCTGTAGCAAGCCAAAAGAGCGGACTCTTCCTCCAACAAAGTTCCAACAAAAATCGAATGTATGATTCACAAAACCCTCACGTACCAACAGTTAATAAAAACTTCAAAGTTTACAATCAACATTTGAATCCTTCGGAAACATGGGCACATTAGAAGAGGGAGGCATGTTTGGAGCCTTGGTGAAAGTATAACTTTGCAGTTGATCCTTCATAAGATTGTCGTTATCTAAACTATTTTTATTGTTGTTATTTCATTTCTGATAGGTAGCTGACAATGTTGGTCTTGAAAAGAAATTCCTATGACTAAGGTGAGATGTACAACTAAAGTAGCTACGTTTAACATCCAATGTGATTTATTCTACCATATCTTAATTTATGATTCCATTCAAGATTTAAGCATCAATCAAATTATGCCTCAACTATAAACTCATGGCTTTTGAAACGAACATTGATACCACAAACAAAATTACACTAAAATATTAGATACTATGTTGAAAGAAATTTATAGTAAAAGTTAGAATTAAAATTTTCATTAATAATCAATTTTCTACTGACATAATTGTTGACCGGTGAAACAGTGCAATCTATAAATTAAGCTGAGATGAACAAACAGAGCACTTAAACGAAAATCAACAAAAGTTAAACTCTTGGAACTTGGAAGTGGGTATTGGGACCGATCGTGCCATTGGTGCCGTTGAAAGATGTTGCAAAACATTAGAGAACATACTATGTAAATATACAAACAACATAACATCTTGAATTCTTTAACAAAATTTACCTAACAAATTGAATGCAAAGTTTTAATAATGGAAATGATGATTTAAATAATAATTTTTTATAGTAATAATGTAGCATAGTCACCATCTAAGTAAACAGTTGGATTTGTCGAAGTCTACATAGATGCAGTTGACCACCTTACAGTCATGTAACAACAATTAAGATGGTGCCCTTCTTTTTGTTAGAGCAATTCAGGTCGGACTCATATTCTCAAAAGGAACCCGGAATCAATCCTTCAAGTGGTTGTTGGACTTTTTTTCTCCATCTATAATTGGGATCATTAGATTTTTTGATGGGTCATCTTTTTAACTGCCACACATCAACCTAGTGAAATCAATAAAAAGACAACTAAGTACCAAATTAAGAGATGAAGTAAAATGAAAATTTGTATGTTCAGAACAGCCTATACAAACTAACTAATCACTTCCTAACACCAACTTCAAATAAGGACATGAAAACTCATATGAAAATGCAACAGAGTTATAAGAGGAGAAAAGAAATGAGAGTTTGCGGTTACCTACAAAATAAAAATGAGAGTTCGAGGAATTAATCGTCGCTAGATTGAGTTCTAATCCCTAGCATCATGAAGCTAAAAAGGAACATAGCATAAGAGACATTATGGACATTACAAACTTAGAAGAGTCAAGATTTTAATAAACATATTACCTTTTGATGATGCACATTGTAACCATTGTGCATAGTGATGGTTTAAACCCCAACACTTTGAACACCCAAAATTCAGTATTTTCAGCAAATTTATTGGTAATTTGCTGCAAGCAAAAATAAATCAAACTTAGAAGAGTCAATATTTTAATAAACACAATACTAAAAGTAAACATACTATCTTTGGATGAGAGACGTTGTAACTATTGTGCATGGTGACGGCTTAAACCCCAATACTTTGAACACCTAGTGTTCATTTTTTTTTCCAGGAAATTTATTGGTAATTTGTTGCAAGCAAAAAAAATAACAACAATAATACCAATAAGAGACCAACAAAACTTTATGGTGAATACCAATTCAAAGCATACATAAGATTAAAAAAATTGGTCTTGCTTAACTCACTATTGTATCACCATCTCAATGCTCAGTTGGAGTGGTTATGTTATGCGATCAACCGATGCAACACCAACTTATTTCTGATCTATTTTCTCAACCAAAGTGATGAGTTGTCATCATTGTAACACAGGCTTGAATATCTACAAAAAGAAATATAAGAGTTCATCCCAATTCAAGAAATCCAAAAAGCTAACTCAAGTGGTAATATACCTAAGGAATAATACTATATAAGCATTATATTATCAGAGCTATGTATGGTTTGAAAGTTATAATAACCTAAAAGTTGAGATTTAATCAAATTCGTATCACAGGTTTAAGTATTACCTTAAGATGAGAGACATCTTATACTCTTTTGCATGGGAGGTTGGTGTAAATCCCAAAAATCCAGTGACTTTAGCAAATCTATTGGTAAAGAAATCTCAAAACAGAAAACGAATCAAACAATAATATTATTAAGAAATCAACAAAACCTTAATGCTAAAACCAATCTCAAGCATACATAAAAGAAAAAAATCTGGTTTTGGTTAACTCACTATTGCATCTCTGTCATGTATCCCATTGTTGACGAAAAGAAACAGTAAAGTATGACCTAGAAAATCATCAGAATATCTAGGTTACAAACAGTGTAATTTGTAACCTACTAATTTTTTTAAAAATCTAATTCTAATTTATCTCAAAAGATCAAATTTAAAGCTCAAAGTATTACTTTCCTGCAACCGTGGCGTCGAATGTAAACACAATAAGAAACCTCCCTATATCAAAATAGAGATGATAATGAAAGGTTTGAGGTATTAGATGATAATGAAAGGTCTGAGAAAATAGAGATGATGATCGAGAGGATTTAGGGTAGAATGGGATAAAGAGAAGAAAAGGATATTGATAACCGGCGGAACTGATGAATGAGTGAGTAGGAAAAAGAGAAGATATGGTTAAGTATTTTGTTGGCATTTAGGGTTAGGAGTAGAGATTTGATGCATATCGTTAGATGGTCGAAACTAAAATCTCAACCGTCGAGTACCTTAAGTAATTGGTGTAAAGATGGTGTAAATATATTAATGTGAGGGGTTTTCATAACCCAAACTCATTTTAACCAATCGTGTGCTTCCATGTGTCCTTCTCAGAATCATCCATGTTCAAAGGTCCATTTTTAACCAATAAGAAGAGTGGGTTTCATTACCATTCAATATAGAGCCTCATACCACTTAGAGTTTTAAAGGAGGGATATTCAAGGATTTTACTGCCTATAAATAGCGTGATTGGATGCGAGACTCATTAGATGCTTATTCAAAAGTTGATTTTCGAATTTTACAAGTCGAAAAATGTTTGGGGTATATAATTTCAAAATAACCTTATTGTTGGGGTTGTAGCCCTTGGCTCTTAGGGGCTGCATAGGATTTAAATATCCTAAATGTGGATAGGGGGACCTAACTATAAAGAAAGTTAAAAATACCCTTTCTCCATTAATAAACCTGAATCTAACAACTATTCATTAACAACAACAAACAAAAAAAATCTTCTCATTTTCTTCTCCTTTTCCTTCATGATCCATGATGAAAATAAAATAAAAAAAATAATATTATTTCAGTTTCAGAAACTACTTACGGCTAGGAATAGATGACCTCCTAGTCGTAAACACTCACTATGGTTAGGAGTTCATCTTTTCCGGACCACAAGTAGTCCATCTACGACTAGAAAAATAATGACTATGAAAAAAGTTTACATCCCCTGTGATAGGGTTCTCTCAAAATGACTTTTAGAGGTAAAAATTTGAACTTTTGTGAAGTAAATGTTTTTGTTTCTAACTTCTAAGAGTAATTTGTGTTTGTTGTATCCAAACATGCTATAGCTGTATTTATTCATTTATTTTTTATTTTATTTATAGGAAATAACTTTATTTAATTAAAAAACTAAGCCAATATTCATTCGATAAAATAAAGAAATTAATGCTTCAGAAAAAATGACTTAGAAAAAAAAGGCGCGAAATCACCCCACCACCACGCACGCACACATAATACCCATTTCAGAGTATCCATAAAATCAACTCTCAGCCAATCATTTTCTGCCTAGTCTCACAACCATAAAACAGATAAAAAGATAACCAAACTCCAACTAGAAAAGAAGACCAAAACTCCTCCTACAGGCTAGGCAGTTATTGTAACTTCGCAAACCATGTCAGTAGCACTACACTCGCTGTGTTGTGCTCACACCAGCAGCAGCTCCTCCTCCTCCTCATTACTAACACAGCAAAAAACCCAAACAAATTTCAGCCATCTTTCAACAAAACCCAGAACATTACTATTACAAAATATCCCCATATCATCAGACCAAGTCAAAGAGAAAATACTTTGTCTTGAGATAATGGGTGTTGATTCAGGCAAGGCCTTATCAGTAAACCCATTTCTTCATGAAGCAACACTTGCTTCAATTCATCAAGTCATTCGTTTTCTACAATCAAAAGGTATTCAACAAAAAGATATGGGTAGGATTTTTTGTATGTGTCCTAAAATTCTTACATCCAACATTAAAACTGATTTAGCCCCTGTTTTTCAGTTTCTTTCACATGATCTTAATGTCCCAAACCAGAATTACAGAAGGGTTATTAATAAGAACCTAAGATTACTTGTTTCAAGTGTTAGAGATCAACTTAAACCAACACTGTTTTATCTGCAAAGACTTGGGTTTGAAGATTTAGAAGCACTTGCTTATCAATACTCAATCTTGTTAGTATCTAGTGTGGAGAATACATTGCTGCCCAAATTGGATTACTTACAAAGTATTGGGTTTACTAAAGATGATGTGATTGGTATGGTTTTAAGGTGTCCAAGTTTGTTTACATTTAGTATTGAGAATAATTACAAGCCGAAATTTGGATATTATATGGAAGAAATGGGAGGGAATTTGGAAGAACTGAAGGAATTTCCACAGTACTTTACTTTTAGTTTGGAGAAGAGGATAAAACCAAGGCATAAGGAGATTGTCAAGGCCAATGCTTCTGGAATTAGGATTCCTTTGGGTTTGATGCTTAAAAGTACCGAATAAAACCAAGGCATAAGGAGATTGTCAAGGCCAATGCTTCTGGAATTAGGATTCCTTGGGTTTGATGCTTAAAAGTACCGAAGACGAGTTTAGGGAGCTGATAGTAAGGTGCAAAAGTAATGCTGGATAACAAAGTTCATGGTTTTGTGCCAATTGATTCTACCAACTTGTATAGTATGATTTTTGTTGGAGAAAAATGACTTAAAATGTATTTTGGTCTTGGTAGGAATGGACCTTAGGACATAGAAGTCACAGGGGGACACTAGCTCATTTTTCACTATTGTGAATGAAGAACCTTTAGTCCCACATTGGTGAGACTAGAGATGAGTTCTCTCTTTATTACCACAAAAAATGCAACTAAGGAAGGGCCCGAGAACTATTGTGTTAAGGACAATTTGCTGAGCATGTGGTTCTGTCCTTGTGTGTGTGCATCAACATCAACAGTTTTCTCGACTATTGTACGCAGTAAAGCAGACTAGTCATACAAATTGCATTATCCCAATTACAGGGTGTAGTTGATTTGAAACTTGAGGTTGAAATTCTTTGCAATGGTGTGTGATAAACCTGTAACCTCTGCAACGCCAAAAGAACCTTTCCAGTCAAAGCTCACCTTCGGTGTTGGGACATCGTTCACATTTGTCCTTTGAGCAAGGTTCCATGCATGCCTTCTGAACAAACCGCTCTTCTTGTTTTTCAGACCCACAAAAACAATCTTCTCTATTACCCATTTCTGATCCTTAGCAAATTGCCCATTTGTGACTTCTGACTGAATTGTCATTTTATCCCCTGAGACCCTGCTGGAAAACCTAACGAAAGTCCAGTTTCCTCCTTGTGCTCCTCCCATAATGACTGCTTCTCCATCATCCAAGAAAACTTCTCCTGTAGCACTACTACCACTGCTGCTTACTGCCACCAGAAGTTGAAATCCTGTCTTCCTTGCTTCTTGTGTTGTCATGGCTTCACCCTGCATTGCTAAAATATTCCCTTCCCGAACATGAACATTTATATGATCTTGTGGTGCATCAAGTTTGATAATCTGTCCTTTCGCTGCACTAACTGAATTTGAGTAGTTGAACAGATCAAACCAATTTCCTCTAGGGAAGTAAGCATCAACTGAAACTTTTCCTTGCTTCACTACTGGTGACACCAATACGCCTTCACCGATTAGAAACTGCGAGCTGATTTCATAAGTTCTTACATCCTCAGGGAAAGAGAAGAAAAGTGGTCGTGCAATGGGAGTCCCATTTATGTGTGCCTCATACATTAGCGTATAGAAGTATGGGAGTAGTCGGTACCGCAGCCCGAGAGCTTTCTTTGCTGATGCTGCAACAGAGTCCCATAGATACAGCTCTTGACGAGATGAGGTTATCTCAGAGTGGTCTCTAGCAAATGGGTAGAAGGCCCCAACCTGAATCCAGCGTCGACAGAGCTCCTCAGTTGTGTTGCGTGCAAAACCACAGATATCGGCTCCAACCATTGGAATTCCAAACAATCCAAAGTTGAGCATGGTCGAAAGCGAAAATCCAAGATCATCCCAAGAAGCAGCATTATCGCCAGTCCAATGTGCTGCATACTTTCCTGACCCGGTAAAAGTTGACCTGGTGAGTATAAAAGGCCTTTTCTTGGTCACCTTTTTCAATGCTGCATTTGTTGTTTTGACCTCTAAGTGACCGTATGTGTTGTGAACATTATACTCCGTAATGTTGCCAAAATGAACAGCAGTTGCAGGAATAGCTTTTTCATTGATGTTTCTGCCGTTATTGAACTTGAAGGGAGGATTATCAAGAGTAGAATCTCGGTTAGAAGGGGAGGTTATGAAGTTAGAGACTTCATTCATGTCAAGCCAAAGACCGTCAAATGGGAGAGTTTTCAAAAACATTGCAATCTCATTTGTCCAGTAAGGTGCTGTTTTTGGGTTAAGGAAATCAGGGAAGTACACGTCTCCCGGCCAGACCTTGCCTTGGTATGGTTTGCCGCCTCTTTTTATGAATATATCTTCTTTAATTCCTCGTTGGTATGTTCCATATGTGTCATTTATGCTAACTCCTGTTCAACACCAAATAGAGAAATAAATGAACAAAGATTTAATTAGTACAACTAGCAAAATTTGTTAAATTGGTATGAGTATCATTCATTGCTTTATCTTGTGCGTTTTAGCTTACCAGGATCTATAATGATCACATACTTCTGGCCATCCTTGTGAAGTTTATCCACGAAACTCTTCATTCGGTCTTCTGGAAAGTTGAGGGGATCAAGAGTGAAAATCTTAAACTTATCCATGTAATCGATATCTGTCCACATAACTTCTAGTGGGATACTAGCATTTGCATATCGAGCAACTACTTCCTCAAGAACAGACACGTTTTGATATCCGTATCGACACTGGTGAAATCCTGTACAGAGAACATATACAAATTTTCATACTATCTGTGGGTAGAATTATTGAACATGGAACTACTACAATAGGTAAGTTAAGTTCTCATACCAAAGGACCAGTATGGCATCGGTGCAGGTCGACCAACAAGTTCGGTATACTGATTGATAACAGATTTCGGCGAAGGGCCAGCAAAGAAGTACAAATCTATGACACCTCCAATAACTTTATAAGTTAGCTTAGAGCCTTCATAGATAATGTCCATTCCATTGCTATTGAGCAATAAAACACCATGAGTAGTTCCTGCTGCTTGACCATTCTTTAACGGTGTTCTGACATCGATATAAAACGGGTGAGATCCATAAAGACTTTGGTCTACATTGTAACTAGCAATATCAGAATTCCATAGTGTTCTTTTATCGCCCTTTTGCAAACGGAATGTCCTCTTAGTTTGTTCACCTAACCCGTATATCGAAGATCTATTTGCTGGTAGCAACGATGAAATTTGTATGTATTGGTCCTTGAACACAAATAAATCCTCATTAGAAGTGCGGAAGAGAACGTCACCAGTAGATGTACGAGTGATCGAAAAACCGAAGGTGGAAGAATTGTGGAGACTGAATATGAGATCAGAATTAGGCCCTTGAATAGATAAAGATAAGTTATTTTCAACTAGTGACTGATTCGCAGCAGCAGCAGTAGTCGCGTTCCGAGGCAGAATCGCATCTGGAATTTCCCATCTTTTTTTATTCAAATCGGTTATATGAACTCGCAACCGGTCAGCATTCTCAAAGCTTCATTATAACCAAGAAAAACGTCAGATGTTTCAACAATTATGCACTCATGGGGCAGTTTACTATTATGTAATTGTTACCTGGCTCGGAGCTTGAGATGTTGTATATCATGTCCAAAAACGGATGAATTTCGAATAACATCAAGAACAGCAGTCAATGATCTGCTGCCATCAACTTCGACTGATCGAATCTTATACCCGTATCCGATTGGTTCATCTTCACCAATTGAGAAATAGAATAGTGTAGAAACAAGAAAAAGAACAAGTTGAAAACTATATCTCATTTTATTCTTTGAGAAATGGAAGTGATGTGATGATAATGAAAGTTAGATTTGAATTTATAGATAAATTTCTAAAATTATCATCTAACAACCAAAAAACATTTGATTTGGTGGATCTCTAACCAAACACTTAAATTCGTCGGACAGTATGCCATATCAGAATAATCACTGTCACTATCTCTACTTATCTTTTACTAAAATCTACAAATGATGCACTGACACGTGAATGACATACTACCCGTAGGATCTGGCTTTGAATATTCAGATAGTGGAGCATATTTTCCACGCTCGAATAGCTTGTTATTTTATTTTATTTTTGGTACAATGACTTGAGAAAGATATTTAAAAAAAAAATTAGCTTAATATTAATCGAGAGATGAACTTTTTACAGTTAAACTTTGTTACATTAATTCCTGATAAATTAATAATTTTATTAAAAATAATATTATTTCTGTTTTATCAAAAGTGTTACTATCATTTTTGTCATTTTTGATCTATTTTAGGATAAAATAAAAAAATAAGATGGAGTATTTTTTACCAGTTTTGATTAGGGCCAGTGTGCTAAATTTCTGATCTCGCTAAATTTATAAGATAATAAAATTTTTAAGTTTTCAATAAAGTCCAACTAATATATAAATTAATAATTAGTGTAATAACACTAAATTTTGATGCTTATTAAAATAGGAATCAACGGTTTTTTGTTTCTTATTCGTATTTATATAACATTGGACTTTATCTCTAATTATTTTTAGTCTCTTGAGAAGTTCTAGAGTGATTTTGTTGTGTTGTTCTTTTTATTGTTTTAATTTTAACAACAAAGTATACACTTCTACACACATAATATGCGATATATTATCTTATATTATAGCATAAAACATTAGAAAATAATTTAAATTAAATATAAAGTCTCTAGATATTTTTTATTGCAAAAAAAATGATCTACACACTTATTTTTGAAACTTAACTTGACATGTTTCGATATATTAATAACTTATTAATTTATCGATAAATTAATACTTCGCTAAATTGATATAATTCAGCAGTCCTAAGGCTATTAATTTATCGAAGTTTCACTGTATTTATAACAAGATACAAGGCAGTATCTCACTAAGATTCTGTTGCAACAAATAAATAAAACTGAAAGCAAAAGACTCGGGAAAATACTACACTGAAAGAGTAAACAGTCGAGAGACTTATGTGATAAGTTTTCGAATACTTATCCAGCATAGACTAAGTCATAGACTTAGTTGTGGTGACACTCCCCCTCAAGTTGAACGGGAGTTGACGGACATTCAACTTGTCTCGTAAGAATTGATATCTTGGAGCAGACAACCCTTTAGTAAATATATCAGTTATTTGATCTTTTGAAGAGATGAACTTGACCTCTAGTTCCTTGTTTACCACCCTTTCCCTGACGAAAAGATAATCAATTTCAATATGTTTCGTTCTTGCGTGAAAAACTGGATTGAAAGTTAAGTAAGTGGTGCCCAAGTTGTCACACCACAATTGAGGTGAATTTGTTTTCAAACCAAGTTCTTTCAACAAGGAGTGAATCCACAATATTTCTGAAGTAGCAATAGCAATTCCTTTGTACTCAGATTCTGTGCTTGATTTGGAGACAGTCTTCTGTTTCCTAGTACTCCAAGATATTAAGTTGCCACCATACTAAATACGGTAACCACTTGTAGAACGCCTGTCATCTGCGGCCCAATCTGCGTCAGAGTAAGCCTGAATTGAGGAGTCATTGGAGTGCCTGATGTGAAGTCCATAACTTACAGTGTGTTTCAAATAGTGCAGTATTCTTTTCATCATCTCCCAATGTTCCACAAATGGTTCTTGCATAAATTGACACGCCTTGTTAACAACAACAAATATGTTAGGTGAAGGTATTGGAGAACTCCAACAATGCTTTGATAAAGTGTAGGATCCTCAAACTTCTGTGAGCCATGTTTAGTAATTTTGATCTGAGGTGCAAGATGTATAATTACTGGTTTTATGTCATCCATCTTTTTCTTGATCACAGGTCAGCAATGTACTACTGTTGGCTAAGAACCAGATTGTTTCCTTGCTTGTTCACTTCTAATACCAAGAAGTAAGGCAGTTCTCTCATGTCTTTGACTGCAAATTCAACGCTTAGGTTGGATATTAGACGCTGAATACGCTCAAGACTTGATCCTGTAATAATTATATCATCTACATATATGAGTACATATAGAACATATGAAGCATAGATCATGACAAATATGGAACTATCAGGAATAGACCCCTTAAAACCATAACTGACCAGATAAACACGAAGGCGTGAGAACCACACCCTTGGTGCTTGCTTTAACCCATATAAAGCTTTGTTTAACTTACACACATGGTTTGGTTTATCTGGATCAATGTAACCATCCTGTTGACTCATGTATACCTCTTCTTCTAGAACACCATGGAGGAAGGCATTCTAGCTGCCGCAATGGCCATGCATTCATTATAGCAATTGATAACACAAGCCTTATTGTACAAGGCTTTACCACTGAACTGAATGTCTCACCAAAATCAACACCATGTTGTTGATGAAAGCCTTTAGCTACCAGTTGTGACTTATAACGATCAATGTTACCATTTGGTTATTGTTTTACTTTAAATACCCATTTAGAACCCACTACATTCATACCTTGCTGATATGGAACCAAGGTCCAAGTTTCATTCTTCAAATGTGCATTATACTCTTCATCCATGGAAAGTCGCCACTTAGGATCTTTGCAATCCTGACTATAGCATGTGGGAGCCATGATATTTGTTAGCAATATGGGATATTTACTAGCCGTTAAACACAACCTGTTGACAGGTTTTGTAATACCCTTTGTTGCTCTTGTAACCATTGGATGTTGAGGATGTGGTTGTTGTAATAGTGCAACATCAACAATAACATTGTCTAATGAAGATATATCTTGCTGAGAAATCATTGAGCCAACTGGTGATGCAGTTGGAGTTTCCATATGTGTGGTTTGTGGTTCAGCTAGTTCAAGTTGAGGCATATTTACTTAGGAAGGCATTCATACAAAAGTGGAAATAGTGGATCTAAAAACTGGTGAAGATAAAACTTTAGTTGTAGGAGTTACCTTACTTTGATGTTGCACAGGTTCATTTGTAGTTGGAGCGCTGAATGGAAAAGAATCCTCAAAAAACTTGACATCACGAGAAATGTACAATCTTTTGGTTGGTAAATGAAGGCATAAGTAGCCTTTATGGACATCATTGTAGCCTATAAAACACAAGGTATTGACCTGAGTTGAAGTTTTTTGTTGTTATAAGGCCTTAACTAGGATAACACAAACTACCAAATACCCCAAAAAAAGTATAATCCATTCTTTTGTTAAATAACATCTCTAGGGGAGTTTTGATTTCATGTTGTGAAGTTGGGTACCTATTGACTAAGAAGCAAACTGTTGTAAAAGCCTCAGACCAATAGGACTTGGGCATTGAAGCATGAAACAAAAGAAATAAACCTGACTCAGTGATATACCTTATTCTGCGCTCCGCTAAGCCATTTTGGGATGATGTATATGGACATGAGAACTTGTGCATAGTTCCAGATTCATTTAAGAAGGAAGTGAATATTCGAAATTTCCACCATTATCTGAATGAAAGATTTTGATTTTATGGTCACTGAGATTCTCAATCTACTTTTTAAAGTAAATAAAGATAGGAAATGCATATGACTTGCTTACTAAAGGATAAATCCATGTATACTGAGAATAGACATCAAGTAAAAGAAGGTAATAATGATAACCATTTCTTGATGAATAAGGGGAGACCCATAGATCAGCTACAATGAGACCCAAAGGCTTATCAGTTATTGTATTATTGGATGAAAAACAAAGCTTGCAACTTTTACTTAAATGACATGAATGAAAAAAATGAAACACTTTATTTGAGACAGGTAAAGAATAGTTTTTGATGATTCTTAAAACTGTCCTGAGCATCGGATGGCCTAATCTTTGGTTCCAAAGTGAAACTGTTTCTGAAACAAGGGAAGTAGGTGTTGAGGGTTGTATTTCTCGTACTTCATCAAGGATATAAAGTATTTCTATTCATGCCTCGTAACAGAGTGGTTCCTGTGAATTGATCCTTCACAACAAAACAGTTTGAATCAAACACAAAATACACTTTATTGTCTTCACAAAATTTTAAAACTGAAAGAAGGTTTGATTTAATTTTTGGAACATGAAGAACATTATTAAGTTGAAAACATTTATTATTGTGTGTGAAGGAGCCATTACCAATATTCTCAACAGGAAAGGTATTACCATTCCCACTTGTACTATTTCAGTGTCATCATATTAATGTTTGATATTCAAATTATCAAGACTTGCTGTGAGATGATGGGGTGCTCCTGTGTCTGTGACCCGATTGGCATCAGTTGAACCACTAGGTAATGCCAAATATGCAGTTGGCTTGGAAGGCCTTGGACCCGATCTATCTTCTTTGTAGCGGAACCAGCATCTTCTGGCTATGTGGCCTACTTTGCCACATATATGACATGGTATTGCATCATGTTCTCTATCTCTTTCAGTGAATGAAGATTGAGACTGCCTACTTTGGTTGTTTTTGAAGTTACCTCTCCTTGTGTTTGTTCTTTGGAAGGAGTTAGATCTTGTGTTGACATCCATATTAACCAATGAATGCTGAAGAAGAGCAGTTGTTGCTGCAGACGTATATCAAACGTCAACAAATGAGCATAGAAAGTGCTCATAGTCATTTCTCCAAACATGTCTAAAGATGTAACAACTGGATCATAATATTGATCCAACCTATCCATAATGGATGACTTCATATCAACATCAGTTAGAGTGACTCCTAACGCTCCAAGAGCATCAAACATCTTTTTAGCTTTGTTAAAATAGTCCTCCATAGAACTATTTCCTTTTCGAAAATTATGCAATTCCCTTTTGAGGTGCATTTGGTGTGCTTGTGTATTTAGAGAAAACCTTGATTCAAGTGCATCTCATACTTCTTTTGAAGTTTTTAATCCAACAACTCTTGTCATAATTCTCTCAATTAAGGATGACAATAACCATCCCATCAGGATTTGATTGTGTTCTTGAAACTTTGTATATTATGGGTTTATTTGTTGTGTTTAGCATATGTAGTGGTGGTTTTTGCAAGATACCATCAACCTAGAATATTGTAGACATTAAGAAGTGGTTGGAATTGTGTTTTCCACAACAAATAATTCTTCTCATTTAGTTTAATGTTGACTATATGATTTATGTGAAGCTGTTGAAGGTTTGTAGTGTTGGCAGACATGATAAGCGTGGGTTGGATCTTTTTAGATGATACCAACTTGAGAAAGATATTTTAAAGGATTTCCAGCTTAACATTAATTGAGAGAAGAACTCTATATTTATAACAGTATACAGGGCAATATCTCACTAAGATTTTGTTGCAACAAATAGATAAAGTTGAAAGCAAAAGACTTGGGAAAATACTAATCTGAAAGACTAAACAATCGAGAGACTTATGTGATAAGGTTTTGAATACTTATCCAGAATAGACTAAGTCACAGATTTAGTTGTGCTGACACAATGAACTTTGTAATTATCAGTTCAAAGAATGTAGACCATAGCCTAGTTTGTAATTCCGTGAGCCACAATAATCCGGGTTGGTAAATGTGCGTGTATTATCTGGTAAGGTAAAATAAAAATTCGGTCAATTATGTGTAATGCAGAAAAAATATGGAAATATGTTAATTCGTCTATAATTCTATTTTGTTATATGAGTTCCGTACTAATAATTTGTTGCATATTAAATAAAAATAAAAAACTTTTTGATACTAGTTTTAGGAATTTTAATGGAATATATACATAATATGTATTGTACAACCAATATTGAGCAGTTGGTTTAGTGGTCAAGACTATTACTAATAACCAAGTGGTAGGGGATTTAATTCCTTTCATGTACAAGAATGAGTTAATGGTGAGTTTAGAATTCCATGGATAGATGGGTCGTGTAGCTAGGTGTGTGAATAGGCCAAGCTGCAAACAAAACCATGAAGAATTAAGGTAGCGAATAATTCGTGTCAAATAGTTCCCAAATTAAACAGGGAAATGCACATAATACATGAACATGATCCGGGAGTGTAAAAGTGCGCATTCAATGCGCATATTATAATTTCCCGAATAGCTCGTGGACAATTCACAAACTATTCGGCGAATTGCTAACTAGGAACCAGAGACAGAGCCAGAGAAATTCAGTCCTGGGGTCAACCAAAAACTTTTGATGTTCAATAAAATTTTGACCCCATTAATGACACAAAGTTTCAATTATATCCTATATATTTGCACCCACAAGATATAGAAATACCATAAATTTAAGCATATTGTAACGAAAATCCAAAATCTTGTGGTGTCCATAAACCCTACATGCACCTTTTGGCTTCGTCCCTGATAAAAACTCACCGTTGGTTATCCTATAATTATCCTACAGATTAGACCAACAATGGGGAAGGACGCGATTCTAACACTTGGGATGGTAACGAATTAGGTTTAGAACACGAGACTCTCACCCTTCCTCATACGGGTTGAACCGTAGTATTAGATTTACAATAAGTCTATCATTTTTATCTATCAATTTCAAAATTTTTGATTAGTTATTATTAAACAAATCTTGCACAAATTTTAGCCCATGAAATAAGACCGTAAAGCTCGTGAACCATCAAGCAATATTGAAGTTCAATAACACCAAAAAAAATGCTAGTTTGCAAACTAAAAAAAATCAGTTTGCATACATGTAATATTTGAAGTGTAGGAAATCATATCCAAAAGTATGCAGTTTGTGAACAATGAAATTTTTTGAAGTGTTATGGAACAAGCCAAAAAATGTACCATCCGCCATCTGATATAACAGTTTGTGAACAGAAAATAAATTTGAAAGTGTCTAGGAACATCATGTTTTCTACCAGTTCACGAACTGAAAAATCAATTTTGTGAACCAATTTGTGAACAAAAAAATAAGTCAATTTGTGAACAAGTTTGCGAACTTAAAAATAAGTACGTGAACAAGTTTGCAAACTTAGTACTTCTTGATGTTTTTAGGTTTGAATTTTCGCTGACATAGTTTTTTGAATAATAACTTGTTCAAAACCTCAAAATCAATTAAGCTATGATTATTCAATTCTTGAATTTATGTTTCAAAATTTGTCAAGTACAAGCTCGAACTTGAAAATTCTTCTTTCTAGTTTATCAATTATATCAAAGTCATACGACATTGTATCAGTAGATAAAATGGTAGAAATAATGAGTGAATAGGATAGTCAGTCTTCACATACCATTGTTGATGAAATCCTCGCAGATGTCTTTGTTGCTCTTCAATCTTCAATCTTCAAGGGTTATTCAGTAATTTTTGATACTCAACTACCATGCTTTTTAATCCTAATCAGATACTTCCTTTAGTAAACCATAAATCAATATATAGTTTTGTTCATGTAAACATTGCTAACAAGATTGACATACTAAAACTTGTGAGTTTGACCAAGCATGCTCTAACGTAGACAATAAATATTTGCTTCCGCCTATCAGGCTCACCACTATCATTCGCCAATTTTCTAAAGGTGTCCACATAATGCAAAATAACGTGTGCCAGATTCGACCAACGGGAAACACAAATGTGAAAAGAAACCACCTGAGCATCAACAACCATTATATTAAACATCTCGACGGAGTAGTCAAGCTTCCTACTACGTGGAAACTGAGGATATTCACAAAAAATGATCCAAAAGTTGTGACGATATTGGAAATAAGCTCAATTGACAGGACGAGTGCAAAAAGCACACAACAAGAATATATTTACATGATCATAAAACAAAAGGGGCACCCCAGACTTAACATGCAAAAATAACACCAGAACTAATCGGAATAAGAAGAAAAGTCAAAGGAGAGATACTAAAAAAAATAGACTCCTTTGCATTTAGAAGCAACAAATCCAATATTTTGATTTTTAAGAGCTAATCTTGGCTTATTCAAAATGTTCCTTTTCTTGTTAAAGTAAAAAAAAAACTTTTTCTTGCAATAAGGTATTACCATTTCCTTGATACCTCCAACGTTTTCAACATTCATGGAACAATATTCTCACAAGGAAAATCGAAAGAAGAAAACGTTTTAGCTTGATCCATGACAACCTTTCTAGTACATAGATGTGAAAGACATCTTCATGGAATTCACATATAAATAGTTTATTCAGGAGCAAGTCTAGGAAATAAAAGAAAATTTTAAAAATGGAAGAAGGCTGAAACCAGGAAGGTAGCCTTCATTTTGGAACTTTTAAGACAAAATTAATTTTTTAGTTTCATAACTTATAAAGTTATTCTTCAGAAATAATTAGCTATTTTTGGAGACAATTTTATTTTCATAACACTTCTTGAAACCAGTATTTCTTTAACTCAATGTAAAGAAAAAAAAAGTGGAAGAGAATATTGAAGAGTACACGTGTTGTACCTTGATGAACAATGCATCTCAAATATGTATACGAGTATTATATTTTTATGGAAAAGTTCTAATTCCTTTGGAAAGTAATCATAGTTTAAATACCAACCTCATTATTATCAGATAAAATTTACCCAAGTGCATGAACTTTTTAGCTTATTATGTAGTTGTTCCCATGGGTCCTGTTCTCGACTCTTTTATTTGGAACTAGAGGAAGGATAATGCTACACATAATATAAGAAGTGATGATACCCGTATCAAATCATTACATTTTGGACTCTCTATTAGCGATTGGGTAAACATTGAGTCGTATTTTTATTGTGACTCTTATCTTTTTATAGGTGCGTAGAAGACAATTATGATAACCACTGTTTTTCAATGTCATATAAATTAAAAATAACATATCACATAATCTCTTGAAAATAGACTTATCTCTTTGGAGCAAATGATTCAATAACGTAGAAATATAAATTATTGTCTTCCAAAAGACAGTTCGGGCATGGATTAAGATAATTTAAAAATAACATCAAGACCATAATAAGGGCCCACAAAATCACTAAGGAAAACACAAAAGAAAAATAATAAAAAAAAAGGTTTCAAAGAATAAATGAAAGGTTACAAAGAAAATATTTTTCATATAAAGTATATAACAGAATGTGCCCTACTTACTTGTACTTGCCTCATCTTTTATCAAGGGAACTTAAGATGAGGATGCACCCTTAAACACAATTATATTGCGTTGGGGTGAGCATGGCTTAGCCCACCAAGGGAAACCGAAGAAGATCCTTCAGGGTTCTGAAGTTTTATATGTTTATATCTTGTTCTGTTTTGACTCTGAAGTCCTTGAACATTACCTTTTTGCTTGGAATTAACAATTTTATCCTTGGAAGACTGGAACGAAAAAATATTAACAACCTTACCTAGTAGGTATGATTGATGATTGATTATATGCAGTTAACCTATCATTATCTGACTTAGATTTCATCAAAATGTGGGGGAGTCGGGTCACGCCGCGGTCTGAGTTTCTGGTTCATCTCTAGAATTATTTTTTTGATAATTAAGTATTATTTATAAAATTGAAATCGACTTACTTTAGATAAAAATAACATCCTTTCACCATCTCCTCATACAACAAAGAATCAAAAATTAATTTAGTGTTCACTTGAAAGAAAACAATTTAAAATATATGTAGGCAATTGAAAATCACTTATGATGGTTTCTACAATCACGCGAGGGGGACTGCTTCGATAAATAACTTTTTGCAGAGTGATCCTCTTTTACTGTTGTTTTATTTTGCATACCATTTTTTGAAAAACGACATTGGTTCAGATTCCTAAATGTATCTGCAAAATTTTGCATCACCCAGTCCCAAAAGTTTGTTCTATTTACTACAAGTCTTCTGAAATATTCCTCTAGGATATCAGTGATCCAGGAACTAATGGTGGATTCATCTTCTTGTGGAGTAAACCTAACCATCATAATTCTAAAAAGAAAAGTTTATTAAAAAATTAATTAAGACAAGAGATGGACTATTTTTGTAGATGGAGAGGAAAGTTGGGAGAATTAGTTGTGTATTAGTTTGGCTGAGAAAGAATATATTTATACTAGAAAATCAATTTACTGTTTTCATTGTTCGACATATCCATAACATGTAGGAAACAAATGAAAGAAGTGACAAGACGTCTGAAAAAACTGTAGGAAGGAAGAGATTGAAAGAAGTGACGAGACGGAAAAAACTTTAGGAAGAGATTGAAAAAAGTGACGAGACGCCTGCAACAAATGTAGAATGAGATTGAAAGAAGTGACGAGACGCTTGAAAAACTATGATGTAGTGTGGTTTGAAAATGTTGTTTTATTAATCAATTAAGGATATGTGATGATAGTACACTGAGGAAAAATAAAAAAAACTTAAGCACCCAACCTATCTTAATTATAAACCCTAACTCAATTTCATAGGAATCATGGTTACACTTAGCATGTGCAACAAGCCTTTAAACCAGTAGGAAGCCCTAGTAGACTAATAGACACATTTATGTGTATTTTATCTCAATTCTATATAATGTTGGAACTCAATTTTGTACTAATATTGTGTTTTTATGTATTTATAGGTATTTTTGAAAAATAAACTTTCTTGGAAAAATCGTCTCGAAAAATTACTAAAGGCACCCAGGAAAATTGCTAAAGGCACCGAAGGATACGTGCTAAAAGCACCCCATGAATGTGTAATAGTGGAATCTAATGTCTTGGTTAATTTTAAAATCTTGAAATCAATTTTTCGTTTAAGTTTTGCTATTTTTAGTTTAGTTTTAATTAGTAAGTCTAAAATCAAAATCTTCACAAGTTCTGAAACAAACCCCTTCTTACCACTATCAAAAACTTCATCAATTTTTGACGCCACCGACACGGACCTTTTTTTAGGTTAGGGTTTTAGATTTTTTTATTTATTTTAGGTTTAATTATTTTTTTGGTTAATTAAGATTTATTTTATTTTATTTTTATTTTTATTTTATTTTTATTTTTATTTTATTTTTATTTATTGTTTTCCTTTTTAGATTTTATGTGGGTATTCTCCTTGTCTTTGTTGTGCAGGTAAAGTTTTGTAATTTATTGTGGAAATTGCCTACCAAAAAGGTAAGTAGTATACCTAAATTTTTATTTTATATTTTTCATTAAATTTTTATTTTATTTGTATATATTTCTTTTAGATTTTATTTTATTTTTAAAATTTATTTATATAAAATATATAAAAGAAAACACAAGTGTACACACCAATTGCATTTCTCATCAAACACCAATTTGTAGGAAAACTTGTGGGAAAGTACGGTGGACCCTTTGGGCATTATCATCCGAAACACCACAAACCCCAGCCTTGTACCTTTCACCAGTCTTTGATTGTAGGTATATTTTGTTGTGGTAACCCAAGCTTACCCAAATTAGTGAACCCATCATTTGCATGTGCATAAATTCCGTTAGTGTATGCCAAGACCGCTCGATATCATCACTGAGCGGGCTTGGAAAAGAGATAATCTAGGTCGTCTAATCAGGAAAAAACTTAGTAGTTCTTATTGTGAAATCGGGGAGCTCGAAGATTCTTCTTTTGAGAACCATGTCTTTGGAAACTTAAGTTTTGAGAACTTATCTCTGAGTAAGGAAGTACCCCAAGTACTTCGATTGTGCCAGCAATGACAACTTTGAAAGACTATATGTACCCAACTAGGTCCAACCGACCATCGTGTATTAAATTGCATGCCATTATGGATAATTATGATTTGAAACCTGGTATTATTCATATGGTCCCTGTATTTTTATGGAAAGATGAAAACCCTTACTTTCATGTTAGGGATTTTGAGGAAATTTGTGGAACAATTAGGATTAAAGACCTTAGTGATGAAGTCTTAAAACTTAGGATGTTTCCTTTTTCCTTAAGAGATAAAGCCAAGTCATGGTTGCATAACTTACCATCTGAGTCAACAAAAACATGGGATGAACTTAATACTTTCTTCTTTCAGAAGTTTTACCCTAAGCATAAAACTGCATCCATTAGGAAGAAAATTAGTGCCAGTATGCAACAAGAAGGAGAATATCTTTATAGATTTTAGAGAGATTCAATGATCTTTTTTCTCAATGTCCCCACCACGGGTTCGAGAAAATGAAACTAGTCAAAACTCTTTATGAGGGTTTAGACTATTCGACCAAAGCCATGGTCGAGTCTTTATGTGCTGGCGGGTTCCTGAATAAAACTGTTGATAAAGCTTACACCTTTTTAGAAGAAGTGGCTGAAAAATCCCAACAGTAGGAGTCTTGTGTAGAAACCCCTAAAAGAGTCTTGGTCAATAGAAGTAGCACCAATATGGTAGATACAAGTTTTGAGTCAGACACTAAGTTTGCTTCTCTATCTAGACGGTTGGAAGCTTTAGATCTGAGTCATCCTAAACATAAGTCTTTTTTTTGAACCCGATGATAGGAATCAAGCCTCTCAAATCTATAGTTGTGGAATAGATCCTAATAACTCGTTTTGGGAAGGAAAAATTAATGAAGAGCAAACCTATGCTCTTTATAAAAACTCTAGGTTTGAAAACCGTCAGAAGTTTGACCCATATTCGGAAACCTACAATCCCGGTTGGAGAAAACATCCTAATTTTTCATGGTCTAAAGGTCAGAATCAAGGATAGACTAGCAATCCTCAAGTTCCACCAGGGTTTAGTTATCCCAAGAACCCATTAGAGCCATATTACTCTCAAAACCCTTCTGAGAATAGAATGACTAGCTTAGAGGAATCTCTTTCTATGTTAGCAAAGAGCCAGGTTAGTTTTCAACAAGAAACCAAACAGAATTTTCAAACTAGTGCCCAAACTCTTGCTAAGTTAGAACTTCAAGTAACCCAAATAGCTAAGACTCTAAGTGAGAGAGAGAACCGAAGGTTCCCTAGTCAGACAGATCCTTATCCCAAAGGAGAGTAATAATTCAATCATGTGAACTCTTTTGTAACCCTTAGGAGTGGTCGAGTGGTAGACAATAAGGTAAGCATGCCCGATATTGAACATGTTGTAGTTCACCCTTCTGAGCCAGTAACTGAAGAGACTGCTAAAGTCTCTAAAGAGTCTATTGCGGTTCCTGAGAAATATGATTTTGTGCCTAGAGCCTAAATCCCACAACTGCTAGTACCAACTAAGAAGGAATCCAACTTTAATGATATATTGGAGATTTTTAAGAAACTCAACATAAATTTTCCTTTATTAGATGCAATCGGGAAGATTCCTACTTATGCCAAGTTCCTTAAGGATCTTTGTACGTGAAAGAGAAAACTTAGTGTACAGAAGAAAGGCTTTTTAGCTAGTCATGTAAGTTCAATTATCTAGAACAACACAACTCGTAAGTACAAAGACCCAGTTTCCCCTACCATTTCTTGTACAATAGGTAACTACCGTGTTGAGAAAGCGTTACTTGGCTTAAGAGCCAGTGTGAAATTACTTCCGTACCATGTGTACCTCCAACCAGGGCTTGGTGAGTTAAAACCTACCCAGATAACACTCCAGTTAGCTGATAGGTCGGTGAAAATTCCTCGTGGTGTTATAGAGGATTTCTTATTTAGGTTGATAAGTTTATTTATCCAGTAGATTTAGTTATCCTAGATACCCAACCTGTTCCTGACCTAGAGAACCAGATACATGTGGTTTTAGGTCGCCCATTTTTAGCTATATCTATTGCGATCATAAACTGTCGAAATGGTATTATGATCTATTGGTAGTATGACTATTGGGATGAATATTTTCATTATTAGTAAGCAACCCCCTGATCTAGATGACACGTACATTGAAGAGGTGAACATGATATGAACATTTTTCAGGAGTCATTACCAAACACTTTCTTAGAAGATCCATCAGAGAAATTCCTAGCCTACATTAGGTTTGATTTTGATGATAATAGTGTGATTAATGAGGTGAATGCTTTATTAGATTCAGCCCCTTTGATAGACACTAGTAATGGATGGAGACCTAAATTCGAACCACTACCAGTTACTAAGTCTACCCTAATTCCTTCTTTAGAAGAGACTTCTAAGTTGGACCTTAAACAACTACCAGATACCCTGAAGTATGTGTTTTTAGGTCCAGCTGAGACTTTTCCTATGATTGTAGTATCCAACTTGGATGGTGATCATAAAAGTAGGCTAGTGACCATGCTTCAAGACAACAAGGAAGCCTTAGGGTGGACCATATCAGACATTAAGGGTATAAGTCCTACTGTTTGTATGCATCAAATTCATTTAGAGGATGACACCATACCATCTAGGGAGATACAACGTCGACTTAACCCCAATATGAAAGAAGTAGTTTGAACTGAAGTGCTTAAGTTATTAGATGCGTGCATTATCTACCCCATTTCAGATAGTAAGTGGGTCAGCCCCGTTCAGGTTGTTCCTAAGAAATCAGGTATCACTGTAGCCCAGAATGATAACAATGAGTTAATCCCAACCCGAGTGACCATGGGTTGGCGCGTTTGTATTGACTACAGGAAATTGAACAAGGTCACAAGGAAGGACCACTTTCCCCTTCCTTTTATCGACCAAATGCTAGAGAGATTATCAGGACATAGTCATTATTGCTTGTTAGATGGCTATTCTGGTTATAATAAAATTGTTACTGCCCCAAAAGACCAAGAGAAAACCACTTTTACTTGTCCCTTTGGTACCTTTGCGTATAGATGCATGCCTTTCGGATTGTGTAATGCACCCACTACTTTTCAACGTTGCATGATGAACATATTTTCTAACATGGTAGAACGGTTTTTAGAGGTCTTTATGGATAATTTTTCAGTGTTTAGTTCATCTTTTGATGATTGTTTGCATCATTTGATATTAGTGTTGAATAGGTGTAAGGAAAAAAATTTAGTGCTCAATTGGGAGAAATGTCATTTTATGGTTCAATCAGGAATTGTTCTAGAGCATATCGTGTCCTCTAAGGGTATCGAGGTAGACAAATCCAAAGTTGACCTTATTAAGAATTTATAGGTTCGCAAAACTTTAAGATATATTAGGTCATTCTTAGGGCATGCAGGTTTTTATTGTCGATTCATTAAGGACTTTAGCTTGATTTCTAGACCTTTTTGTAATTTTCTTGTAAAAGATGTTAAGTTTGTCTTTGATGATGCTTGTTTAGAGGTTTTTGAGAAGCTTAAGACTTTGCTCGCTACCGCCCTTATAGTCCAAGCACCTAATTGGAACCTACCCTTTGAGATCATGTGTGATGCTTCAGATTATTCTATTGGTGTCGTGTTAGGTCAGCGAGAGAAAAAATTACTTCATGTGATTGATGGGTGCATTATTTGCATTATTTGGATACTCTAATTCATTGATTTCTTGTTAATTTTCATACCATTATGCTTTAATTTTTTTTTGTGAATTTCTTAGGATTTTTGAAGTGTATTCAACCAAAGAAGAAGAAAGGAGTTCATTACGACACGAAATGAACAAGGAGGTTAAGTTATATCAATGGAGAAGGGATAAATACCAAATTCATTTTAAAAACATTTAAATCCAGGAGTTCTTAATATCATTTTGAATAAAACGAGAAGACGAAGCCAACGCAAAAAGAATGAAGTCATTTGGAGTCCGTATGAGGAAGTTATGAGCAAAAGAACCGAAAGAAAATAAGGAAACACTCAGCATCATAATCGGGAGATAACAAGGGAAAGTTATCTACCGATCATAATCGGTAGACAAAACGGAAATTGAGTCTACCGATTATGGAAAAGTTATCTACCAATTATGGCAAGTTATCTATCGATTATGTCGAGTTTTGGACATATGAAAGTTATATTTTGAGATCTTACAATCGGTTGATAAGGAGGGTGTCATGACTACCGATTATGACTCGACGGGAGCCACTTTCAAGACACGTTTTTGACTTCTAAATCAAGGTATCATGGTCCCATTAGGACTCTAACACCTAGATATAATGAAGACTATATAAGAAGACTTTCACAACCCTAAGAAGACATCTTTTATACTTTTTGACACTTAAAAACACAAGGAGAACAAGAAGCTAGGGCTTGGAGTTGTGATTGAACATCACGATTTCTAGGGTTTGCTTTACTTGTTTTCTTAATTATTTTCCATGGATTTTGAGAAACCCATGATGAACTAAACCTTTTTTATTGGTTAGAGATGTAGTCCTAAGTTGGAAAACATGTTTATTAATTGAAGTATTCATTCTCATATGTTCATAATCTCTTCAATATCGCTTATGTTCTACCGTTTATAACGTCTTGTATGATGGATTGCTTGTTTGTTTAAGTCATGAATTAGATGATCATGCATTGAAATCTATAGATAAACTAGGGTATGAGATCCGGAATCGTCGAAAGATCCTTGTTACAAGTAGCATAACATAGTTGTTAATGACGGGATGTTACCATGCAATTATGTGTAGAAGCGTGACCTATGTTAAATTTATGTGGCTTTTGCGCCGGATTGCTTAGAATAACCTCAACTCACAAAGACCATTGCTTTCATTGGGTTAAACTTGAGTGGCTCTTGCGCCAAGTTATTCGTTGAAAAGGGTTCAAAGAGTGTCTCTTGCGCCTTTGCTGATAATAGGAGTTTTTCCGGAGTAAGCCTGAGATAAGATGTTTTAGGGTTACTGATATTGAGAGTACATGAATGTTGAGTATGATTTAGTTGATAACATGTTGGAATATGGAAGATGAACTCTCTAACCAGTGTTCTTTATCTCTGATATTTGTTTTAATCTGTTTGTTTTTGTATAATTTAGTTATAATCACAACTGAAACCCCCCTGTTTACATAAGTAATAGAAAGTAATTAACAATCACCTGCCTCTTTGTGGCAACAAACTTGTTCTTATTACTATACTCTAATCTATATTAGTGAACTAAGAACTTGAATTAATTTTGGGCTGACAACCGACCAAATTTTGGCGCCGCTGCCGGGGAGGCATAACGGATTGTTATTTGTTTTTGTTTTTTTAGTTTTATTTCTGATTTTATTTTTTATTTTCTAACCTAGTTTTGAGAATCTTGTTTGAGGTACTTGTATTCCATGTACGGTGCACAAGATCAAGCTTATAATGGTAATCAATTTGGTTTTCAATCTCAACCCTATGAAAATTTCCAACCATACGGGGAGTATAATCACAACCAATCCTTTGGTTATGACCAATATTCCACGTACCCTTTTAATTATTCTCATACATGCCAACCTCCTTATAGTAGGTATGTAAGTGAACAATTACAAGGATGGGAGGATAATTATGCTTGTGATGGTTTATCTAAATCTACTCTTGATCGTAATTATGATCATTCACCTATTCAACGGGAGGAGACAAGGTTTAGAAACTCTACCACAAGTAATGGTGTAAGACTACCAAGTTTGAGAGAACTTGATAGAAGGTTTGAGAAATTGATAGATGAAGGGGCATCATGTGCATAAATTCTAGAAGCTAAAAGAGCTTTGAGAAAGGAATGTGAGCGACGTTATTCTATGGGATACAATGATGATTTTGAACCTTTCGAAAATCCTTACACCAGTGATGACGTTATTCCAACTCCGAATCTGATTTTTGATGATAATTGTGTAGTTAACTCAACTCCTGATCTTAATAATGATCATTCACCCATTTCAAAAGGAAGAGTTGTGTGCAAAAGATTCTACTGTAGTTAATGGTGGAAAGCGTGTGAATATCAAAAAACTTACTCAGAAACTATACAAGTTGGAAGATGATGGAGCTCCGGAAGAGCTTCTCAAAGAAATTAGTAGGATAATTCGTATGGAATTTAAACGACGTTCTGACAAAGGTTAGGAAACCGATGAAGATTCTGATTACAGTGAGTATGAAAACAGAGAGGAGTATGTTGAGAATGAAACCAAATTGAGCAATATTGTGGAAGACCCAATTGAGCTTGCCGAGGATAATATTGATAATGTTGATGTCGAAATTCTTGTTGAGGCAGAAACTAATGAAGAACGGTTAGAAAGTTTGATAGAGGACCACAATACACAAGAGGTAAGTAATTCATTATAATTTTTTGAGAAAGATGAGGATCTCGTAATACAAAGAGACTTTAAAAGGTTTGACTATTGATCCTTTTCCTTTACCTCGTTTTGGCTTGAATGTATGTGCTTCAGAAGTATTGTTGAGTGACTTTGCTTCTAAATATCCGTTGTTGGAAATATTTGATTCTCATACTATGCAGGTTAGCAAAGAGGAGTCTACAGAAGTTCCCGAATTCTATGTTATTTATCCACTTCCAAGTGTAGAAAAGACTAGTGTGGGGCAAACTTCTATCGAGTGATAACTTCACTATTATTTTCTTGTACTAATATTTGTGTGAAGTTAATATTTGCAAGACAGATTGTTCTATGGGTGGATCCCCAAATTTTCAGATTGTTGGTCTATGGACGACCAGAAGGTCAGGCTGAAGACGTTAAACTAAGTGTTGGGTGGGAGGCAACCCATTTGTTTTGTATTTCTATCTTTATCTTTTGATTTTTTATTAGTTTTTCATATCATGTTAGGATTTTCCATCTTGATTTTACATTGGAGGAATGAATTTACATTGAGGACAATGTAAAGTTTAAGTGTGGGGGAGTGTTAAATATATAGAATTATTAAGTATTCACTTTTAGGTTGAAATTTTTTAACTTTTTTGTAACTGTTTGCATGAAACTTCAACTTTTAGAGATTTTAGAGTCACTTAGTATACCTCTAGCTACGTTTACATACGGAGTTCTAACCAAAATAACTGAACTTAGAAGTATTATAGAACTATATTCGGAGTGCTTAGTTATCGAGAGGCTAGAGCTGACAAAAATGGACTTAAACCGCTGGTAAAGAATAAAGTATTAGATGAGTTGATCATTCAATACCCATGAGTGAGGCACCAAACCTTCAATTGTCTGTTTAAAGTTTTTCATCTGCGCAAATTCCGGGTAGAATGATGAGCTACCTAACCTCGCACCAAATTCATCACTATTTTTTGATCTCTTGAGTGCTATTTGTATCAATTACGAGGGTGCCATCAGAATTGTTAACTCTATATTGTAGTCTTGTTTGCAGTTGGCACCATTCTCTCGACAACAACAGGTCCATAAAAACATATCATCATCAACAAGCGGAACATCAAAAATTTGAAGGAAAGTTGAAGACATTCAAGGTTTACAAGCAACCATTCAAGAAAGAGCAAATTTCATATTCAAGTAAAGCAACAATACAATTAGAAGAATTATATATACATGATGAAGACTTATGTACAAAAGCGAAAGAAATCAAAAGATGTGAGTTAGTGAAGTTCATGATATCAAGGCAATAGAAGTTGGGAATGGTAAAGTCTTTATCCCACGGCCGTAGTAGTTTCATCATTTTATTTATTTTTCAGTTTATATTTTCATTCTCATAAAAAAAATGTTTATCATTACTTTAGTGTATATTTGTTTTTTGTATTCAATCAATAAGGCAGTGGGGAAGAAGAAATCTATAAAGAAGTTTCAAACAAAAAGAAATTTAGGAAAAGAGTTACAAATTTTCAAGGTTCTACGAAGTTCAAGAGTTCATCATCAACAATTGAAGACCGAAGACGTTTCTATTGGATACTGTGAGAGTGGTGATGATTGCCGATCGGGTGAGAAGGTAAGTAAATATTCCCATCCTCGCATAGTGGTTGATTTCCTTTCTTAGAGATCATCATAAAAAAACAAAAAGGTTTTTTTTTTCGTCCCACATTCTATGAGATAACATCTTCATATGATTCGGAAGGTTACTCTTCCTTCCCACATTCAATGGATGCAGGATTTCTATCTTTATTCCTGTTTGCACACATATGAAAACCATAAAGTGCATCTTTTGAGTGTCAAATTAATAAAATCTTATTGGTGAGGCAGAAACATTCGGTCACTCTCGAACCTGGATTCTTTCATATGGTGGTTTTCTCCTAACTCAAGGGTTAAGCATGCGAATAATGTTCTTTATACTTTTAACTTCTTATTGTTAGTGTGCAAAAACTTTATTGTTGGAATGTCTTGAAGTTGGAATTTAGGTTTTGTGGGTATACCTGTTTTAAAGGCTTGTTACACATGCTAAGTGTAACCGTATCCTCAGGAAATGGAGTTGTTGTAGTTTAGGTTAGTTTATATTTGTAGTTTGCTTGAGGACTAGCAAAAGGCAAGTGTGGGGGAATTTAATAGGTGCATTATTCGCATTATTTGGATATTCTAATTCATTGATTTCTTGTTAGTTTTCATATCAATATGCTTTGATTTTGCTTTTTTATGAGTTTCTTAGGAGTTTTGAAGTGTATTCAACCAAAGAAGAAGAAAGGAGTTCATTACGACACGAAATGAACAAGGAGGTTAAGTTCTGCCAATGGAGAAGGGCCAAAGACAAAATTCAACTCATTCAAATCAAGGAGTTCTTAATATCGTTTTGAAGAGAACGAGAAGACGAAGCCAACGCAAAAAGAATGAGGTCATTTGGAGTCCGTATGAGGAAGTTATGAGCAAAACAGTCGAAAGAAAATAGTGAAACACTCAGCATCATAATCGGGAGATAACAAGGGAAAGTTATCTACCGATTATAGGCAGTTTCGGGTACAGAAAAACTTCGTTTTTAAGCTCCAAAAATCGGTAGATAACACGTAAATCGAGTATACCGATTATGGCAAAGTTATCTACCGATTTGGCAAGTTATCTATCCATTATGATAAGTTTGGGACATAGGGAAGCCATATTTTGAGCTTTTACAATCGGTAGATAAGGAGGGTGTCGTGACTACCGATTATGACTCGACGGGAGCCACTTTTAAGAAACGTTTTTTACTTCTGAATCAAGGTATCATGGTCCCATTGGGACTCTAACACCTAGATATGATGAAGACTATATAAGAAGACTTCCACAACCCTAATAAGACATCTTTTATACTTTTTGACACTTAAAAACACAAGGAGAACAAGAAGCTAGGGCTTGGAGTTGCGATTGAACATCACGATTTCTAGGGTTTTCTTTACTTATTTTCTTAATTATTTTCCATGGATTTTGAGAAACCCATGATGAACTAAACCTTTTTTATTTGTTAGAGATGTAGTTCTAAGTTGGAAAACATGTTTATTAATTGAAGTATTCATTCTCATATGTTCATAATCTCTTCAATATTGCTTATGTTCTACCATTTATAACGCCTTGTATGATTGATTGCTTGTTTATTTAAGTCATGAATTAGATGAGCATGCATTGACATCTATAACTAAACTAGGGTTTGAGATCCGGAATTGTCGAAAGATCCTTGTTACAAGTAGCATAACATAGTTGTTAATGACGGGATGTTACCATGTAATTATGTGTAGAAGCATGACCTAGGTTAAATCTGTGTGGCTCTTGCGCCAGATTGCTTAGAATAACCTCAACTCACAAAGACCATTGCTTTCATTGGTTTAAACTTGAGTGGCTCTTGCTTCAAGTTATTCGTTGAAAATGATTCAAAGAGTGGCTCTTGCACCTTTGATGAAAATAGGAGTTTTGCCGGAGTAAGCCTGCGACAGGAAGCTTTAGGGTTTTTGATATTGAGAGTACAAGAATGTTGAGTATGATTTAGTTGATAACATGTTGGAAGATGGAAGATGAACTCTCTAACCAGTGTTCTTTATCTTTGATATTCGTTTTAATCTATTTGTTTTAGTATAATTTAGTTATAATCACAACTGAAACCCCCCTGTTTACATAAGTAATAGAAAGTAATTAACAATCACATGCCTCTCTGTGGGAACGAACCTGTTTTTATTACTATACTCTAATTTATATTAGTGAAATAAGAACTTGAATTAATTTTGCTTGGCTGACAATCGACCAGTGATTTACTATTCCAGCAAAAATATAAACGATGCTCAACTGAACTACACCACCACTGAGAAGGAATTATTAGATATTGTTTTTTCCAAGTTTAGATCCTATGTTTTAGGTTCTAAGGTTATATTTTTTCTTGATCATGCTGCTTTGAAGTGCCTTTGTCTAAGAAGGATACCAAACCTAGATTGATTAGATGGATCCTTTTGTTACAAGAATTTTCTCTATACATTAGAGACAAAAGGGGTGCAGAAAATATAGTAGCAGACCACTTTTCTAGGCTTGTTGTTAATTCCCCAGATGATTATCCTCCTGTGAGAGATAGTTTTCCTGATGAATAATATTTTATTGTTTTCCAATTACCTTGGTTTACAAATATAGTGAATTATCTTGTTACTAGTCGAATGCCTCAATATTGGGGTAAACAAGATCGTTCTAGGTTTTTAGCCGAGGTAAAGCATTTCTTTTGGGATGATCCTTATTTGTTTAAGTATTGTCCAGACCAGATAATTAGGATATGTATATTTGAGAGTAACCAGTCCAGTATTATTTCCTTTTGTCATGATCATGCTTGTGGAGGTCACTTTAGTACAAAGAAGACTGCTGCTAAGATATTGCAGTGTGGATTCTACTGGCCATAATTGTTTAAAGACTCCTATAATTATTATGTTGCTTGTGAGCACTGCCATAAGTTAGAAACCATTTCCCGTAGAAATATGATGCATTTGAACCCTATTATAGTTATTGAGGTCTTTGATGTATGGGGCATTGATTTTATGGGTCCATTTCCTAATTCTTTTGGTAATCTGTACATACTTGTCACTGTTGACTACGTATCTAAATAGGTTGAGGCGGTTTCACGTAAAACAAACGACCACAAGGTTGTGGTCAAGTTTTTGAATGATAACATATTTGCACGTTTTGGTACACCGCGATCTATAATTAGTGATAGAGGGTCACACTTTTGTAATCGACCATTTAAACTTTTAATGAAGAAATATGGTACTACCCACAAAGTAGCTACCCCATATCACCTACATACTAGTGGTCAAGTAGAGGTTTCCAACAGGGAAATAAAACGTATTTTAGAGAAAACAGTAAATCCTAATCGGAAAGACTGGTCATTGAGGCTTACTGATGCCTTATGGTCTTACCTTACTGCGTTTAATACCCCCATTGGAATGTCACCTTATCAGCTTATATTTGGCAAGGCTCTTCAACTTCCTGTTGAGTTAGAACATAGAGCAGATTGGGCTGTAAAGCAGTTTAATTTTTCACTTGACAAGGCAGGAGCTCACAGAAACCTCTAACTCAATAAGTTTGAAGAGATTCGTAGAGATGCATACGATAATGCTAAAGAGTATAAGAAAAAAATGAAACTTGTGCATGATAGAAATATTTTAAGAAAGTTATTTTCTCCAGGTCAAAAGGTTCTTCTGTATGATACTCGTTTGCATCTATTTCCCGGGAAGTTACGCTCTCGGTGGACCGGTCTTTTTGTGGTCCGCACTGTTTTTCCTCATGGTGCTATTGAAATTGAGACTCAAGATGGTAAAAGTACTTTCAAAGTTGACGGTCAGAGATTGAAACCATTTTTAGAGTTTTTTCGTGAAGGTGGTGTTAAGGAGATTCCTCTGGAGGACCCTGCTTACCTTGATTGACCATCAAGGTTGTTGTTGTAAATTAGTAAGTTTCGTAGGTTTTTGTTTTTATTTTTTTATTTTATTTTTTATCTTATTCTCCGAAGAAGAATTGTTATGCTTCACTCATGTACTATCTTTCTGACTTATCTCTTTGTTCCTCTTGTTACCTATATTTTTGGTACCACTCTTTAATTTGAAACATTGAGGACAATGTTAGATTTAAGTTTGGGGGTAAGGGAGAAACTTTTAGTACAATAATAAAAACTCCAAAATTTAGAAACTTGTGAACAATTCAAGATGACACTGACCATTCTAAGTAGATGGAAACAAACCTCTTGGCTATAGTAGTTGAGGGACCCAACTAAATGGTCTATTCATAAAAGGACAAAGTTCAGGTGTTAGGATTAACATGATAGTTGTCACCATATCTCGGAGTCTACCTCGACCATATCACCTTATGTTTTTATTTTTGTATTTTTTGTGTTTCTCTAAGTGATTTGGTGGAGCACCAGCATCGAATTATTACCAGCATTGGGATGAAGTAGAGTGATTGAGATCAATCCCCATTATTTTAATTGAACTTTATAAAAAAAAAATACTTGAATATCAATATGTGTGTTTTCTCCTTGTCTTCGTCGCCTAAGCAAGCGTGGAATGCATGATCCATGAGAACTATCATGTAATATGCTGGCAAGGAGCATGCACTTAGATTCAAAAGATATAATCATGTTGTCGAGAAAGAAAAAAAATAATAACAAAAGTAAAAAATAATAATTGTATAAATCGATCGTTGGGGCCCTTGTATATACCAGCTGAGTCGATATTAGGATTAAGACTAGTGGGAGCGTATCTCAATCCATCAGGATTCATTCTGGCGGCGACCTTCAGACAGATATGGGAAACACCGTTCACCTTAGTCAACATGTGCAAACTTCATCATCTCCATATCCATCTTCTAAATCTATTCACATGATTGAACTTTGATAGATTCCGAGTATCGTGGTCCATTGTACGACTTTGTGAGTAGTGCTCTGTTTTCTTATATATGAATTTTAGTACGCTTGAGTAAAAACTCGTGTACAACAATTGGATTCAAAACAAGATAATTCCTTCCATAGCCAAAGAATTTTGTATCCAACTAAATAACATATTTAGTGTCTACCCTCAATCGTTCATAAGTAGCTAGAGTTTAGAGTAAGGTTTTATGGGCATATCTCTTGTAAACCCTCACGAGACAAAAGTCGTCCACTAAGGCCACCCAGGAGTTTAAAGGCTTGTTGCACACGCTAAGTGCAATCGCGATGCCTGCGACAATGAGTTAAGATTTTCTAGATTAGATTTTCTCGAGGACTAGCAAATAGTAAGTTTTGGGGGTATTTGATAGACACATTTGCGTGTCTATTTTATCTCAATTTTATATAATGTTGGAACTCAATTTTGTACTAATATTGTGTTTTTATGTATTTGTAGGTGTTTTGGGGAAATAAACTTTCTTAGAAAAATCGACTCGAAAAATTACTCAAGGCACCCGGAAAATTGCTAAAGGCACCCAAGCATAAGTGCTAAAAGCACCCCAGGAATGGATAGTGGGACTCCTTCTTCTTCACGTGAAATAGAATTGGACGGGAAAATCAAACTCAAATATGTGTTAAGAAGAGAATATCTTCTCTGAAGATTTGATTCTACCCCAAAGATATTTGACAGCAATAGAGACGCGTGAGAAGATAAAAATAAAATAAAATAAATAAAGTCCGAGACTTTTGAGAAAAGAAAGAAAATATTCTTTCATTTACTCGAGATATTCTGGTGTTGTGGTGTATATAAATAGGTTCCGGGAAGTCAAAAGGAGGATAGAGAGTTTACGAGAGAATAAAGAGGCTACAGAGCGAGAAATCAAGAAGTTGCATATAATATTTTTCTGCTGCTGAAGAACACGAAGAGCAGAGAATAAGCGACGGTTCCTTCAACCATCTGTCACGTTTTCTTTATCCCAACTGCAACGTTTATCTTCAACTTTGCACCGTTTATTGTCATCTTTGCAATGTTTATCTTTAGCTATGAAACGTTTGCTTTGTAACAGTGAGTCTGTAACGCCTATAAACGTTGCAAACTTGTTGTTTTATAAATTTCTTTCCATTTCATCTTTGTAAGCAATTTTTGAGCCATGAATAAATATTTTGAGATTTTGTTTACCATGATGAGATAATTCTCACGTAACCAAGGCAATGGAGGAAGCTATTTACGCATGATTGAAGGGTAATTATTTTATTTTCTTTATTTTAATTATATAATTCACTTAATCACTGCTTCTGTAGAGTTTTAAATTCTTCGCATAATTTTCTTAATTATCTGTGATTCAATTTGATAGGTTATACTTTGTTAAATCAGTTGATAATCTATGCTTAATGGGTACAAATAATATTTGAGAATATGCCTGATTGTTAGTGAATTCATAAATAAAAAGACTTAAAAGGTGATTAGGGTTTTGAAATATTTATAACATCATTCAATCATGTGTGGTAGTGGAATCCAATGCCTTGGTTAATTTTAAAATCTTGAGATCAATTTTTCATTTAAGTCTAGTTTAGTTTTAATTCTTAAGTCTAAAATCAAAATCTCCACAAGTTCTGAAACAAACCCCTTTTTACCACTATCAAAAACTTCTTCATAGACGAGTTATGTCTTGTAAGAGTTTATAAAGAGATGTACACACAAAATCTACTTTGATATATCTTAATCTCCATCAGAATCTCTGAGAGCAAGATTTTGTTTCAATTATGATAGTAGATCAGGGAACTTTGTCTTTGAAAACTGATGGCACTCAACAAATTCAAATTCGTTTCCTTTTAGTTAAGAGTAGTTCATTTGTGCCCCCAACCTAAAGTGGTCAATGTCCTTGGACGAACTAGTAACAATTTCTTTAATTTCTAAATTATCATATTTATAAAAATGGTCAATTATTTTATCTAGGTTACAATCATCAGGTTGGGTACCTTCACTCATATTTAAAATTTTTCATAATTCTATCATCTATGTTTGAGACTATTGTTCCTGAACCGTTGGACTCTAAAACACTAGTCTCGGGATAAACTCGTTCCTTTAAACCATCATTGTCTTCATAGTAACAAGGAAATATTTTACCGTCTATAACAATGGTATATCTACTTAAATCCTTTTCCCCTTGAATATGTAATAATCATTCATATTATTAGGATTTGAACTAGAAACAAGACTATCAGCATGAGGCTCAATTGGTGTAAAACTTTCCTAATCATTATGACTACGTATTTCAAATTCTTTATCAATAGTATCCCCATCATCATCATAATAGTATGAAGATGGGGTTGAACCTTATCTAAACAAGTCGTGCTTTCAATTCTAACCTCGCCCTCTAGATTAGGTAAATATCTATTAGTATTATCAAGGGTAAAATTGGAAACACTATTTTGGAATTTAAGTTTATTTTGAGCAATATCAGTAGTTGACCGTTATTTTTCAATTTCCTCCTCATCTAAGCGTGCAGTAAGTTCACTAAGAGCAATACTTATAAATGCAAGTCTTTCGGTCATATCTAAGTCTGTTTCACTTAATTTATTGAGTTTATTATTCAAAGAAGCAGGCAAAGAATCAAGAATTTATGAAGTTTCCATGAAGCGTCGGAGGGCATCTTCTAAAAATGGAGAACAAACATTTTGCTCAGTATAATATTGCTTATTTACCCGTCCATACGACTGGTGACCGTGCGAATAATAATTGGGATCACTATGATATGAACCATAACCTTCAGAAGGCTGGTATTGGTCCCAAGTACTATCTACACTATAGTCATAGTACAGATAATATCCATTTTGAGATTCAGGTCACCGGATTTATTATCTCATGCATAAGGATAATAGATTACCCAGTAGAAAAGATTTCAAAATCATCACAAAACCCCCATTTTTCTTTTCTATTGCAATTTCTCGATTATTATATGATGATTTCTTAACTTTCCATATATAGAAATAGAAACAGATAGACTAGAAACGACATCTCTTATGTCAATATTATATTGCTCCTTATAATACCAGTTCGAAATTAAAAAAAAAATGGTGCACGTGCAAATGCAGGTTTGACTAAAATAGGTAAGCTCAGGTTACCTTAGCAAAATATACCTACAGTCAAAGACTGGTCAAAGGCTTGTGGAATTTCAGTCGGTAACTCCCATCAGGCCCAAGGAACAGATTCAACTTACTTTTCCATGAGTTTTTCTAAACTCAGTAGTATGACAATGCGACTGGTGTATGCACATGTTATATATATGCAAAAATAAATGAACAAACAACTAAATACAAAAGAAATAAAATCTAAAAATAAAGTAAAATTTCCTAAAATAAATTGTTTATAAGAACAATTTAATGAAAAATGTAAAATAAAATTTGAGTTATATTACTTACCTTTTCTGGTAGGCAATTTCCACAATAAATGAAGAATTTTACGTGCACATCAAAGCTAAGAAAAATACCCAAGTAAAATCTAAAAGAAAAAATAAAAAAAAATAACAAAAAAAATCCTAATTGACCTAATTAGCACAAAAATTGTGAAGTAACCAACAATAATATTTCTCACTCCTCGGAAGCTGCGTCAAAAATTGATAGGCTAAAAACCTATAGCCGCAATCGCACAACATCTACAAAGTATAAGAGGCAAGTACGGATCGTTCCTACGAAGATTGATAATATTGTAACTAGCTATTACATAAATTATGTGCTAAAAATTAAAATAATTGTTATGGATGAAATTTATGAATTTAATTAAAAGATAACTAAACAAATTAATAAACCAAAAAGAAAAAGATCGAGGGTTTCAGATTCCACTACTTTCGATGTTCGTAACTCAAACTTAATATCTCAAACACAATACTCTCATACTACTCAAGACTATTTCGAACCCAATCTCATGCCTTGGAAGATTTAACGTTACAAAATTTATACGACTTTTATTGTCTCACAAAAATCTAATTTCCTTCGCTTATAAAATATCAACACCCTAAAGACTATTCCGAACAATTAACATGAAGTATTTGAGAAGAGAAACTACTAGACATTTAATAGCACAAATTGAGAGTTTAAATTATATCTAAGAAATTAGATATTAAAAGTTACACATCAAAAATAGCTTCCTCCTCTACCCTAGAAAATAATTTAGCTACTCATGGAGAAAAAGAATGGAAGAAAAACAATTAACCAATATTCATTAATGAAAAATTGCTTCGAAGAGTGTTATGAATCAACGACTAATTTCAAGGGAAGTTGAATAAAGGACTGTTGAGTTAAGTATTAATAGGCTGTTTGGATACCACTTAAGAAATTGTTTTTTGACTTCTAAAAGCAAAAAAGTCAGAAGTTAGTTTGGGTATACAATTTCAAAATGACTTGTAGAAGCAAAAAAGTTAACTTTTTTTGAAGCAAAAATATTTTGCTTTTGACTTCTACTTATGGAGAAGCAGAAGTGCTTCTACTTATGGTATCCAAACACCCTATAAAATACCAAACTATCGTTGGAACTGTTCACACAACTGTCATTGAAGTCGTTGGATACAAAAGAATTCGCGACGATTTTCAACGACCTATTATTCCTCTTCTCCTCTCGACATGTAACTCAGAATTTTTTTGGATTTTGTTTCTCTTTGATCCTGGCAGAAGCCAGCCTCCCTCTTTTGAGTTCTGCTCGATCCCTATTTATAACAAAACACTAATATCTCCCAAATCTTCGAGTGTATCTTTTTCTTTTCCGAGAAATATTCTCGGCAATAATTTTCTTCTCTGACTCTGACTTTTCTTTCTTGATTCAAACTCTCGGTGATATCATGATTTGATTTTGTTTCCATATCCAGACTCGAGAGTAAGAACCTCTTGATATTGTTTCCAAATCGAAACTCGAAAGAAATAAATTATAAAATATTTTCCAAACTCGGGAATATTTTTTTCCATTTTTTTTTCTTCACGAGATGTATTTAAGCTGATTTGATGAGTTTAAGTTGTACACGAATCTTTTTTAATAAGGCAGGAATATTTTTTGTCTTAAAACTCCTTAAATACTATCCAAAATACTTGCCAGAACATGTACAAGACCAGAGAAAAAAAATCCCGCCAAAATTTAGATTTGAATTTAAAGAGGTGGGTGCCTTGAACCATATATCAGGTGCCTTTATCAATTATGGAATTCCTTTAACACTTTTCAAGCCAAGTTTTCCACAATTGTTATTTCCAAAAAAATACCTAAAAACACATAAAAAATAATATTAATACAAAAACTGAGAATTAACAATATAAATATGAGCTCAAATAAGACATAAAAAATGTGTCCATCACTCTTCTATAGTAGTGCCACACCCGGTTCTAGAAGGTATCACTTGGACAGGCTCCTTGCCGGACAACTGAACATAGAGTTTGAGTGACCCAAGCTTTGATGATAACTAAATATTCTTGTGAATCATAACTATCCATAGTACTTGAATATATTATTATAATTGATTGAGTAGAGGATGCAATTTTTTACAAGAGTTGGGGAGCAGAAGAGAAAGAGTTTGGTGTGTGTTGGTTGGTACAAAATAAGTGAATAGGGGACATTTTCAAGAAAGTCGTTGATAAAGTAAATATTTTGGAAAACATATTCGTTGAGATCTAATTTTCCAGAATATAGATTGTTAATAGCACTACCACAAAAAATCTAAAGAAAGTGAAAAGGAAGTCAAACTCTGCACAAAGTTCAAATTTAAAGTTGCAACATGAAGAGGTTAGAGTGCAACAACCATAATGAAAACCATCTTTCAAAAACTATTTTCCTTTTAAGGTTGGTTCTATTCTGCACTTCCATATTCATCTCCATCTCCATCTTCATCTTCATCCCCATTAGAATCTCAATCTTTATCATAATTAACATATTATTCCCTATGTATCCATCTTTATAAACATGTTCATCTTCATGCCCATAACCATCTTAAGCTCCATCTGGAACTTGTTCATAATACTGAAATGCACCGTTTTCATCATGGCCAGGAACTTGTTCGTAATATTCAAATGCACCATATTCAGTTTGATTAGGAACTTGTTATTCATCCAATGAGCCTGTATCACTAGATTGTCCATCTGATGAAGCTTTCTCAACGTAAGACAGATCTGATTCATAAAAACTTAACACATCTGCTGGTTGTACTAAGCCTACCATAACATAATTTAATGTGCTCAATAAGATCATCTCTTAGTTAAAGGTGCAAATCAGAAAAAAGACAAATATCAAGCACCCAAAAAGATGGAGCGGAATGGAATCAAAATAAAGACGTGGAATTCCAAAATGTTAGAGAGCAAGTGAATACTGGTGTACCCAATGACTATATATCTGCCATTAAGAGAGAAATCAGTTTACCAAGCTAAGAGGTAGGTGGAGTGAGTTGTGTACAATACCGTACGGGTGGCTCCCTTATGCAGTTAAAAAGAGAGTATAAAGATATAACTTGGTGGCGTTTCTATTTTGTAAGCCAGAAGAATCATAAGTCTCAAATTGTTCAAGTAATATTAGAACGTTGGTGGAAGACTACAAATACATCCAATTATAAGGATTTTGAATGCGATTAGTTTGTTTGTTTTCTGATTCGATTATTTTGGATTCTTATTTTGGTTTATATGCAAACTTTAGTATTCACGGAAATTTGTATTATGCAAACAAACTATAAATTACCCAAATTAATTTTAAAATGTTGTTTATGGGAGTTACACCATTGAATATGTACATGTTGACGGAAATACTATGTGAGGGAAATATGGTTCCATTTAACCAAGGGAAGTGGACATCACAATTGACATGGAAAAAATGCCTTTAATTGTACTGTGCTGATGAGGAAGGAAATGATATGCAAAAACTTGTGCATGCCAGTGGAATAAAAATGTTTGGGTTGAAGAATTTCTTACAATGCTATGGCCAGAGAGTGACAGATAACCCATGGACCCCGACCACTACGATGAGCTCGAAGAAGTGTTTTTTGTTATATGTGTTAGGACAATCTCTTTTTCCAAGTGTTAGCTCAGTGACAAGTCTTGGTTTTCTCGAAGCGTTTGAAGATTTAGAGTTAGCTCCAAGCTCCAACATATGACTGGGGGACTGACTGTTCTCGGGGATATACATAGGCCTTAGTGAATGCTAGGACTCCAAACCAAGTTTGATTTTTTTTTGAGAATCTTAGAGGTAAAAAACTAATTTTTTTAACACCATTTTTTTTTAAATATTAATTTACTAACTAATTAAATTTTAGCAATGTTTTCGCAGTATTGCTGGTATACTTATTTCTGTGCTGGTGAACCTGTTATATGCGAAAACAATAATGTTTTTCCAGTTATAGAGAAACACCGAATTCATAATTGCCTATGCAATCAGGTTGATGACGGTCAATACTCTACCCTGACTCATAGGCTTCAACAAGTGCATAGAACAAGCCAGAACATTACTACCATACCATATATGGATTATCCAGAGTTCCAATATGAAGAAGATCAAAGGATGCTACACTTGAGCTTAAGATCATCGGTGTTTTACAATACTCCTTCTTGAAAGTGTGTTTGGTACTTCGGCGAAAGACACATTCTACAACTACAAATGAGAAGAGTAAAAACAACCAGTCCATTTCCAAGCGGGGTGATTTCTAATGAAGATCACGCACCGTTGTTGCAAATTGATAGAGAATGGGAACATACTGATGACTTGGTCGTGGAGCCGCAAAATGGGAACATGCTAATGACTTGGTCATGGAGCCTGATGAAATGAGTGATTATCTTCATTGGTTCAGCATAATTTGCAACCCTAATACGGAGCCACAAAATTAGGGTAAGATGGATATGCCAACTTTAGGTAGATTGCCACTTGATGCCGATATTCTTCTTTCCCAACCTCCACCACCGGCGCCCGTTGCCTTTGTATATCCCGATAGTCAGAAAGTTTATCTTGTTCGTCAACTATGCCGCAGTTTGATTGGGAGATGCAAAGTATTAATCAACAAGGGGAGACCATCACAGTTCCAATTACTTTTCAAGCTCTCGATAGGACTTATTCATATTGGGGGTACAAGCTACCCATGAGGAACAATAGAGTAGGCCTGGCGATTTATATTGGCAATCACAGATAATGGAAGAAAATTACTTGCAGCATATGACCCAAATGATGAACAACATGTATTTTAAAATGCCTACAAAATCTTCCTGTCGTGCAAGTCAAAGAAGTCGTAAAACCCGTAAACGAAGTGGTACATCAGAAGTCGTGTAAGAAACTCATATGACCCATGGTGGGCTTGATGATGCAGGGTTTTGGAAACTCCTGAGGGTGGTCAACCCTTTTTGGATGTTCCTCTTTATCCCCTGATTGATTCTATCGTTGCCTTGTTAAATAACGAGTATGATACGAACCAGACCTTTCCGGTCAAAGAAATCAGTAAATTTAATTTAATTTTAATCGAATGTAATACAAATTATTGATTAATTAAATATATTTTGGGAATTACCCTAGTTCTTATTACATTTCAAACTAAGAAGCAAAAATATGTGTTGATTAAAAACAACTAGTTAATCCGATTAAATGATACAATAAAATTGATAGGTGCATCAAAACATGGCATGTTTTTCCAGTAATAGTAAAAAATCAATTAAGAAAAGGTAAAGTAAATTTTTAAATTTAGTTTTCTGATGTTCTTTGTAGAATATATTACATGCGTGAATGTTAAGCTTGTACGTCTCCTTTAAAAGTGTGGCTGAATAAGTTAGATGTGTGTTCCAATATAAATTACATTTAATCAAAAATAGCTGTTGGATTTACAATAATGAAAGGCCGTGATCGAAATTAGAAGTTATATGAGGCCCTTAAATGAAAAATTAATAAATAACTGAGATTAGAACATAACGATAAAATTTTAATCCCGACGGTTTAGATTAAACCGCACGACCAAATCTCTATCCTCAATAAAGACTCTGCTGCAGTGTTTACACACGTAAATATATTGGTTTTCCCATTCAATTTACCTATCTATCATGTCTTTCAAAATGGATAAATGGGTTGGTTTGCCCACCCCATAGGACAGCCTTAGAGGACAAGATACCCAAGCCTAAAAAACAACAACAAACCAATTCCAAGTCCTAATCTGAAGCTCTTTCCGTCCTGCCACCACAAATGTCGTAACTGGGACAACGTGGCCAAAGTTTCATTCACGGATGTGTGACTTGCCCAGCAAGAGGCGCGAGGAACCAAACTAGTCACTTCTCTTCCTCCCCTCTTCAATTCCTTCTTTCTAAACAATAATTTTATTTTTATTTTTGTGTTATTTTTTGAGAAATTATAGTAATTATGTATTTGAGATTAGCTTTAAGGAATTTAAGGTCCAAAACTAGAATCCTTTCTGCTTCATCGTCATGTTTTTGTAAAAGCTTACCGGAGATCCATCAACAACATCGTTCTCTTCTTCTTCTTCCCAAGGTATGATATTACAGTTAATCAATCTTTTTGGTACCTGAGAGAATGTTGTTTGTTATATTTGTTTTCGTTCTTACTATTTATTTTTTTTGGTATTTTGATCAGTGGGTTTTTGTTAAACCTAGGTTTCTGTTATTAATGGAAATTTGAGTTTAATTAAGCCTGTAATTTAAATTTTGACTACTTCTGATTGTTGTTAGTGATTTTAGGGTAATATTATTGGACCATGAAGAGAACATTACACACACAAAAACAAACCAAAATGAGTTTTATTAGGGGTTTATAACTCATTGATTGGAACTGTATAACCAACTAATTGATGTTGAGGGTTTAACTAGAGGTGCCCCAGGGTTTAAATTTGTGTTATCTTATGCATGTCTGCTAAATGGGTACCTTAACTATTCATTTGTTTGTGATATACCTTTTTTTGGTACCCATTTTAATTTTGTTAAAATTTTCAAGGGATTAACTATACAACACCATGGAGTTCCTTAATTGATACATGCTGTTAATAATGGAATTGATGGTTCTTCCAAATGGCTAGGTTTTCGTTGGTGTTGATACTCCTTATGCGAATTCCCACTCGTTCCACAGTTTCAGGTTTCAAGTTCAGCAAGGTGGGAGTTCTTTGGTCGAGGTAGGTTTGTTTTACTCGTACGCAAACCTTCTGATCCCTCTTTGTTTGTTTATATGCTTTGGATGGTTAAAACATGTATTTATGTATGCTTACAACATAGTTGTGTTTCCAGTGTAGCAAGTATATCTTGGGCATGGGTATTTCAAAAGTGAAACCATCGAGATGCTCCTGTGATTAATCTCCTATATTATCTTAGTGGAATCCTACATCTAAGTATGTGAATATAACCGATTCCAAAATTATAGGAATTATATTCATTAAATGGGTGGTCAAAGGAACTACAAGTTTGTCGAAAAGAATAATATTTTTGTTCTTCTGTTTTCTATCTGAATATTGTTATCTCTTTCCTTGCAACAAGATTTATCTGGACTATTTTAGCTCACACATCAATCTAAATGCCATAAAAAAAAAGAGATTGCTGCACATGTGAAGAGAGATACCTACCAATGCTTATCGCATTGTGGGTCTTGCCTTCCTGGGGAAGTAGTCTAACATGTTAGACCTAAAGACCCGCAATAAGAAAGGTCTCAATATATATTGGTATAGAAGTATTACATTGTTGGTGCTGGTATGAGTTTTTTTTTTATGGGAGAATAAGTCTGTTTTGGAACATGACATTGTGTTTTTGCAGGAGCCAGTGGATCCATTTTCTCTTGTTGCTGATGAACTCTCTCTTATTGGTAATCGATTACGGGAGATGGTGGTTGCTGAGGTACATTCTTACGTTTTTTTCTCGCTTCTGATAATCTTTCAGAGTAATGAACATCAAAGATTAAACCTGTATGCTTATTTTTCATATAGGTCCCCAAGCTTGCCTCAGCTGCAGAATACTTCTTTAAGATGGGGGTAGAGGGAAAGAGGTTTCGTCCCACGGTATGAATTAATGCGTTTACATTTCAGGTTTCTGATCCTCCTTGACATGTCATCAATTATACCTTGTATTTTACTGTACGATGATCCTCGATGCTTAGGGTAGTCTCTCTGCTGATGCTAAGGGAGTTGTAGTGGTGGTCACTGGTGATGACTGATGATGACATGAAAAAACGATGGACATTTTGTAGGTTGTAGTGGTTATATAAGATGTAGCTGAAGATAGTGATGGAGGAAACATATTTGATGGTGGGGCAGCAATCTGCTCATGGATCTTAGTCTGGATTTAGCTCACTGTTATTTTTATACTGACATAACGAACATCATCATCAGTCTTACATTAATTACTGTAGATCGAGTATAACATTTATGCTACTTACAGCATATATCGACATGCCTGTTCTACTTTCCTTTCTGTCTCCGTGTTCCTCATAAGAAACTGCAGATTCCTTCTTCCTTATGCAGGTTCTGTTGTTGATGGCATCAGCGTTGAATGTGTCGCTACCTGGATCTGTTCCTGATGCCGTGGCTAATTTTTCTGACGAACTCCGTACAAGGCAGCAGTGTATTGCTGAGATTACCGAGATGATCCATGTGAGTTCTTTAGAATAATGCATTTTGTCGAGAATGCTAATCTCACTCTGGCTGGTGTATGAAAACTTTGGAGAAATTGGTACATATTGGATAGATCATGCTAACGGTTAACTGTTTGTAATACTCGACTTACCTGAGGGAATTAAGTTATGACTTTCATGCCGTTAAAAGCTTAAGATTGACCTTATATCTGATTGAACTACACTAATCCCGTGTTTAGGTGTCATATATGTCAGTGAGGTTATATAAGAAAAAAACCTGTTGTTTGAACTTTTCTTCGTCCAGTAGTTGGGACACAACTGTAGACTGGACCTCTAGCTGGTTGAACATTATTTATCTTTCCCATTCTATAAATGAATGATCCTGTTTTCCGTTCGCACCAATGCCCTCCATGATGCTTTCTTTTATCATTTGCCACTTACTCGTATCTTTTTTTTTTTCTTTCACATGAATATTTAAACTTGGTTATCCTGTCTGCTAGGTGGCAAGTCTTCTTCATGATGATGTCTTAGATGATGCTGATACAAGGCGTGGTGTTCGTTCCCTTAATTTCTTAATGGGGAATAAGGTATGTTTGCTGCACTTTCTTTTCAATCCCCTCCCTGCGGATACTTTTCATGTTTGGAAAATAGAAGTGAATGTCAATTTCGACGTTGAATCCTGAATGATGCTTTACATAGTTATCCTGAAAAAAACAATTTAGACTTGCAATTTGAATTGTGTTTCCCCTTTCTCAGTAGTTAGCTGTATATAGATCTGTTGTTGTGTAATTTCATCTAAGACTATGCCAGGTATTAATAATTACTTTAGTATTGGGTTACTTTTTGACTGTGCGGGACAATATTCAGCCTCAAATTGATTTCTTTAAATGATGCAGCTGTCTGTGCTAGCAGGAGATTTTCTGCTTTCTCGAGCTTGTGTGGCACTTGCCTCTCTTAAAAATACGGAGGTTAGTCTTTACCTTGTAACAACATCTACTTTGCAGCAACATACCAACTTGCCTAGCTTTGGTATGACCATCTTGTTGACGTTAGCCTTTAATGGAATTCATTAGGTTTTAATATTTGCAAGAGTACCATACTTTCTTTCCACAGTCTACCACCAAATTCCTTTTTTTTTTTTTTAAATTAAAGTGGGAACTTGGGTAGAGGGAGTGGAAATTGGCTTACTAGAGGGCTAGATAATAACCATGTCATCCGTGAAATGATAGATAGTTTCATAGTACACCGTTAGTAAAAGACCATGTCTCAAGGCAAGTTGTGAATCATGTAGCTGTAAGTAAATCTAATGATCAGTTTAGTTCTCTTGATGTATAAGAGGGTGGCTTATGAGTGGGACATGTAATACAATGGGGATCCACCCTTTGGTTGTGGATAAAAGGGTCAGCAACTTCATCGAAGAGCATGTCTCATCTTATATTGGTACTTTACCATATTTTGTCAATTCTAATTGTTGTATCTTGATCCTCATCAGTGTGCATTTTGCAGGTCGTTACATTACTTGCAACGGTTGTTGAACATCTTGTAACAGGTGAAACAATGCAAATGGCCAGTACATCAGAACAACGCTGCAGGTAAGGTATACCGCCAGTGGTTTCTGTATCTCGTAGGGTCCACCGGTTTCGTGCTTTCAACTTTACTTAATGTTACATGTGAAAGTATAAAACTATGTTCCAGCCTTTCTTTCTTATTTCCTGGCCTGGATTTGAATCTCGCAGTCACTTTCTAACCTCCATGTTGCTACTAATATCTAATCACCATTTTAAACACTAAGAAATCACAAGTGACCTGTCGAATATTAGAAAAAGCATCAAGTCAGAAGATAAATGACCTCCATATTGCCAATATTAAATTTATATTATGGCATTAGGGAGCATATCTATCATAAAGTCTCTAGAATCTAGATTGAGAATTTTGAGGAGGTTACCTAGGAAAGAAATGAATAGTTGATAATGGAGAAAAATAATTTCAGAGCAACTATAGTTATTTATCATAGAATGGCAATAGTTGAATTTGGTGGTAACATAGGGAATGAGAGTGGTCTCTCATAATAAGTATACGGGTCGCACCATATCTTCAAGTGTCTTTCTCACTGAAAAAAGAAATGTTCATGTTTCACACTGTAGGCACAATTATAGCTTGAGACGCTCCACACTAGTAGCCCATCCCACATACTTCTTTCATCCTTGCTGTTAGTCAAGTTCAACATCATCGTTTATTTACTTACTATCGTAAGTTATACTTAATAAAAATGAAGTTTATGCTTTTTTAACTGTTATTAGCATCTCTGACTTGATGGGTTTATTATCATTTGTAGAAGAGCAACTGTCTAATGTTTGGTGTGAAACTAAATTGATTGCAGCATGGACCAATATATGCAAAAGACATATTATAAGACGGCATCACTGATCGCGAATAGCTGCAAAGCAATCGCTCTTCTGGCAGGCCAGGGAACTGATGTTGCAATGCTAGCCTACAATTACGGCCGCAATCTGGTATTTCTACTCATTTGAATTCAGTATTGGTATCAATAGTAAGAAAATTCAGCTATTTAACGCATCAATCATACTAAAAGTTAATCTACACTTGAAAATATGGCCGTTTACATCACCTCTTCACATCCAATTGTCATTTGATTGTGTTGGAATCTATATACTGCATCTATTCAATCACTAGGGTCACAAGGGATGAAATAAGTAAATCCAACCCGCACCTTTAAAGTTGAAGGAGAACTCTAAAGTAGAAATTATTTTTTGTTCATGTATATTTGGGGAAAGAGGGTATTAATCTGGGCACCAGTAGGCTCTCTTAAACTATTTCTGCTGCTAAAAAGTTGTTCAAGTGTGAAGGGGAATCAGAGATCTTAACAACCTTCACATTTACCTCCCCACGACGAATGTTACTAACAGTCCTTGCTTTGCTTACACAAAATTACAATTATTTGCCATCACCAATTCTATCATCTATCTACGTCTGTTGTAATCACTAATCACACACCACTAAAGGCGATAAACAAACCACTATTCTCAAAAATAAATAGCTCACCTGAGAAGATTCCAGTTAATTGTTAAAATGAAATGAACAAGCCATTAGTAGTGCTCTTACGCTGACTTGCTTAAAATTGGTTTGAGGGTTTGTGAGACTGGGAAACCCTTTAAGCACACACTTAAACTGCAAGCCTACTCGGCACAAGAGTTGGCCTTGCATCTATGTTTGATAACTGATGTCCAGATGCACTCGCTCAGAGACGCATATTTTGCAGAGGTATAAATTGTTTGCTTTTCTACTGATGGTGTCTTTTTATCGTTTCAGGGTTTGGCTTATCAATTGATCGACGATGTTCTCGATTTCACAGAGACATCAGCTTCCCTCGGAAAGGGTTCACTTTCTGACATTCGCCATGTAATTTATCTCTCAACCTTGCACCATTGTTATGTATGGTTACAGAATTTATCTTGTTATGAATATGGTAGCAACTAGCAACCCATATTCATAAGGACCTTCAAAATCATTATTTTTTAGCTTTTGATGCATGAATTTACCCTCTTTAATTGAGAAAAAGCTTCTCATCGGCTCCTTCGAGACTCCTAGTTTTCTATAACACCTGTGTTCTAACACATATACTTGCACCTTTTCTGGTTTTGGTTGTTGGATGGTTAATGGGTTGAAGTACATCAGTAGCTTTTTCGTGATTCTACGTGATGTCTGCATAATTCTTAAGGCACCGACGAATATGCTACCAATTGCTAAGTAAATTTACTCATTTTGTAGGGGATTATAACAGCTCCGATATTGTTTGCTATCGAAGAATTCCCACAATTACAAGAAGTTATCAACCGAGGCTTCAGCGACCCTGCAGATGTTGATCTTGTAAGCATATCTTCTTCCATATGTATATATGTTGGATTGGATGTTCTTATTTAATGTCACCCACTGGCACACGTGGTCACGTGCATATACATATATTGACACGCACTTATCTCAGTAATTAGGTGCTTTTAGAATCGTTACATAGCAGATATAACACAACTACCATCATGCTTATGTGCTAGACACAGATGATTTACAGTTAACACAACTAACATTATCGGTACAAGTGCCCTTGAAATGCCTGCGAGTGTTGGTAGTTATGTCCATTTTTTTCAGTTGTTAGCAACCTAAAAAGTGGTGTCCTTGTAACATAGTTAAATGCTAGAATGCGAATCACATTAATTTTGTCGCAGACAGAACCAGTCATAGGTTCAAATGGTGTATTGTTAAAACTGACTCAATGCTCCACCTCCACAAGTCATTGGACTCTCATTCACATGCAAATAGAAGTGATACTCTGGCATCATGTTCAAAATCTTCAGTTTACAAATTGATTTTCGTTTGAAAGCTTGTTTCCTTTTGTTTTCCATATTCTTTATTCTGATGTGTGCTTTTAATCTGAATACCCTAGGCCCTTGAATACCTTGGGAAGAGTCGCGGGATACAAAGAGCAAAAGAACTAGCAACTGAGCACGCGAACCTGGCAGCCTCAGCCATCAACTCTCTTCCTCAAAGTGATGATGATAATGTCAGGATATCGAGACGGGCTCTGGTGGACCTCACTCATATAGTCATCACAAGAACAAAGTAGAGACGAACAAAATACCCTTCCATTCAAACTATATGAAAAGAAAAAGCATGTAAAGCATACTTATCAATTTCTGGTAAGGCCTTTTTGTATCCCTCATTTATGTTGCCTTATATTCGTTTAGTTAGCTCTTAGTTTTACTTCTTCATACGTCATGAATAATTATGTGAAAACTTAGCTTTTCATGTAAAGCCAAATTTTGCTCTTCTAAACCAATGATTTGGCTCCCCAATGTTGGTATCCTTTATGTTAGTGATGTGCTGAACCCTTTCATTACCTTGTTCGTTTTCCCTGATGGACCTTTGTAAATGAATGAATTTAAAAGAAAGTGATCCAGGAGCATAATTAGTTATAATGTTTTATTTTCTTTCGAGTTTTTGGTCGCTATTAAGTTTGCAACTTTCTTACAGATTAAGGGCTAGGATTTAAAGTATCTTTATTTAGAATTCTTAGCTAGGAACCCTAGTATAAATAGGGTTATGAAACTCTTTTGTAGACAGCTTTTATTACAGTTGAATTCTATTTCGGCCGAGTTTCTACATAAGAACTTTTCTTTATCTACGTTCTGTGAATCAACCCTAGCTTTCTTCTTTACTATTTGCCTCGCCCTAGGAAAGGGTTGCTGTTTCTGCTTAAATCTTTAATACTACGCAGATCATGAATAGAAATACATTTGAAAGTTGAATGATTAATTTACTGGTCTATGGGCCACAATTTTGAAATGAACCGATACAGCTGCCAGAGACCACATCTGTAGGGACTACTTGTTTTGGCCAAGTAGCTTTTTCCTTTCGGGAGAACCACCTAGTGTCACTTTGTAGATCTCCTTTTCCCGTCTTTTCTTCCCTAACCATTAATTTTAGATTACCTACTTTGATTCGACTGTCAAATCTTTTCCACTTATTAGATTTTGCATTAGCCATCTTTCAGCAACAATATTCTCGTTTGACTCTATGTCTGGAGCATGATTGATTGATAGGCTTGCTATAAGCAAATCCATAGGGTAACTGAACAACCACTTGGATAACTGGGGTTTTAAGTTTTACCAAGGATGGGTTTAGAAACCTTACCACATCAACTTTATTTACATATTCACACATGTTTACGGATTCTATTATAGTCGGAAGCATAAATGTTGCCAATGTTGGTAAATGCAAGGGTGATCATGTACACTTCAAAAACATACGCAAAAAAAAAACAACATAGTACTAAAGTAGAAGCGCGCACAAAATTATTAACTGTTCATAACTTCATTTTTCTGATTCCATTTTCTCGCGTAAGAAACTTATCTGCAAAAATTAAAAGAAAAAGAAAAATTCAATTAAGGTTCAAATTACAAAAGAGATTTGAAGCTTCATGATTGAAGAAGAATATCACCTTCTCTTTGTGTAGTTGGACTGAAACTTCTTAGAGAAATTTGTTGCTGCAGTTGTTGATGATTTGTTATTTCCTCGATTATTTCCGCACATTGGCTCTGAAACTTTTCTTTCGCCCAAGCAATTGCTTCATCAATTCCTACAGACTCCCTTCTATCTATCCTTGTTTCTCTTTTTCTCTCTGGACTAATCTCAATAACATAAGAAGACCTTATTACTTCTTCATGGTCTTCTTCTTCTTGTGGAGACATTTTATAGTCTTGATAATGATGACGATTGGTAGCTTTTAGTGTGTGACCAAATGTTGGATAATACTCTCTTTGCAAAGATACAACAGAGGATGGTGACTCTCCAGGATTACTGTTCTCCTTCGGTACATTATTACTGGCGAATGAACTCGATGTGCGTGAATTCGGGTCGATGCTAATTGCTTCTGGTGACGATATACCATGGGAAAATACAAACCTTGTTGATGAATTCATTCTATTGTGATTGTGATTGTTATTACTGACATTCATGATATAGTCATGTTGATTATTGTGATTCTCATGGTTACTATTAATCCATGGATAATCCGAGGCAGCTCCTTTCTTATGTTGTTCATCAACCAACATTGAAGATGCGTACGGTCGGCGACCTGGGATGTTAACTGGCCTGAGAAATTTCAGACTTAAATATCAGCTTAAGTAGACATTTCAATAATTCAAGATTTCAAGTACAGTATACGGAAAAAACTGGGGCTGTTTAATTAGTTACTTTCCACCCCCAACCCAATTAACGGTCTGTGGTTTGCTTTCTTTATTGAACCGGATCCTCAGCATCCCGATTACCCTAGAGAATCATAGTGTCCGCCTTGAGGCACCATTATCTTCCCTACCTTTTGGGGTAATCAAGATTCAAGAGTAAATTCAGCTTCTTGTCAAGTTATTCATAAAGTTATTGTTGTAAATGAGAATCAAAACACTAGGTCGACTAGTACCCTATAGTTTTTGGGAAATTAGATCGGATAAATGGACACTTGGACCGGGTAAGAAATTTTATCTAATTATCCATACTCGTCCTATTATTTAAATGAGCCGGTCAGGCCCATCCCATGACGGGCCATGAGCACCGATGAACTCTCATGGGTCAGGGCGGGGAACATGGTGGCAAAATTTACACCCTAAAATGCTAGTATAAAAACCAGATTTGTATGTAGCCCAAAGTGCACGACCGAGTAGCCTGTAAAGTTAAAAGAGTCGGCATTCTCTCTAACTTTGTTTTATGAACAACAATTTTCAATCCGACCAGCCAAGCAAATCCCATGATTTCCGGTATCGCATAAAACCCGTAGATCCAGGGAAAAGAAAGCGTTTCGTAATTTCCATTATTAGCCCTAACAGTATGAGTCATCGTAGTCAAAATTAAAGTCAAGGAAAGTCAAAATAAAGCAGAAATAAAATACTGTAGTAAAGTGAAAAAGTCAGTACCTGAGCTTAGACGTGAATGTCTCGAAGAAAACACCGTCTTCAGCAATGGATGGACGAAGTGGACTCAAATCTCCTTCCCAACTCAATACCGACGAAGAATTTGTTTTCATATTCTTCTTCTTATTAATCGAATATTCCGACGATGGTGATTTCCACTTTGATCCCCTCTTATCTTCGTCATCTGATCCAAAAATGTCATCGTAAAATCCACTATCGATCTTCTTTTTCTTCGAAGGTAATATCTTCTTCCCATTATTTTTTGATCGATCTACATACTCAGATGATCTGAATATTTCTTCATAAAATGTTGCTGTATTAGTTTTTAAATTTCCAGTGATCAAATCTCCTGAAGAAAATTGGCGGGAAATTATACTTCTCGGCGGTCCTCCGAAAACATCACTGAAATTTTCTGGATCAAGACTTGCTGTTGTTGTTGATGATGATGTTTCCGAATCACCTATAATAATCCGAGAATTATTGTTATTATTATTATTTCTTCTCATCAATCGATCCGATGAAGTTTCTTCTGTTGATCTTCTTCTTGGTAGATTATTTAATCCCATTCTCATTCTCCACGATTCATCCATTTTCTTACAACATTTTTTTTTTTTTTGGTTTTCAAAATCTGTTAGTCTAGTAGTAAGCAGCTTAGTATATAAACAAGTAAATGAGAAAATTAAAAAGTGCTTTTTGGAGAAAGTGATTTTTTTGGTTTTTAACTTTTTCTTTTGATTATTGTTTGTTTTTTTAGACAGGAATGAGAACGATGATGATGAAGAAGAAGATATGATTCGAGATATTGGATGTGGTGGGTCTAATTAATAACCTGATGGTTAAGAATGAATTATAATCTTACACCACATACCACTAAGAAACAATGAGAATCAATTTCTTTTGTTTTATTGCATGGATTTTAACAGTTTATACAATTAAATTCATCATATTTTCTTGAATTAATCCGTAAGAAAAGAAAGAAATTAAGGAAGCTGATCATCATTAAATAGTTAGATAGATTGTGAATCAGTTAGTGGCGATTTTGCAGCGTATATATGGAATCCCACGGAATCATGGATATCATGATGACTTGACCAAATTCTTTTTACTTGAGTGCATTTCTAGCAAGATTAAACTAGATCTTTCCTTAACTTTGAAATTTATTGATTTGGATCTTCAGTCTTACTCAATTTTATTTCATACTTTTCTTTGAGCATAATTCAAAAATATTATTAGAAGTTTTATAATAATGATAGCCCTTTATGGCGCACGGGCACAAGAATTAGGCTTGTGGTTTTTCTGTTGGTACAGAACTACAGAGAGAAGCAGTCTTGGTTGGATTAGCTGTAAAATAAAAAGGGAATCTGAGGAGACGAGGGAATGGATGGTTGTTGCTTACCTCAGAGGAGAGAATGCATGCCTTGAATTGAAGGGCAACCCAGCAACCTTCTACCTTTATGTAAGCGTCCAATAACTTTATTGATATACCCTGTTGGGCTGCTGGTATATATTATTGTCCCAACTCATCCATCTTTTCTAAATTAAAAATTTTTAAAATTAGATATTTCTTTAGTCTCTAATATAAAGACGGATAAAAAAGTTTCTATTAAAATTTTCTTTTTATAAATTTTCTATTTCTATCTTATTTGTCCATATCATATCCTAATACAATTAATTAGATATATTTATAAAATATTAAAAATATTATTTTTTATCCCACTAAAACATTAAAGTGATGTATTTTTTATTGTGAATATCATAAGCATTTCTTGAAGCTTGTTGATACGTATAGTCTTTAATAAGGGTATGTAGGAAAAAAATCACATTGAAATCGATTTTCCATCTATCCATAGGGACTAGAAAATTTTTCTTTCTTTATATTAGGGACGAAGGGATTACAATCCATACAACTATCCCGCTCCCTTTTTCTCCTCTCTTCCTAACCGTTTTCCCCAAAAAAATATCCAACAATTTTCTTCTTCAATTTCTTTATCTTCTTTTACCTAGATTTGCTCGGTTTTAGATCTACGACTCGAATCTATCTAAATAGACCTGGGTGAAGTTATTAGTATTTTGTTAATTAAATAATATATAATTACTATATATGAAATAAATAATTGCTATCAATTTCTATACAATTGCTTCAATTATATTTTCGAGGGCAACAGTCTATCCCGGCTTGAAGTAGATCTAAATTCTTATGTAGATCCATAGCTACTAGACAAGATTGCCGTTTTGATACACTGTGTATATTACTCCTTTCTTATGGGAGCATTTAATCTTGATGAAGATAAAGTAATCGCTCTTGAAGAAGAAGAATTCAAATGGTGGAATCTGAAAATTCACACCATCCCTCGAATATTGTCGATTTCCTCAATGAATTCCATGTACTTAATACTTTGGTTTTATCTTGTTTGTTCATGTATTTCAACTTTGATATTCTTGACCGATGTCTGCACTATTTTATATAATATATGAAACTAAGAGACCTTCTCATGTTCCTTCAAAAAATAAATAAATAAAACTATCCAAATGGGTTTTTGAAGGGGCTGTTACAAACAGACCTAACTGGGTGATTTTATTTTGAGATTTTCGTTTTTTCACCCATTGCAGTATGAGATTCACCACTCTTATTCTGGCCATTCCCAATTTTGAGTTTTGACCGAATCCAAAACTTTTTTCACCATCAAACCCAAACCAGATTTAATGGACTAGGAATATGTCTTTTGAATATCGAACTAATTGAGTTAAGGAAAAAAACGTAAGAACAAAAATTAAAACCACAAAAATAAACATTTTTTTCTTCGGAATCTTAAATTCTTAGTTGTAGATGGTGAAATTTTGACAAGGACTGAAAATTCCGGGCAAGAACATGGACATCTACTAATCATAGCCAATACTCACACTAAGGAACATTTATCCCAGTACCAGGAAGCCAGAAGCTAAGTATACCTTCTTATACTCTTAAAATATAAATTATACGTATATAGTCGTTATAAGCATACTGTCATCTGGTGCTTACTGTGCAACATTACTGTTCCTTACTAAGAAGGGGACTTAATGTAGATGGTGAGTTTTTGACAAGGTTTAAAATTGTAAAATCATCCTTCTGCCTAGTTGCGGGAACATAGAAGTATCCGCACATACTTGTTCGCATACTTTTGACTCTCAAAATACAAAATATTGTATTCCTCCTTATATTCCGCAGGCGAATTAAGTATACATGCTACAAAAGGCTACAACCATTCCATGCTAACAATGTAGTCTATAATCTCTACATAATAAGTCTCAAGCTCCTAGATGGGTTTCCCACTAGTATAGAGCAAACTTGAGTCTTCTCTGAATAACTACAAATATTCTAAACTGGACTCGTAGCCTCCTCAATACTCACAATATTTATGCCATATCGAACTAGTCTCAAGTCGTATAAAATTCCACGACTGAATTCCTTGAACTTGTCTCGAATGCGCATCGATGTTCTAGCAACATCCATTAAACTCGGGAATAGCTAATGCTTAAACCCTGAAATACATTACAACTTAGCGCTTCATTCGCAACGAATGCTCCTCAAATTACTCTTTCGATCTTAAAATATGCTACTTTAGCACTTCGCTTAAACATAAGCCATAAATAACGCGCTACTCATCTTGGATGCGCCACAACTAAAAAGCAATGCCATAAAAGGGGCATTCAACCTCTCAACTAGGATAACCCTATCCGTTTATCATATTAGCGCCAAGATAGCATTAGCTATTTAGCTTAGCACTGCATTGGCACCAGTTAGCCACAAAAGCGCCAAAAGTGCTAACTTTCCTGGCACTGAAACTTAGCACCTGAGAAACACTAACTGATTGAAATTGGTCTTAGCTAACACACTTTAGCCTAATAAGGCCTTATCCAACGTATCATAACCTTGGCACCAAAATCCTAGCACCAAAATGCTAACCTTAATCTAAGCGCCAAAGGCGCTAACCTTAGTGGCCAAGTGTGCCACAAGGCATATGCGCCTCCAAATCTGCGTCCTTATCTCTGTGGCGCCCTTTCCAGCTACGAGACGCCCTTGCCTAGCTCTTTGACGCCCTTGGTTCCTAGCCAAGTTCATATACGCCCAAGCTCCCAAGCGCGTCTCAGCCATGTGCATCCCTAGTGGCCAAGTCAAGCGCGTCTCCAAGCTTTCTTAGCGTCGTATCCTTGGCATCTTCACATCTCTAATGCGTCAATGGCCTCCGCACCCCTAGCTGTGACGTCTCTAGCCTTGGCGCCCTTGGATTCTCCTCAGCGTCCATGGCCTCTGCATCCCTAGTCTTGGCGCCCTTGGATTCTCCTTGGCTCCCTCGGATCTAGCTCATATGCATCTTTAGCCAAAGTCTAGCACTCCCCATAATGGCTAATACGCCTCTAGCTTCTCTGGCTTGCCCCATAGGGGCAAATGCATCCCTAGCGTCCTCCATGACTTAGCCAATAAGTTTCAAGCTCTAGTATGCCTCTTGTCCTAACATACTCATACTTAGCAACTTAGCCACATGTACGTTAATATTAAAACCTCAGTTCTAACTATGCAATTGAAGTGCTAACTTCAATCCTCCTTGGTACTAGCTTTATAACCCTAGTACAATTAATATTTACAAGAATATGTGCATATTGGTCTTACTCCTGAGACGTTAGCATATTAGCCTTTTTTACACTAAAAGAGCTAAAATATTCTTATTTGCGCTAAGTAGCTAGTGCTAGTTTTGATATCTACTTTCCTCAGAAATACGCCTTTCTTCTCAATATAGGTCATACAATGAGTCTTATACGAATTCCAGTAGTTCTCCTTGCTCAAAAAGCATTCTACAATATTTGGTCTTCAATGCCTCTCAGACTTACGATAAGTCACTTCTGATCTAATACTTAAAAGGAGGTACTCACTTATCTCAAGACCCCGACGGAGCGACTCTCCCCGGAACAACACCATTGTCTGACGGAGCGAACCAGGACCAGCCTCACAGCAACCATTGACGCCAGAACATCAAAGACTCAAAGAAACGATGAAGTTCATATCATTCCTTTTAGACCACCACGGAAGCACCAACAACTTGATCTTGTCACCCATGAAGGTCTTGAGAGACTCCTACGAAACCATGGCAAGGAGGACTCATCCTTGGTCTATCAACACCAACCTCCCTACCCACCTGAAATTCAAAGGATCTCTCTGCCGGAAGGTTACTCACCTCCGATTTTCTCATTGTACGACAATTGAAAACACCAGGAACATCCAAACACCGCTCAACATTGTTGATCTGATACGAAGAAAAAAGTTCATATCAGAACACAGAAAGATATTGCTACCGCTCAAGAGAGGTACTTATCTTTCTCAAGACTCTAATGGAACAATTTTTCCTAGAATAGATCTGTCACCAGTTATAGCAAACCACGATTCCAAGCCTACCAACGTCAACAGTACCAGAATCAATATTCAAGATGATGACGAGATATGCATTCAAAGAGGAAAATCGAGAAATCAACGATCAACCTTGTCGTCCATGAAGACCTAGAAAGGCTTTTACAATTTCAAGGAAAAAAGGGACCAGTCTCACTTCAACAACACCTCTTAGTCCGGAGCCTCCTCTTGGTCCCAGCGCCTCCTCCTAGTCCCGACGCCTCCTCTCGGTCCGAGTGCGTCTTCTCTGTTGGAACAGTTGTCTGGTCAGTAAGCACTACAACAACCGATCATCCATGATGTCTTGTCAGAACGAAATGGTCAGGAGGGAGTCTTCATCTCAACAATTGTCACAAATCGAACGCTTACCATCAGCCTCAGCCCCAGTTCCAGCCTCACCACCAGCAAAAGACAAGATCTGTTCCATGTCCCAGACAAAACTATACAACAACAACAACAACAACAACAACAACAACAAAAGCTAAAGCGAGCTATCACATTCTCGAATTATCTTTTTCACGTGGAAACCCTTTCATTCTGGTACGAGTTCCTTCACTCAGGTACCAGTCACATTCATTCTGGTCCCTTCACTCAGGTACCAGTCACGTTTCATTCTGGTCCCTTTACTCAGATACCAGTCACGTTTTATTCTGGTCCCTTCACCCAGTCCCCTTCACTCAGGTACCATTCATGTTTCATTCTGGTCCCTTCCCTCAGGTACTATTCACCTTTTATTATGGTCCCTTCACTCAGGTACCAGTCACGTTTCATTCTGGTCCCTTCACGCAAGTATCGGTCACGTTTCATTCTGGTCCCTTCACCCAGGTACCAGTCCATTTCATTCTGGTTCCTTCACTCAGTCCCTTTCACTCTGATACCAGTCCCTTCATCAAGGTGGTACCTACTTCACGCTCCTGTGTAGCTCCCAGATGACAACAAATCCATGCAATACCAAGATCAGAATTCCCAGCTTCATCTACAGCCTTCTCCCATTTCGAGGATGATTCAGAAATTTCACTCTTTCTGGAGAATCTATCAACCGAAAATTTCAGTCCTTGATGGAGTACATATACGAGCTTCTTTACTTCTACGAAGGCACATCACAAGGATATTTTAGCTGCTCTAAATCGTGTTACATCCGGTAAATGCTTATCCCTTGCTGAAATACTCCCGTTCAAGTCAAGCCTCCTTCGGAAGACATGGTCGGCCAGAACAATAAAGAGCACGACCGGGGAATCCCACCACTACTCACCTTAAAGATGAAAAGTTTTACATTATTAAAGAAGATCCAGACTATAACATGGCTCCGAGACATACACGGATTCACATCAACAAGGAGGGTTCCTCATTATCATCAAAGCTTAGAGATTCGTTAAAAACTTCGGGACTCAACCAAGTAAGTTTTATTCAACATCCTTCTTTACAAACGGTTATCCCATGTCCCACCAAGGCTTGGGGACTCGATCCAGGGACCAACCTCGCTATGAATAAGTGATATGAATGGAAAGCCGATCCCTTTTAATATTTTATCTTAGAAAATAAACCTCTTGCAAGCTATTTGTCAAAACCTACCTACTATCCCAAAAACCATAAAGTATTTCACAAACCCAATAAAAATGAGAGTCTTTAAAGACTGGCTCGATCTGTTCAGAGGTATGCTTCCTCTAACTACTATTCTAGAACTTTAGCCCTCCTCAATCCAATCAATGGCATTGGAAGCCTCATCCAAGCTAGATAACATACACGTCCCAAGGAGGATCCTGTCGAAATAGAAATCAATGCCAATACTCGCATTAGGATATTCAATTGGCACACTCCATGTTACATTGTTGTTCCAATATGAACGTTATTTAAAGCATCATCCTCAATAAGTATACGAGAGTATCTGTCCCTCAGGGACGCATCAATAATTAGAGCCAGAGCCATCCGCTCTTAGACTTGTTCCAGGGACACGTCACTGCCTCTTCATCGGAAAAAAACACTGTTGCATCTCAACATCCCGGACAAAAAAGATGGATCCAACTTCAATTCAGATGCCTGCCCCAGCACTTCAACGACAACAAAGGACCGCTCCAACTTTCATGATTTCCCATATCCTCTCGAATTCTCGGAAGCATGGACCTGTGATGACACCAAAAGTTACCTTCTCCCATATAAAGGATCCAAGTGAGTCACACTTGGGGACTTACAACTCCTTCACTTTTGAAAGTTTAACACAATAACATCCCTCTACTAGAAGGTCTGATCAGCAACGGCACAAGAAACAAGACTTTTCTACATCAGTACTCACACGACAAGGAAGCCTCCGCCTCTTACCTGATCACATCTAGAAAGAAATCGATAACAATCGGTGAAAAACGGGTCAAAACATCCTTCACGAGAAATGTTCATCTATGTCTCTACTACGACATACCAGAAGAGCACATCAATTAGAGACATGAGCTAGGAGATATGTGTCTTACAGTAAAGTCTACAGGATTTGAAAAAATTCACACGGGATTACTAATCACAGATGTTTACGCATGGTTGGATGACCTATCCAACTCCGAATCGAGTGATTCTTTTTAGATATGATAGCTTGGTCTTTTGGTTTCAAAAGTTGGGGTTAAACGTCAAAATCCGACATCATATGAAACTTCAACAACTTCGGAAGCAAATGGTGTGCAAACTAGGGTTTCCAAACGGGATTCAGAAGACTCAGCCTTATAAAGACCTTGTCTGCCGATGGACTTTCATCTTCTCAGACATACCATCCTGTCAGGTAATACTGCATTTCCCAAGAAGACCTCATCAACCTTTCTATGATAAAAGCACTGGAGTCCATCACCAACCTCACTTACAGTTCTGATCTACCATCAGCTTCTTCTGCCGGTTTCCAATGTTTCCAGCTTTGCTGCTACTAGCTATAACTCAAAGCATCGTCTCCGGGTGTCCTGTCTCTCATCTACTTTCGCTTTGCTGATGCTCTCACTAGCACTTAATTGCTGCATACTCAAAATCTAAGCAAGCACCAGAACCAACTACTTGCTTACAAGGAAGTTTAAATTTAAGGCTTAATTTTGCATCAATGAAATTGCCTGAAGGAGACAAAGCTAACAATATTTCTTGCTAGACACATACATGAAGGATCGATCCAGCTGATTTGATCCTCTATTTGAGATGAGGCGGACCTGTTTCAGAAAGAAAGAAAGAAAGAGAGAAAACGTCGACCATATCCCCCCCTTTGCTCATGGAAAGATGGCATTCCTGACAAGAACGAGGGCGCCTATTATTCCCAGTCAAGTTTCATACTAAGGGGCACATGTCTCAATCTCGAAAGAGCCAACCAAGTTTCTTTCCTGACCAATAGGGCTGCTCATACGCGTACTCTCTATGACCCTGCTTGTGGATGTTCAACCAACATGACTAGATCAGAAGTTCAACCCAACTACACTTCTCTTGGATTAAGGATTGAAAATTCTGGGCAAGAACGTGGGCATCTACTAATCATAGCCAATACTCACGCTAAGGGGCATTTATCCCAGTACGAGGAAGCCAGAAGCTAAGTATACCTTCTTCTACTCTTAAAATTTAAGTTATGCGTATATAATCAGTATAAGCATACTGTCACCATCTGGTGCTTACTATGCAACATTACTGTTCCTCACCAAGCAGGGAACTTAATGTAGATGGTGAGTTTTTAACAAGGGTTAAAATTTTAAAATCACCCTTTTGCCTAGTTGCAGGAACATAGAAATATCCGCACATACTTGTGCGTATACTTCTGACTTCACCTCAAAATACAAAATATTGTATTCCTCCTTATATTCTGCAGGTGAATTGAAGATACAAGCTACAAAAGGCTACAACCATTCCATGCTAACAATGTAGTCTATAATCTCTACATAATAAGTCTCAAGCTCCTAGATGGGTTTCCCACTAGTATATAACAAACTTGAGTCTTCTCTGAAAAACTACAAACATTCTAAACTGGACTCGTAGCCTCCTCAATACTCACAATATTTATGCCATATCGAACTAGTCTCAAGCCGCATAAAATTCCACGGCTGAATTCCTTGAACTTGTCTCGAATGCGCATCGATGTTCTAGCAACATCCATTAAACTCGGGAATAGCTAATGCTTAAACCCTGAAATACATTATAGCTTAACGTATCATTTGCAACAGATGCTCCTCAAATTACTCTTTCGAGCTTACAATATGCTACTTTAGCACTTCGCTTAAATATAAGCCATAAATAACGCGCTACTCCTCTTGGATGGGCCATAACTGAAAAGCAATGCCATAAAAGGGGCATTGAACCTCTCAGCTAGGCTAGCCCTAGACTTTTCTAATATTATCTCTAAGATAGCATTAGCTATTTATCTTAGCAATGCACTGGCACCAGTTAGCCACAATAACGCCAAAAGTGCTAACTTACCAGGCACTGAAACTTAGCACCTGAGAAGCGGTAACTAATAAAAAATGATGTTAGCTAACACATTTTAGCCTAATAAGGCCTTAGCCAACGTATCATAACCTTGGAACCTAAAAATCCTAGCACACAATTACTAAGCCTAATATAAGCGCCAAATGCGCTAACCCTAGTTGCCAAGTGCGCCACAAAGAATATCCGCCTCCAAAGCTGCGTCCTTAGCTCTGTGGCGCCCTTTCCAGCTCCAAGACGCCCTTGTCTAGCTCCTTGACTCCCTTGGTTCCTAGACAAGTTCATATACGCCCAAGCTCCCAAGCGCATCTCAGCCATGTGCATCCCTAGCAGCCAAGCCAAGCGCGTCTCCAAGCTTCCTAAGCACCGCATCCTTGACGCTCTTACATTCTTCGCGTCTTCACATCTCCAATGTGTCCATGGACTCTGTTCCCATAAATGTGATGTTCCTAGCCTTGGTGCCCTTGGCTTCTCCTCACTGCCCTCGGCCTTAGCCCCTATGCGTCTTTAGCCAAAGGCTAGCACGCCCCATAATGGCTAATATATCTCTAGCTACTCTGGCTTTCCCCACAGGTTCCAATGCATCCCTAGCATCCTTCATAACTTAGCCAATGAGTTTCAAGCTCTATTATGCCTCTTGGCTTAATATACTCATACTTAGCGACTTAGACACAAGTACGTTAATGATAAAACCTCAGTGCTAACTATGCAATTGAAGTGCTAACTTCAAACCTCCTTGGTACTAGCTTCATAGCCCTATTACAATTAATATTTACCAGAAGATGTGCATATTGGTCTTACTCTTGAGACGTTAGCATATTAGCCTTTTTACACTAAAAGAGATAAAACATTCTTATTTGCACTAAGTAGCTAGTGTTACTTTTACTAGCTACCTTCCTCAGAAATACGCCTTGCTTCTTAATATATATCATACGTTTAGTCTTATACAAATTCCATTAGGTCTTCTTGCTTAAGGATCCTTTTATAATATTTGGTCTCAAATGCCTCTTAGACTTACGATAAGTCACTTTTGAGCTAATACTTATCCATCAAATATAACATGTTACTTTCAAGCAAGTACATGACCATTAAACTTCTCAGGATCGACACTAACCAGTCTAACTATCAATCCAGTGAGTCGTACAACTTACCTCACCGACTTAGCAAGTCATTTGACCCGACTTGACTTAATCAAAACTATATTGGCTTATGACTCCACTATTTCCACGAGATATCAAATACAACATGGGGGGATTCTCATTGGGGTATTGGTCTGGCGGTCTATGATATCATGGTTGGTGACACAACCCCCATGAATAAGAAGGTAATAAGAAATGGGTGTTTACAGAGCATTTGAGAGGCTGAGGAGTAGTGGTCAGACATGTCTTCCCTACTTTCCGGGCACCACCCCACTGAAATCTCCACAATCATCACTTCTCCATCTCTCCCTAACTTATACAACTTACAAGAATATCAGTGTGTCTTCTTCAAACTATAAATAGATGATTCTCATCTATCCCAAACAAGACAGAACGAGACAACTACACAATCATTCTGGAGAAACCAAAACTTACATAATTAGCGATTCCTCTACGGAGAATCCATTCTTCTTCACATCCATTCTTTCTCAACCTTCTTTGTTTCCCTCCTCTAATAAATACCCCAATCCTTTCAGTCTTTGTAACCGAAGCAGGACGTGAATGACCATTTCTTGGTTTAGGCTCTTCCTGTTCGAACTCGATCTCTCGAACCTACTTGAAAGTATCACTTTGTAGTATATTTGTTTTCACCCTAAAACAGTAGCCTAGTGATGTTATGTTAATTATCTTCTACTAAAACCCAATGGGCCAGGGACCCTAACTATCAGCATAGGAGACAAGTGGATGGCTTTGTTTTATGCCTTTTAAGTGGCACATATATGTTTTTGAGCATATGTACATAGGTGTTGTATATTGTACCCCTTGTTAAAATTGTGAGTGTTTATAGTTTTTTTATTATGTTTAATGCTGGTAGAAGAGGGTCATAGTTATATGTTGAAAGAAAACATCACTTTATGGATAAAGCGGAATCAGACCAATTTCTTGGCAGGTTGTAATAATGCTTATTTATTTAGTAGTTTGTAATCTTTTTTTGTGAAACTGAAGGTAGTATGAAAAAACTTGGGCAGTCAGAATGTATGAAGTTAGTCGAGGAAACCCCTCGATTTAGAGGGTGCAAAGAAAAACCAGAGTTGAGGAAAGAGGTCAGAAGGAGTTGAGGATGTTGATTAGGATCAGAAAGCATACGCGTCCGACAAAGATCCAAATACGGATCAAGAAAAATTATATGGTACCATTGATGATCCACTTCCCGAGAAAATGCAGATGGCTCGATTATTAACAAAGGTACCCATAATAGTTGGGTTGCAATGTTCTCGAATCTCTTTATTGTTGTCTCGTGAATTTGTGATATTGAATGTATTATATTGCTGGGTTGTATATGCTGTTTTGGGTCAAATGGTTCTGATAAGGAGCTCATCGATGACTAATCGATCTTTCAAATCCATGAGGAATCTTTCCATAAATTTTTTGTCGTCGTTGAAATTATAATTTATGGGGACACAATGTTGACTTAACAAGGGAATAACATGTAAAACGCCAACGGTGGTAACTGGTCAAACGTTATCGTCAATTAAAGTAGTCTAGTGGACATTTCACATCCCAAAGAACCCACCAAGTTCAAGGTGGTCATGGAGTTTTTAGTGAATAGTTCCCCAAGGATTCGACGGAAAGTCTTTTTTCCATTGAGATAGATACGTCGGGTAAATGAGCCTTGTGCAAAATATATATACCCAACTTGCCACTGAGAATTGTATAGGCATTAATAACCAACCGAAATCCCCCAAGATCTTATGTCTAAGTCTCAAAGGTTACTGTGATTTTGTACAATATGATTTATTATGATGATATCTCTAGAGTGGTAATGAAGATACATATGCGTTGAGCCAAGGTGAGAAGCCATCGTTGATACGAGTAGATTAGTCGATATTCTGCTCATGAGTATTCATCTTTTGATGTTGAAGTTGATATGAAATTTTCAACTCCATTACTAAGAACAAATTGTATATCCATATTACAGGATTTTTAAAAGACCAGAACCATGCATCTATTCGAGTATCCTGCTTTTGATGCTCCATTAAAATATTATACATTGAAAGATAAATCTTGGATGTTGTATTGTACTTCCCACTAGTAGCAATTATCGCTGGCGGACGATTGGAAAGATAAACAACAAGAATCTAAGTAACTCCTGAAGAATTTGAGTAGGTGACATCCTCAGCATAAAATAGGTAGAGCAAGCATCAAATGACAACAACAGCTGATGACGAACAGAGAAGTGGATCTGATAATGTTGCAGGTTGATCAGAGGTGAGGTGATGGCACGCTAGAATCCTTATTACTAGTGTTTTAGGATAAAAACAAATGTACTTCAAAAGAGTACTTTCAAGTAGGTTCAAGAGATCAAAATCGAAAATGACGAGACCAAACCAAGAAATGGTCATTAACGTCCTACTTCAATCACAAAGGTGGAGAAGATATGGTATGTCTTAAAGGAGGAAAGCAAAGAAGGTTGAGAAATATCAGTATGATAGGTAGTGTGTAAAGGAGAAAGGATTATCTCTGAGATGAATATCTATTACTGTATGTTTAGTTTCTCCTGACTTGATTGTCTTTGAATGGTTGGGAACTATCTATTTATAGTTCGAATGAGACATACTGATTTCTGGTAAGTCGTGGAAGTTAGAGAGAGGTGGAGAAGTGATAATTGTGGAGATTGTAGTGGGGTGGTTTCCGGAAAGTAGGGAAGACCTGTCAGACCACTAATCCTCATCCCCTCAACTGCTCTGTAATCGCCCATTCCTTGTTACCTTCCTGATCGTGGAGATGGTCCTACCACACACTATTACCATAGAACGCCAGACCAATACCCCAATGAGAATCCCCCCATGTTGTATTTGATATCTCATGGAAATAGTGGAGTCATAAGCCACTATAGTTTTGATTAAGTCAAGACGAGTCAAATGACTTACTAAGTCAGTGAGGTAAGTTGTGCGACACACTGGATTGATGGTCAGACTGGTCAGTGTCGAGCCTGAGAAGTTTAATGGTCATGTACTTTCTTGAAAGTAACATGCTATATTTTATGGCTAAGTATTAGCTCAAAAGTGACTTAGCATAAGTCTGAGAGGCATTTGATGACAAATGTTGTAGAGGCCTTCTTAAGCAGGGAAACCTACTAGAATTCGTATAAGATTTAATATTGGATCAATATTGAAAAGAAAGGTGTATTTCTGAGGGAAGTAGTTAGAAAACCTAGTACTAGCTACTTAGTATAAATAGTAATGTACTAGCTCTTTTAGTATAAAAAGATAATGTGCTAACGTCTCAGGAGTAAGGCCAACATGCATAGCTTCTAGTAAATATCAATTATGCTATGACAAGGAAGATACTTTCAAGGAGGTTCGAAGTTAACACTTCAATTTGATAGTTAGCACTAAAGTGCTAACACCCATGCGCTTGCGCTAAGTTGCTTAGTATAGGCGCGCTTGGCTAAGGACGTATTGGGATATAGATGCACTAGTTAGGGGTGTACTATCTAGGGACGCATCAGGCTATGGATCTAGGGAGGTATCAGAGATGGAGGCGCCAGGCTGTTTGGGGACGCATCAAATCTTAATGGCTTGGGACACATCGGAGCTTAGTGGGTAGGGACACATCAGAGCTTTGTGGCTAGGGACATACCGGAGCTTAGTGGCTAGGGGCACATCAGGCTATTGGATCTAGGGGAACATCAGGCTAGCCGCAACTTGAGGACGGGTCAGCTAGGTGAGGCTGTTGTTTAGGGATGCGTTAGGAAAGGTGAAGTTGTTGCTCAGGGACATGTAAGGATGGCCAAGGGAGTTTGCTCATTTGGCGCTAAGGTTAGGGTTAGCACTTTTAGCTAAGGTTAAGGTGTTAAGGTAGTGACGCGCTAACTAAGGCCTCATCAGGCCAACATGTGCTAGCTAAGGACATGTTAGGCTAGTTAGCGCTTTTCAAGCGCTAGGAAAGTTAGCACTTTTAGTGCCAGAGTTAGCGCTTTTAGCGCTTTAGTGGCTAACTAGTGCCAATATGGTGCTAAGCAAAATGGCTGGTGCTAACTTGGCGTTGATAAGAGAAAAGGTTAGGGTTAGCCTAGATCAAAGGCTCAATGCATGTTTTGAGGTATTTTTTCCTGATTGTGGCGCGTCTAAGAGGAGTGACGCATAATTTATGGATTATATTTAAACAAAGTGCTAAAGTAGCATATTTGAGCTCACAAGAACAATTTGACAAGCATTCATTGTGAATGAAGCGTTAAGCTAGAATGTATTTTAGGGTTTAAGTATTAGCTATTCCCGAATTTGGTAGATGTTTCTGGAATATCGATGCGCATTCGAGACAAGTTCAAAGAATTCAGCTGTGGAATTTATGCAACTTGAGAATAGTTCGATATGGCATGAATATTATGAGTATTGAAAAGGCTGCAAGGCCAGTTTAGAATGTTTAAAGAGAATCTGTACTCTTAATTCGCTTGCGGAATATAAATAGAGACATAATATTCTATATTTTGTTATAGAGCTAAGCATATGCGCATAAATATGCACATATCCTTTTTATATTACTGTTGCTTGGCAGAGAGCGATTTTATAGTTCCAGCCCTTGTTAAAAACTAACCCTCTCCTGCTTAGTGAGTAACAGTAATGTTGCACAATAAGCATTAGATGGTGACAATATGCCTATAATAAATATATATGCATAATTTATATTTTGAAAGTAGAAGAAGATATATTTAGCTTCTTGGATGTTTGAGGTGTATGCTCCTTAGCGTAAACCTTAGCTAGGGATAGTAGGTTCCTTCGTTAGGGATACCAACTTTTACCACGTACAAGGAAAGCGCGGCCGCGGACAAGAGGGAATTAATTGACACCATTTTTTTTTGGATATTCTATTTGAGCAAGGACTCTTCAAGTTTGCGCCTATTTATATGCTTCTCTTTTTTCTTCTACCTTACTTCATTCTTTTCTCGTTCTGTTTGTTGGCAGTAGAAAGTAGGGATCCACAAAGGTCGGTTCGGCTCGGTTATTGGCAGAGCCGAGTACCTGTACCTCCCTATAGTCGGTTCCCTAGCTGTGTACATGTACCTGTACCTGTATTTCTCGGTACGGTTCTGGAACCGTACCTGTCTGGTCGGTTCGGTACTGGTCCGGTTCCGGTCCTGTACCTGTTCAAAGTTCCCTATTTTTTTGCTGATGATGGTGATGAAGATAATGATGAAGATGATGAAGAAGAAGAGGATGTTGATTTTTCTAGACTAAAACCTTCAAACTGAGATGGGTTGGATACAAAATTCACTAACAAACTCTCAATCCCATAGAATTTAGCTTCTCAAATCAAATCTTGCAAATCAAAAAGTTTAGCTTTTGAAGGTAAATTTCCTGTTCTAAGAAGTGATAATAAAATTGAAAAAATCTCAGGGTCTATATGAATGAAAGGAATTGTAACTTGATTATAAATAGAACCTGTTAAATTTTGAAGTATTACCTATCCCCTTTGTACACAATCTCTTGTATCTTCCTGGTTCAGGAAATTCTGCAAACACCTTACGTGAATGCTGTTGTTTATTCAGACATGGAATTGCTATAAGTTCTAACACTAATAATCTTCTTTCCTATAAGACATCATCATTAAACATAAACTATTCAATCATACATTCAACGACAACTCTTCCTACAATAGCATCACCCATGGCAGCATACAGTTTCTCGGCAACAAACAGTTAGTCCATAATCATGTACAACACCAACTCATTATACTTCTTCTCCCGATTCTTTATTCAGATTGAGATTTCAAATTCAGCAAAACCCATTTATCCTAACCCAATGACAGACTCGAATATCTTCTTAGTCTTCTCTATTCGTTAAGAAACACATAACAAATGACAGACTCGTATAGAAGACAACTTTGTAAGAGTCTCTGAAACCAGAGAGGTGAGGGAGGAGAACAAGAAAAAAATAACCTAGAAATAAATAGCTAGGATTCTAACTTATAATCAACGGCCTAGGATTGTCGGTTTTTCTAGGTCGGTTCGGTTTGGTTCTACTCAAGAACCGATACATGTACCTGGCCTGAGCCGGTTCTGACTTTGAATAATTGTACCTGTCCCGAGCAGGCCGGTTCCGATTCGTTTCTATCCCGGTTCCTTCGGTTCCGGTCGGTTTTTATGCATCCATAGTAGAAAGTGTTGGTGGTGGCAATCGGCAGGCGTCACCAGCTAGGAGCAAAGTTAAGCACATCTTTTTCTCTTTTATTATTATTATTATTTGGAATCACCAACTTATATAAGCTAGGATTTTTCAATCGTAGTCCCATTATCCAATAGAACTAGGGTTTCCAAATTTTTCTCACGTATCACACATATATATATATATATATCGATAATACTGAGAACATTATTCCATTAAACCCTAGTTTCACCATTGTTCTTCTGGAGCGGGATAATTTTTTTTTTCGTTGTTGAAGTACTCATCTTGTTATGTTATGTTTTAAGCAAATCATGTGATTCCTCATCGGAACCGTAACTCTAATCCTCAAAGTAGGATACTGAGTTGTAGAGGAAAAAGGATGAAGGTGGATTCTCCCTAAGAAGTACAGTTAAAAATCATCCGTTATTTGAATAAGGTCACAAAATTTGTTCGAGGTATGCCTCTCGAACGTTTGAAGAAAACTCATCAACATGCTATAGATCTCTGTTTTGTGATTAATGCTGAAGAAGAAGCAAGACGCAAAGAGAAATTGGAGAAGAAGCAGATTGAGGATGAGAAACTCACATCTTTTATGGAGAAGCGCCGTCTTCGAGTAATTGCATATAGGGAGAAGAACGTACGAATAGAGAAAGGTGTTCGTCCTTATGGTGTGGCCCCTGATTCTGATGCAAATGAGTATCCTTTTGAGGAAGAGCATGAGGTTCATATGGCATATGAGTCTGAGTCTGAATCCTTTTCTAAAAACGAGGCTGATCGTGAAGCTGAGTATGCTGATGCTTGGTATGATATGCAGGCGGGTCCTTCCGACTCTGATGAGGATACCGAAGAAGATTCATAGGAGGACCTAACAGGATTCCAAAAGACGACTCTGACGTAGAGGACCTTGAAGAGGATTCCGAAGAAGAAGAAGAATCTGAGAAAAATCGAGAAGAACATGATTCTGATGAAGAGGGTGACGACGAGCATGACTCCGACTCAGACTCTGAGTCTTCTGATTAAGTTTTAATTTAGCCTTTTTCCCCTCTTCTTGTAGATGTCTTCTTTGAATTAAACATTTCGTTTATGACCGTTATGATGGGACCATATTATCATTCTAATACTTCTCATAATTTTACATCAATATCTTCTCGTCTTGAAATTAATGAATGCACGAGTTTATTAGAAAATCTTATCAATTTTCGTCATAAAAATTTCATAAGTATAGTGCATGGCCATGGAATCTTCATACGACCCCTGGGTTGGATGATTGACCCCTATATATTTTTAGAATTTTTTTTCATACATCATAGTAAGAAGAAATCTAGGTTTTGAGCTTGTTTGAGGCGTCTAAATGACAAAACAGTAGAACTCAGAAAGTATTCAGGAAAATCCTGACATTTTTCAGATTTGACTCCGCTAGCCGTTTTGGACACAACTCTTAGTTCACTTGTCCGATTGATGTGACCTTTTAACATGTCGTAGTAGACTCTAATATGAAACTTTTTATATAAGAACCATGTGTAGATTAATCACCAATTTTTTTCAGCCTCGGAGTTTCCAAGAGGTAGTGAAAATTGTTTCTGTGGCGTTTTTTTTTTGTGAAACGTCTTGTGATTGTTCCAACTCATATAATCCATTGAATAACACTTTGTAATGAATGTATAGGATGTTTATGATTGTGTATGAAAACTTGTATGGTTCATACCAAAGAATCTTGTGTTTGAGATATTCTAACTCAACTTGCCTGTATCCTCTCTACTTGTAGGGGAGAATGATCAAAATCATAGAGCTGATCCTACTAGTGAAGGAACAAGAATTAACGTTGATCCGGATGTAGATAATACCCTCTCCCACACTGAAAATCATGAGAGGACCCTTGCTTGCATGCTTGTTGAAGGTAGTAATTCCATTGAGTATCCTGGTGCAAGTGATCATGTTGACTTTGGCTCCAGCAGGACCCTTTCTGGGCACTTGCGCGTTGGCGAATTTGATGTTCCATCCACCTATGTCGAGCTATGTGGAATAAATTTAGCCGTTTCTCTATGGATCCAGGATTACGGTAATTGGGGCATCCCTACCATGGACGTTAGTTCGCCTCTTCTAATAAGGCTTTTGCATATGTGTAGGTCTTTACCTTACTTGAGAATTTATAAAAGGCCAGGAGATGACTCAAGGATGGGTTTGAGATATGATAGATTAAAATATGTTTTTGAGGGGCTTGACTTATTTTTTCAAAGGTTTACTTGAATTTAAACCGTTATTATTTCGAAAGATTTTTGTGTGAATAACCTATCAAGAGTGATCCATAAATATTTTCTTTAAAGGAACAATGAAAATTCTACTTGATTAATGAAATTGAAATCATAAGTATGCCAACAATGATACTTGTAGGTATTTTGGAGGAATTGTAAATGTTCCACGAAGGAAAACAGGGAAATAGGTACAATGATAAGATGTTAAGTTGAAATCCTTGAGCCATTTGCCGTGAATATCTGCTGTGACAGGTTCACCTTCCATGGTGGTCAGTTTATAGTAGCCGCCAATGGTGGCCCGTGAGATTCTGTATGGTCCTTCCCAGTTGGAGGAGCGATGACTCCTTGATGCTTTGAGGATTAGGACTCCTACCCGGAAAACATTTGGCTTGATTTTTCTGGCTATGTAAATCTTTCATCCATATGGATGAACCTCTTCTCTAATGTCTCTTGGATCATATACGAGAGAGAACATCTTTGAGAATTCTGGTGGTTCACAAAAGGCGGGAGTTACCTCTGCCCATCTGTTGAAGTATTGAACTGGAGCAACCATCCATTCATAACGACAGGATAAAAAACGATTGTTGTTTCTAGTAAGATCTAGTCCCCAGTCTGCTGGCATGTGAGGAAGATCCAATGACAAGGAAGCACATTGAGTAAGATTTACCTGGGTGCGAAATATGTTGATATAAGCCGACACTCTCTCAGTTGGTGCTTGATTCCCCTATGTGGTTTTGAGCAATTTGTATTCCTCCAGGTACAGAGGCAGGTTCTTGCTAAAACTCGCCTTGACCCCAGGAAGGGGGCGTTTAACTCGAGGCGGGACTTCTGGCTGAGCTCTTATGATAACTGATGATTGTTGAAGCCAAGCGTGTCCCAGGATCATGTCGTAATTAATATTACCCTTGATGATGTGAACTTAGTACTTGTTTGAGTGGCTCTGGCCGCCACTATGAGAGTAATGTGTCCGTGAACATCTTTGGTTACTCCTTCAGGATCTTTGAATGTTGTTGGCGAGCGTGTAGCTTCCTGTCGGGTTACTCCTGCGGCCTTCAAAGTCGTGATGCTAATAACATTGACATCCATGCCAGCATCAATTAGTTTTTTCTGAACTTAACATCTTTGAGACGAGTAGTAGTGAAAAGTCCTCGATAACGCCTTTTGTCATTCTGATTGATCATGTCTTCCGAAGGAAGCTTGTCTCGGGAGTAAGTGTTTTCAGCAAGACATGGTAGGTGTTCTCTGAATATTTACTCGGTTAAGGGAAATTAAAAGACCTTTACGTTGATCTTTCAAAAAGTGGAGGATTTCACATATGCGCTTTATTAATGATTGGACTGTTTGGTTGACCGGTTCTTTCGAGATGAAGAAGCTTCTAACAGGAAGAGGATATTTGTGAATACCTTCAGTCCCCAATCATAAATACCTTGATTCTATTTTCTTATTGAAAATACGCCTCAGACCATTGCATTCACTGGTGGGATGATTGATAAATCGATGGAAACGACAATATCTTGGATCTAGCATTTTATGAGAAGTAGGTGGGCGTCATACAAGTGGTATCTTGATGACCCCCTCTTGTGACCATGCTTCTAGTAGTTCAAGGAACTCCTCCATGGGAATTGGAAAATCAGGGCAAGTTATATCAGGTTTTATATCTTGGTCTTGTGGATGTTACAGTTGTTTTTTTTGTTGTCGCGACCCCTTAGGAGTACCTTGGGAGCGAGTGACCCGCTGGGTTAGCGCCTGGTTCATGGATGGGGTGGAAGGGAGACGCTTAGTTTGTGACTCTGGTTGGGATAAAGCTTTTTTCTTGGGTACATCATTACTGACAGCGCAATTGATGATTGAATATTGTATTGTTTATTAATCAATCGTCGATTCCCACAAGTATCTCCACGACTTTCTTCTCTTGTTGGCCTGGTCCTCTCTAGGAGGGCAGGTGCAGTTGTGGAAGATCACTTTGCGGCTTCGTGTAACTCAGAGAAAGTCTGAAAGTGTAAATTTTCTATAAAAACAAGCTAGACGGGGATCTTATCATTGATGCAGAGCTCCACTTGTTGATGTTCTGTCATATTCGGGTCGTGACAATCCATCGCTTAAATTATGAATCTCTTCATCTGTTCATTGGGTACTTCTTGTAGAAAGCATTGACCATATCTTCCCAGACAGATATACTGTTGGGAGCAATGTTGTTATACCATGTGTAGACCCTTCTAGTGAGGGATTTTAAAAATTCTTTAAGACGTAACACATGATTATATTCATGTCCCTCGAGTACTTCGTCAAATTGAGAGACGTGCTCACGAGAATTTCCAGTTCCATTGTATAATGAGAAAGTAGAAGACGAGTAACCTCCCGTTAGTGGAATCCTATGAATTTCAGGCGGGTAGGGAGGTTGGTGTTGATGGAACGAGGACGAGTCTTCCTTTCTATGATTTCGTAGAAGTCTCTCCCAATCTTCACGGATGGAAAAATTGGATTGTTGGTACCTCTAGTAGCCGCTGCACAGTTGGTCTTGGTTTGCTTCGTCAGGCGATGGCGTTGTTCCGGGGAGTGTTGCTCCGTCAGGGTCTTGAAACAAGCAAGTACCTCTTTCTAAGTAGTATCCATATCCACCTGAGTTATGATAATGACTTTTTATCTCTTCATCAGATCAGCTATGCTGAGTGGAGTTTGAGAATTCTTGGAGTCTTCAACAGTCTTGTCAACGATAGGAGGTATAGTAGTAGTATTATTAGTTTCCTTGGTGCGGGGAGGTTCAGCAGTAACATGTGTGTTTTCAGAATCACCACCACCAGTGCTACCTGAACCGACTATAGGAGTTGTAAATGCTCCAGACCTAAGATCCACCATCTTGAATACTTAAAAATTTGCTTTTGCAATTGAGAGGTTGACCTCCCATTGTGGTCGCTAATTGTTTTAGGGTAAAAACAAATGTACTGCAAAATAATACTTTCAAGTAGGTTCGAGAGATCAAAATCGAACAGGACGAGCCTAAACCAAGAAATGGCCGTTCATGTTCTGCTTCAATCACAGAGGTGGAGAAGATAAGGTAGGTCATAGGGTTGGGACATAAAAAAAGTTAAGAAGTATCAGTGTGATAGGTAGTGTGTGAAGAAGAAAGGATTATCTCTGAGATGAATCACTATTTCTGTATATTTAGTTTATCCTGACTTGATTGTCTTTGAATGGTTAAGAACTATCTATTTATAGTTTGAAGGAGACACATTGATTTCTCGTAAGTCTTGGAAGTTAGGGAGAGGTGGAAAAGTGATGATTGTGGAGATTGTAGTGGGGTGGCGTCCAGAAAGTAAGGAAGACCTATCAGACCACTACTCCTCATCCTCTCAACTGCTCTGTAACCGTCCATTCCTTGTTACCTTCTTGTTCGTGGAGGTTGTGCCACCACACACGATTACCGTAGACCGCCATACCAATACCCCAATGAGAATCCCCCCATATGTTGTATTTGATATCTCATGGAAATAGTGGAGTCATAAACCACTATTATTTTGATTAAGTCAAGTCAAATGACTTGCTAAGTCAGTGAGGAAAATTGTGCAACTCACTGAGTTAGTAACCAGACTGATTGATGTCGAGTATGGGAAATTGAGTGGTCATGCACTTTCTTGGGAGTAACATGACATATTTAATGGCTAAGTTAAGTGACTTAATAAGTCTGAGAAGCATTTGAGGCCAAATGTTGTAGAGGGATTCTTAAGCAGGGAGACCTACTAGAATTCGTATAAGATTTAATATTGGATCAACATTGAGAAGAAAGGAGTATTTCTGAGGGAAGAAGCTAGCAAAGCTAGTACTAGATACATAAAATAATGGTAATGTGCTATCTCTTTTAGTATAAAAGGCTAATGTGCTAACGTATCAAGAGTAAGGCCAACATATGCAGCTTCTAGTAAATATCAATTATCCTAGGGCTAGGAAGTTATTGTCAAGGAGGTTCGAAGTTAGCACTTCAATTTGATAGTTAGCACTAAAGTGCTAATGCCCATGCGCTTGCGCTAAGTTGCTTAGTATAATTGCGCTTAGATAAGGACGTATTGGGATAGAGATGCGCTAGCTAGGAGCGTATTAGCTAAAAAAATATTAGGATATGGAGCTAGGGACGCATCAGAGCTGGAGGCACTAGGATGTTTGGGGACGCATCAGAGCTTAGTGTCTTGGGACGCATCAGAGCTTAGTGGCTAGGGGACACATCGAAGATTAGTGGCTAGGGACGCATCAGAGCTTAGTAGATAGGGACACATCAGAGCTTAGTGGATAGGGATGCATCAGGTTATTGGAGCTAGAGGTGCATCAGGCTAGCCGCTACTCGGGGATGTGTCAGCTAGGTGATGCCTTTGCTCAGGGATGCATCAGGATAGGTGACCATTGCTCAAGGACGCGTGAGCAATGTATTTAATATCGGTCCTATCGTCCGATAATATCGAAATTTATTGTGTATCGGTTTTTAACCTAGACGATACGCAAAATATCGGCGATACATAAATATTCATATTATATCGGCCGTATCAGACCGATATATCAGACGTTGAACAATAATATAGGTAAGGATATAAATGTTTTTATTAACAATGTTTTTTTTTGCCTTTTGTATTAATTTTTGTTCCCTACAAGTTTTATGGTTAGGGATGTTAGGTTATCAAGTAAAATTAGTTTAATTGAGTTTTTACATTATAAATGTGTTCCATTAAAACTTTGAGTCACATAATGCACATCTACCAATAAATGATAAAATAAAAAAGTTAATAATGTATCGTCGATAAAATCCGATATAATCATTTGTTTAGGTGTATCGCACCTTGCCGATACGATACCGATACACGATATTAACTACTTTGCGCATAAGGCAGGGTAAGGAAGTTTTCCCGTTTGGCGCTAGGGTTATGGTTATCACTTTTAGCGATAAGGTTAAGGTGCTAAGGTAGTGACGTGCTAGCTAAGGCCTTATCAGGCCAAGATGTGTTCGCTAAGGCCATGTTAGGCTAGTTGGTGCTTCTCAAGCGCAAGGGTTAGCACTTTCAGTGCTAGGGTTAGCGCTTTTAGCGCTATAGTGGCTAACCTGTGCCACTGTGGTGCTAAGCCAAATAGCTGGTGCTAACTTGGCGCTGATAGGAGAAAATTATAGGTTATCCTAGCTCAGAGGCTTCATGCGTATTTTGAGGCATTGCTTCTTGATTGTGGCACGTCCGAGAGGAGTGGCGCATAATTTATGGCTTATATTTAAGCAAAGTGCTAAAGTATCATATTTGAGCTCAGAAGAGCAATTTGAGAAGCATTTGTTGCGGATGAGGCGTTAAGATAAAGTGTATTTTAGGGTTTAAGCATTAGTTATTCCCGAGTTTGGTAGATGTTGCTGGAACATCGATGCGCATTCGAGACAAGTTCAAGGAATTCAATCGTGGAATTTATACGACTTGAGAATAATTCGATATGGCATGAATATAATGAATATTAAAAAGGATGCAATGCCAGTTTAGAATGTTTAAAGAGAATCCGTACTCTTAATTCGCTTGCATAATATAAATAGAGACACAATATTCCATATTTTGTTATAGAGCTAAGCATATGCGCATATATACGCATATTTTCTTTTTATATTTTTTCTACTTGGGAGATGGAAATTTTACAGTTCCATCCCCTGCAAAAACTTACCATCTACGACTAGCCGAGTTGGTCGGACACGAGAAGACATTGTGGCCAACAACAATAGCCTAATTGAATCTAAAATTTGTATGTTGTTGAACTTAGCAATCCCATTAACTCCGATTGAAATTGATGACCGCGTTGCGTGATATAGACGAGCAAGCTATAGCCTATTTAGAGGCTAAAAACCAAAGTGTCATAATTTAGCTCAAGAGGGGTCCATTTTGATGGGAAACGGTCCAAAGATCAAGACATGCCACTTCGTTGCATGGTCTTCATAATTTAACAAAATTTCATCGTTATGGCTTCTAACATGTGTTTTAGCTATTTCACGAAAGTTTTGGTCGACCTAAAATAATGAATGTACTCTTAAAATAAAACTATATGCTGCAAACGACGACCCAAATGGACTTTGTTAGCTCGAGCTTCAATTCTCTTCAAATCAGGAAAAGATGCTAAATCTACTGGTGCTCGTGGGTTATATCCATAAACAGCCTCAAAAGGACCATTTGGGTCGCCTTTTGCGGCATATAGTTTTATTTAAAGAGTACTTTTATTATTTTAGGTCGACCAAAATTTACCAAAAATAGTAGTGTTTGAGTTGGTTTATTGGGTTTTTTTCATCCCTTCTTATTGCACAAGTTAGGGTTTTCCCCAAAGTATATTTAAAAGTCTTCAAGTTATTGTTCTAGACAGTTGAGTTTGATTAGTAAAATTATTTTCTTAAACTTTTTCAAGTTTAATTTTGATTTACATTTATAGTCGGAAAACCGAGGGCTACATAATTATCTCGGTTCATAGTCGTTATTCCTAGGAATAATTCGCGGTGTGAACAAAACTATCTTTTTATTTCTTTTCAATAATATCCGCTGCATCAATTGGTTACCATTGCAAAGTCGATTCTAGGGTTGATAAGATGCCACCAAGATTAGCAATCGGTTATGGCCATGGTCAAGGTCGAGTAGGAATTCCAGAAGATTTGAATCTATGGAGAGAAGAATTAATGTAAGAAATACAAGGTATGCTGACTCGACGTAACAATCGGCGTGAAAAATCTGAAGGAGAATAATTTGATCGAGAAGATAGAATAATCCGACGAGAAGATTCTGATTGGTGGAAGGCAGGAATAAAAGTAGAGATTCCAGAATTTTATGGTGGTTTAGAACCAGAAGAATTTCTTTCTTGGTTGAATACGTTTGAGGATGTCTTGGAATTTAAAGATGTACCAGATAATAAACGGGTTTCGTTGGTAGAAAATATGTTCTGTAGGAGAGCTAACTCATGGTGGAAACAACACAAACTACGACGCAGTCATAAGAGAAAAGAGAAGTTAGTCTCATGGGAGAATATGAAGAAACAAACGAGAGCAGAAGTTTTGCCACATAACTACATTGGCATGATGTATCAGCAGTTGCAAAACCTACGCAAAGGAGTACACCAATGAGTTTTATCGACTACTTACTCTTAACGACTTGTCAGAGACGAATGTGCAAAAAGTCGTTTGTTATGTTGGTGGTCTCCCTCAACAATATCAGGATATACTCAACATGTTTGGCTGTAGTACTATTTCGTATGCACATCATAGAGCAAGGCAGATAGAGAAACAAGCGGGGTATAGAATTTCAAATTGGGATATTAATATGTCAGCATCTCCAACAGGTAACCGTAGTACTTCAACACCTAGTACATCTAATAAACCTAATTTTGCGTCTGTACCAAATAAAAACTCTAGTCAACACTTTTGGAGGTCGATGTCATAAGTATGGTGAATCTGGACACAAAGGAAGTGATTGTCACAAAGGAGAATGGGTAAAAAAGTGATATTCGTTGAAAAAAACAATGTCGATGTTAATAAGACTCATTTTGATGATTATCTTGAAGAACCTATTAATAAAGTTTTTTCTGGAGATCAAGGGGTGAACTTTGTGGTGAGAAGAAGTATCCTTATGTCACATTAAGAAGATGGCAACCTATTGTTGCGCACCAATATATTCCATTCAACCTACACGATAGAAGGAAAGGTTTTTGATCTCGTTATTGATCCTGGCAGTTATGAGAATCTGGTTGATGAAGAGGTCGTGAAATGATTCAAGATGGAAACCAAGGCGCATCCACATCTGTAGAATCTTTCTTGGCTTAAGAAAGGAAATTAAGTAAAAGTAAACAAACGTTGTTTGATTTGTTTTTCAATTGGTGACAAATATAAAGATAAAGTATGGTATGATGTTAGAAGTATGGTTGCATGTCACCTATTACTAGGTCGTCCATGGGAGTTTGACACGAAAAGTAGTCAAGATGGGTATAAGAGTACCTACATATTTTTATGGAATAACGTACGTATAATACTTGTACCTACTAAGGAGACTGTCCCTAAACCACCTACGGGGGTAGATACCAATCTCTTGTCGTTCAAGAAGTTTGAAGATGAGATACAAGATGCGGGTGACTCGTATATGCTGATTGGCAAAGAAGAACATGCTGAAAGTAGTATCCCCATTGCAGCTCAACCTTTAATTGAAGAATCTTTCCTAATGATTTTCCTGATGAGTTACCTCCACTCTGGGATATTCAACATCGTATTGATCTAGTTCCTAGTTCGAGCTTGCCAAATAAAGCGCATTACAGAATGATTCCTAAAGAGCATGAAAAGCTCTGTCGTTAAGTAAAAGACTTGTTATAAAATGGATTGATCTGACAGAGTCTTAGTCCATGTGCAATACTGGCCTTGTTGATCCCAAAGAAACATGGTACATGGAGGATGTATGCTTACAATCGCGCTATCATAAAATTACAGTCAAATACCGTTTTCCTATTCCAAGGTTGGATGACTTGTTAGATCAGTTGAGTGGAGCGAAAGTGTTTAGAAATGTAGATTTGAAAAGCAGATGCTATTGGATAAGGATTCGTGAAGGTGATGATTGGAAAACTTCTTTTAAAACTCGAGAGGGTTTATATGAGCGATAGTTTATGCCATTTCGGTTTGACCAATACACCAAGTACAATCATATGTACCATGAATTAAGTACTGAGACCTTTTACCGGTACTTTTGTGGTTGTTTATTTTGATGACATTCTCATTTATAGTGCTAATATGGACTTGCACGTACAGCATCTTCGAGAATTTATTTTTTTGTTATGCAGGCAGAAACTATTTGCATCTATTAAGAAGAGTTCTTTCATGACGGATCATGTTTTATTTCTTGGTTATGTTGTGACCAAAAATGGGATCAAAGTAAACGAATCCAAGGTTAAAGCTGTTAAAAATTAGAATAAATCTACTACTTTGCACGAGTTAAGGAGTTTTCATGGTTCAGTTTCTTTTTACCGACGTTGTATTCCCTAATTTAGTACCATTATGTCCCCAATCACTGATCGCATGAAAGAAGGAAAGTTTTCATGGTCTGAAGAAGCTGATGAAACATTTGAAGCTGTCAAGATAAAACTAATTACTGCACCTCTATTAGTGCTACCAGATTTTAGCAAACCGTTTGAATCACATTGTGACGCATCAAAAGTGGGGATTGGAGCTGTTTTGAGTCAAGAGAGACGTCCTGTAGTTTATTTGAGTGAAAAGTTAAATGGTGCTAAGCACCTATTATATGGAGTTCTATGCAATAATTCAGGCTTTGAAGCATTGGTGTTATTATCTTATTCATAACGAGTTCATAATGTTTTTTGATCATGATTCTTTGAAGCACATCAATAGTCAAGAAAAGCTTTCTTTTATCCATGGTAAGTGGGCTGGTTATCTATAAGAGTTCACTTTTATGTTGAAACACAAGGTTGGATGCCTTGAGTCGCAGGAGTCTGTTACTCAATACTATGAGAACTGAGGCATTGGATTTCTATTCGTATTATGATCTTATTATAAATGATCTATATTTCGCGGAGATTGTGGATGTTATGAATACATGAACGAAAAGTGACTACCATATGCATGATGGTTTTCTCTTCAACAGAAATCAATTATGTATTCCAGATTCAAGTCTCTGAGTGAATATTCTCAAAGATTTACATGATGAAGGATTTTCTTCTTCTCTCTTTCCTCTCGTCTGATGAACCCTAAATTATATGATCTTGCTTTTTCTTTCGATCTGGCCTATGCCACCCCCTCCAATATCTTCTATTTGACCCCTTTATATACTACAAAACCATATCCCTTCAATAACTCCCTTAAATATTCTTTTTAATTCACACGGATCTGCTCCATCATATTCTCGGCAACAACCTCTTTAATCGAGAATTATTTTCTTCCCTTAACAACTACCCTCGATGATTTCTTTCTTTAAGTAGGACTTGACGATCTGTTTCTCTTAGTTGTTGCACAATCGTACAAATGTAAGAAATAGAAATATAATGATTCTCGGGAATAATAACCTCCCTGTTTTAGCGAGAATGATATTCGGTGATTATTTGAATTTCCAAAACTCGTTCAAATTCCTTATTATAAGACAAGCAAATAATTCTTGTCTTAAAACCCTTAAAACTTCTAAAAATATCCTTCCAAATTGGTACAAAGTTTCAGCAGTTTAAGAGATTTAAAAATTCCCGCAAAATGTCATCGTTTGAATTTGAAATGAAAGGTGGGTGCCATTATCAAAAGTCATGGGGGCGCCTTTAACACAATTATAGGGTGCCTTTAAAACTTTATAAGCCAATTTTTCCTCAATTGTTTATTCTTTAAAAATACCCACAAACACATAAAATAACACAATTAGTATACAATCGAGCGCTATCAATATAAAGAATTGAGACAAATCAGACACAAAAATATGTCTATCAAATACCCCCAAACTTAGTATTTCTTAATCCTCGAGCAAATCTAATATAGAAAATAAAAATCCTAACTCACTGTCCTAGGCATTGCGATTGCACTTAGCGTGTGCAACAAGCTTTTAAACACCTAGGTGGCCCTAGCGAACGAGTTTTTTCTCATGAAGGTTTACAAGAGATATACCCATAAACCTTTTACTCTGAACCCTAGCTATTTGTGAACGATTGAGGGTAGACACTAAACATGCTCTTTAGTTTTCTACTAAACTATTTGGCTATGAGAGGAATTACCCTATTTTGAATCAAATTGATGTACACGAGTTTGCACTCAAGAGTACTAAAATTCATATATAAGAAAACAAAATACTATTCAGAAAGTCGTACAATGAACCACGATACTCGTAATTTAACAAACCATAATCACATGCATAAATTAAGAAGATGGATATGGAGATAGAAGTGTGCGCATGTTGACTAAGGTGAACGGTGTTTCCCAGAATATTTATATGAACATCATGCCAAGAAGAACCCTAGTGGATTGAGATACGCACCCACTGATCTGAATCCTAATTTTAGTTTCAACCCAGTTAGTATATACAAGGGCCCCAACAGTTGATTTATTGAATGTATACAATTATTATTATTAATAATATGTAATTAATGAGAACGAAAATTTTATTAGATAGGAAAAACCGATTAAACATTAGTGGGTGGGAAGCCTCGCCACAAGCTGAGCTCCCACACCCTTTTGTATGGAAATGCCAAGTCTAAAGAAAAGAGAGTTGCCTATTTTGTAATTGTAATCTAGGCTTGCAGTGCGGTTCTGTGAGGGGAAACAAAAGCTATAAGGTCTTCTCCTAATTCCCCCAAAGTGGTGAACGCTAACACGCTGAACCCATACCCATGGTCTTCACATTGGGTTAGGTATTTGTTGTTCTTGCGAGTCGTAGCGTTCGAGATTGCCTGGCCGGGCGTGAAGGCGTCTCCCTTGGCACCCGTGAATGGGGACACTCCTGTGACGTCAAGGCACACGTCTCGGCTATTCTCCCAGTTGTATACTAGGATATCAGCTGGCCTCAAGGAATTCTCATTGTCCGAGAGGAAGCCCAGGTTAGCTTCCTTGCGAGCGGCGACTCCAGCTTTGTAGCACATGTCATATAGCACATCCCTGACTAAATCGTGTCGAAATTTGAGGCCCACCTCACTGGCACAATGAAGTGCACGATCGCCAAAGACGTCCATACCCCTCCCACAACAAGAACATAAGCTCCCCTCTTCAAACTGTGTTATACCAAGCATGTAACTAAGGATAGCCCGGAATTGACGAGGCCCAATTGCTTGGTGAAGCCCGGCTATGGGGATTTCCTTAAGGAAGTCTTGGGAATGACTCAACTTGTTGTTTTGCCAAAGGATGGTATCTCGCTCGGACAGGTTGAAGCAAGTGGGTATATTCTTCTGACCACATCAAAGTATTGGGCTGCCAGAAGGTGCATAGGGCGCGGGGCAACGAATTGGATTTTGGCAGGAAGACTACAGACCTGTGTGAACCTGGCGTGTGCTTGATGGAAGCTAAGGTGCTGGTCCGCATCACAGTAGGTTTTAAGGATGGTGCTCTGCAGCTGCTGTGTTTGTATGCATGAAGCTAGGAAGCTGTAGTGGAAGGCGTCGCCCATGGTGTAAACCCCTAGGCCACCATCCTTCATTGGCAAGGTGGCTAAACGCATCTGAGTTTGACCAAATCCAGCTCCGTCACCTGTCACTATGTGTCTGAGAAACTGCAAGAGGTGCTGGTCAAAATGAGCAGCTGGAGCCTGGAGAGCTTGAGGGTTAGTGGTTCTCAGGGAGAAAAACAGTCTGGAGACCCCGGAAAAATTTCTCAACAACAAGAGCTCACTTTGTGGGTCCTGCAAGGCCTTCAAAGATTGCATAAGCTTACATGTCTTGTCCACTCTTCCCTGCACAATATCTCTGCAGAAGCTTGAGTTTAAGCTAACTGGTCCTCCTAGTAGCTTAATGATAGACACATTTTAGTGTCTAATTTGCACCTTAATTTCTAGTGAGTTAGCATTCGATTTTGTGTCTATTACGTGTTTTATTGCTTTTGTAGGGACATTAGAAGAATAAAGATTTGTGAAAAAATTGGCTCAAAAAGTGTTCAAAACACCCGGGAAAATGGATCAAGGCACCCACACTTTGGATTAGGGCACCCTTGGATCGGGATGGGCTGGATCGGACCAACTCAGCGGATCAACTCGGCCCAGTCAACTCGGTCAAACCCAGTTGACCGAGTCAAACCCAGTTGACCAGGTCAAAGCTTCATCGGCAAAACAGAACTCAAATCAAATCGCAATTTTGATGGGATTTCAGCAAATTGATAAGTACCCAATCTAATTGAAGGTTCGTATAATTGATTAGAAGCTCTAGAAGCCGAAGATAAGGGCTGGAGAATCATGAATTTGGACGGGAAAAGGAATATGTTTCGGTTTTGGATAACTAGTGATTTCTCGTCAAATCACCGAGTTCTAATGGGATTGGAACATCCTAGAAGACTCACAGGGCCTATATAAAGAGTTTACAATCCTCAGAATCAAAGTACGAAGCTCCAGAACCACTTTTGCAATTTTCCGATCAAGTTCCGACTACGGCCGGTCACTGCTGCTGCTCCCGGTGATCGGTGTTCTTCACCATCGCCGCTGAAGAAGAAGACAGTGCAACAGTTTTAACTGTCAAATCTGTCTGTCACCATTTCTTCTCTCTTTTGTTGCTTGAAACTGTGATGTAACAGTTGAACCCTGTTCCTGTGACGTTTATATCCGTTGCTGTTTGGCTGTTGCACTATTATTTCATCTTGTAATCAATATTTTGAGCAATGAAATCAACTTTTGAGCAATCTTTTTCCACCATGAGCTAAGTCTATTTACTGGGATGATGGATAAGGTAATTTTCTCAATTTTATGTGATTTAATTATTTTCTAATAATTATTTATAATTCTTTTATCATTAAAATTGCATAGCTTTGAATAGTAAAAACGGTTTTCTTTCAACAGTTGTGCTTTTGCTTGATGGATTATGCTTAGTTAATTAATTTTGATAATCCATGCTTGTGATTTACCTCTGTTTGTTAGCATAACAAAAACCAATTTTGGCAATTATTTGGGCTTCAATTAATTTAAAAAGAATTATCTGATTAATCACATAGGTTGTTAGAATTACCTGATTCCTAATTCCTGGTAGTTTTAAATTTATTCAAAAATCATCTTTAAGTTATTTAATCTTTTTCTTACTCCTGGAATTTTCTAGAGTTAGTTTAAATCATTATTTTCTAAAATCATCACCTTCACAAGTTCGAGAATCGAATCTTTATTTACCACTTTCTAAATTACATCACTTAACCCCCTGAGCTGGTCTGCTAAGGCCTGCGGGGAAGATACCCTCCTCCAGAACTCTAGGATCAATCACAAGACAAAATAGCCCTGTCTTGCTGATGTTGAGAAAGAGCCTTCTACTGATTCATTCTCTCTGGATGATTTGCAAAGCTTTGGCTACCTCCAACGAATCACCTGTAATTGTACCATCATCTAGATACCATGCATTCATCACAAGGGAACACTCAGATTCTATCTTAGAGATGAGGGGATGCAGGGTTAGTACAAACAACAATGGTCCAAGGGGATCCCCTTGCTGCACTCCCTGAGAAGAAAGAAGAGTGTGATCCTGGTAGTATAATTTTGCTGGATTCGCATAGCAAAATTCTACCCATCTGGAAATGCTTGGGCATTTGCTCCTCACTTCATGAAGCATAACTATTCTGTCCAACATGTGGAAAGCATTGCTGAAGTCTATCAATAGCATACTCATGGTATGACAGCTCCCATACATCTCTAGAAGCTTGTTAGATGAGTGGAGGATAGCTTCTCCCCCACACTGGACACCAACCCCAAATTGATGATCTCCTAGGTAATGAGCCAATTCCTTACTAACATTTGCTGCTTCTAGTTTAGAGCACAACCTCCTCCAAATAGTCCCAAGAGCTATTGGACTTATACCACATACTGACTAGAGAATATGGGTCAAGGGAGCACTAGCCACATATGCACCCAACATGGGGGGACATTTTCCAGCAATCCACAGGTTAACTACACCTGTTAAGGGGATGAGCAACTCCTCTGCAACAACGGATGCAGGACCACTTAAGGAATCTAGTAAGTGTTGTTCCTAAGGCAATCCATACCACAAGAGTTACCTTTAGGGAAACCTTTAATAGCACTTAAGACAGCTTCCTTTTCCACACATAGTGCATCTGCTTGGATGTGGCCCCTCTGGGATACCTGGTGGTGAGACAATTGGGTGCTTGTTCCTCAGTTCATCGAGAGTTGTTGGAGAGCTTGGTGCAAGACCGTTAGAAGACAAGACTTCAATTGCTGTTGTGTATTGACCATAGCTCAATTTCCTCTTACAAGCAGAGAGGTTTGAGCCACCCTGGTTCATTTTAGGTGCTTTGCTCTTCTGTGGGTTTGGTAGCTCTCGAAGATTGTGCACTAAGATGTAGCACCCGATTTCCTTCCATTGTTGTAGGGCATTATTAATGCTAGATACTTGAAGCTTCTTCCTTGTGCCAGACCTCTCCTCCTTAGAGTTCCTAGGATTGTACAATCCAAGGGTGAAAATGGGCAACAACAACAAATGCACCCACACTGTCAAGTCCGAAGAGTTGGCTATGATTTTCTCCAAAGTGGACTTAAGGGTCCTTGAGAAGCTCAACCTGCACTGTTGTGGGATGCTAGCCACCGTGGGTACATTCCTCATAAAAAGCCTGTGGAGCATATCTAAAGGGGAACTAGAAGGAACACACGGCTCAACAGGGGCAGCTATATCTGGAGCATCAAGTGGTTTATCAATTCCGTAAATCAGAAACTCTGTCGTCTGGCCATTGAGTGTCTTGGGAATGAAATCTGCATGGTTGCGGCAAGGTCTCCTCCATGAATAAGTATGCATACAGAAAGAGCACAACCACATTTGTAGATTTACCAAAACCTGTTCCCAAGCTGTGTATACGGAAAGATCCGTGTTAATTCTGTTTCTACAGGATGTCCTAGCTTCCTCTGATGGCATGTGCCTGTCTAGCAAATGTCTATGCAATCCAGACCTGCTGAAATCCCTTCCACCAACACCATTTGTACACCCATCGCACCCACGAAATGGGTAGTGAAAGAAAGATTCACTTTGGGAACCCAATTCCTCACTGCCTGTTAAGCCCTTGGCCGATCTGGTTGTTGGCATTGTAATGTGGGAATACCTGTAGCTAATCTTGAAGCGGAAATGAACAACACGGACCCAACACTGTGTCTCTGTAAGGTACACAGACACCACACAACTGGACCCTGAAACAGACTTATAAAATGGCACCTACTGCAGAAGCCTGCTGCTTGACAAGAAAATAAATGCAAGAAAGCTAAAATGGAAGGGTCCCAAGAGGAATCCTGTAGCCAATCTTGAATGTATTACTAGAAGGGACACCACCACAACTGTACAGGAACCTGGACTTGGAACTGGCACACACAGAAGATGCCTGATGCTACCCAAGAAAAGAAAATACTGTAACTAGTCTTGAAGTAACAGCCAACTGACCACTAACTGTGCTGATCCCGGCTGTGAAGTATAAAAGAAACTCCTGTAGCTAGTCTAGAAGTAGCAGCCAACTGACCACTAACTGTACTGATCTCGGTTGTGTAGTATAAAGGAACTGTACACCGAGAACAACATGAGAAGCCTGATCCCACTCAAGAAATGAAAGGGAAATGGACTGCACACTATGATGAAAATGCTGAAGCTGGTAAAAAAAAAGTAACCCAAGAAGGATCGCTGACCCCAAAATGCTGAAGCTGATACTTGCCGAATGAACTAGAAAGAAAAATTGAGTTGAACTGGATTGTGTCATTGGCAGGGACACACCCAAAAACAGGCAAGAAATGACGGTAGAAAAAACTGGTAACCACCAGACAAAACAAGAACTACATTGAAAAAGGAACGTAATGGGAAATGTAATAGGATGAAGCTCTATAAGAACCACAGCCACCAAAAGGTTACGGCTAACAAAAACCCAATCTATACGGATCAAACACTCAATCTGTGCCCTAGAGATAAACTGGAAATGGGATTGATCAGGGATAAACCGTAGCAGTGAACGTGTTTCTAGGTGAAACACGGACACCAAAAAGCACCAGCAAGAACCAGATTTACTCAAAGAAAATGAAATCGAAAGAAATATTGAAAATAAAGCTACTGAATCTAAAGGAAAACAAAGTTGTACAACTGAAGAAAAGTTGATGGAAGGTCTATCAAGGCAAGGCTTGAGCTGAAATGTAAAGACCATACTTGCTGCCACCGTATTGTCCTGACTCCCAGCCGAAATCAAGCTCATGGAGTTCATTGAAGACTCCATTACCAGAGCTTCTCTCTCCTTCCTGTACTTGGAAGACTCCTCCATTTTCCATCCTCTTCCACACGGAAATCAACACTTCCAAAAATCATTCATACCCTAACCCTAATTTCATCCATGTTTTGAGAAAACCCAGAAAAAAATTCATCAAGTTTCCTCTTTTCTCACTACCATGAAAAGATCGTTAAGAAATAAAACAAGGGTTCTCGTTAAAATTTCAGTTCTTGTTTTGGTTTTTATGATTTTTGATGTTGTTTTGGGTTTAGAAGATGATATAAGGTGTTTAAAAGGTATAAAAGCATCATTTAAAGACCCTCAAGGAAGATTAGAATCATGGACTTTTGATAATTCTTCAGTTGGTCTTATCTGTAAACTCTCTGGTGTTTCTTGTTGGAACGCTAAAGAAGATCGATTGATTAGTGTTTCACTTCCGTCAAATGAACTTTCTGGACAAATTCGATCGATTTATTTATTTATTTATTTTTTTAATTATAAACGAGAATTTTATTGGATGAAAAAACGACTTTCCCCCGTCCGTAAAATGGGACACTCCGGTGACATCAAAGCATACATCCCGGCGTTCTCCCAATTATATACAAGGATATCTGCTGGTCGTAAGGAATGGTCATCGTCGTCCAAGAAGCCCAAAGGCGCCTCTTTCCGTGATGACACGCCTGCCCTGAAACACATGTCAGCGACCACATCTCGGACCATGTCATGCCTGAACTTGAGACCCACCTCACTGGCACAATGAAGAGCATGGTCACCAAAAACATCCATCATTCTGCCATAACAAGAGCATACATTGTTCTCCGCGAACAAAGGAATACCAAGTCTGTAGGATAAAACAACCCGGAATTGTCGAGGCCCAATTGATTGGTTGAGCCTACATATGGGGATCGGTTTGAGAAAATCTTGATCCTGGTCCATCTTAGTGCATTTCCATAAAATGTTGTCCCGGTCAGACATATTGAACCTGGAGGGGATACTCTTCTTAACAACGCCGAAGTAGTGGGCTGCCAATGTGCGCATTGGGCTTGAGGCTGCCGCCTTGATGTCGAAAGAAGAAGTAATCCCACCGAATTGGGTAAATTTACACCACACCTGCTGGAAACAGGGATGAATGTCTGCTGTCTGGAGGGATCCTAGGATCAAGTTCTGTAGCTGGAGTGTATGACTGTAAGAGGCCAGGTAGCAATAATGGGTTGTGTCCTACATGGTATAAACAACAAACCCACCATCCTTCATTGGTAAGGTAGCGAGGCGCTGCTGTAAAGGACCGAACCCGGGGCCATCTCCCGTTACCAAATGTCTAAGGAACTAATGTAAAGTCTGGTCATAATGGGATGTAGGTGACTGGAGGGCTTGAGGCTTAGTGGTCCTCATAGTGAAGTATAACTTGGATACTCCAGCATATTTACAAAGGAGAAGAAGCTCACATTGCGGATCTTGTAGGGACTTCAGAGTCTCCATAAGCTGAAGAGTCTTCTCAACCATGCACTGCACAAAATCACTGAAAATTTTGATGTCCAAGCTAACTGGGCCACCTAGCAACTTCACCCCAACCTTGGGTCTGCCAATGTCTGCTGGGAAGGTCCCCTCCTCCAAGCTTCTGGGTCAGTTTGTGGCCAGAAAACCTCTGTTTTTTTGGAGATGTTGAGGAATAACCCTCTCTTTCCACCTTCAGACTCTATGATGTTGAGGGCCCTGGACACCTCCAAGGTGTCACCAGCTATGGTTCCATCATCCAGATACCATGCATGCATATCTAAGTTGTATTTTAAGGAAATTTTAAAAATAAGAGGATGAAGGGTTAAGGAAAAAAACAAAGGTCCCAAAGGGTCATCTTGCTGGACCCTATTGTGGACTGAAGGATGGAATCATTAAAATATTATTTGGCAGGTTGAGCATAGAAAAACTCAACCCACCTTGAGATGCTGGGGCACCTGGCTCTAACTTCATTAACCATAGCTGACTTGTCAACCAAGTTAAATACATTCCTAAAGTCTATGAGAAGCATACACTTGGTGAGTGATGTACCTTGCAACTCCAAGAGTCTGTTGGAAGCATGAAAAATTTCTTCCCCGCCACATGGGACTCCAACTCCCAGCTGGAAATCCCCAAGATACTCTGCCATGTCCTTGCAAACAGCCGAGGCTGCCAATTTGGAGCATAATCTTCTCCAGATGGTCCATACAGCTATGGGCCTGATCCCCCCACCTGGTTTGAGCATGGGAGTAAGGGGAGCACTAGAAATGTACTCCCGTAACTCAACTGGCCACTTCCCTGCCAACCAAAGATTGACTATTGTTGTGATGAAGGTGAGCAGTTCATCTGCTACAGCTGAGGCAGTGCCACAAAGTACATCAAGAAGGTATTGTGACCTGAGGCCATCCCTTCCACATGATGTACCTTTGGGGAATCCCTTAATGGCACTTAACACAGCACTGTTATCCACCCTGAGAGCATCAACCTGCACAGGGACAGCTGGAATGCTTGGTGGGACTGCAATGGGATATTTCTTCTTGAGCTCTAAAAGTGTGTCTTGTGTGTTAGGAGACACTCCACTGGAGGATAAGACTTTTATGGCAGCTGTTTACTGACCATAACTCAACTTATTCTTGCAAGCTTCTAGGTTGAAGCCACAAGTCCTTCTTTTGTTAGGTATGTTCTTCTGAAGCTTCAGCTGCAGAAGTAGGGTACACACCAAATTGAGGAAACCACTATCATTCCATTGGAGAATGGCATGAGCTATCTTGCTGGATTGTAACCTCTTCCTGGTGCCTGACCTTTCCTCCATTGAGCTTTTGGGGGCATATAGGCTCAAGTTACAGACTTGGAGGAGAAGGAGGTGTATCCATCCATCAAGCTCATGTGGGATGGCTATAACTCTATCTAGAGTGGCCTTCAAAGTTATGGAAAAAATTAGCATACATGAAGTAAGGATGCTAGCAATAGTTTCGATGTTCACCTTGAAGTCATGGTTGAGCATCTCCACTGACAATCCTGAAGGTGCATCCAGCTCCCCAACATCAAATGGCGCTGTTGAGACTGCTGAAAGTTTGTCCAACCCATACACCAAGAAGTCAGCTGTGACTCCGTTGTATGGCTTAGATATAAAACACCCCTCATGCAACCTATAAGGCATCCTCCAGTAATATATGTTCATGCACAGAGTGCATAGCCACATCTGGAGACTGCCCAGGACAAGCTCTCATGCGCAGAATATATCTGAGTCTGAACCAGTTCTATCTCTGCAAAGTGCCTTGGCCTCCTCTGTAGCAAGGTGCTTATCGTGGAGGTATCTGAGGAAACCTGACCTACTCAACCCCTTCCTCCTACTTTATTGGTGCAGACATCAAAGTCCCTAAAGAGGCAATTGAACCATCCATCTTGTTGTGAACCACCACCACTACATTCAAATGTATGGGTAGAAGTTGATCTGGTTCTAGGCATACCAAGTAGAGGAAGCTCTAAATGGGTAGGCGTGATGAGGTTAACTGAATTGAGCCTAACCCAATGTCACCGAGTAGGGAAGCTCTAAATGGTTTGACGTGTAGAAGAACTGAATTGGGCCCAACCCACCGTCACTAAGCTGTTGAAAGAGCTGAGCGTTGTACGGAATGAAGTTGGAGAATTACTGAATTGAGTTCTTCCCGGAGATGACGAGTTCTTCCCTAAAATTTCACCATAAATCACCGAGCAATAGTGGTGAGATAAACTGAATTGAGACTAACCCCAAGTCTTTGAGCTGCTGAAAGAGCTGAGACTTTCACAAATTGGGGTCGAGAATTACTTCACTGTGATGACGAGATATTCTCCAAGATTCACCCCAAATCACCGAGCAAAGGGTAGAAGTGATGAAATAACCAGAATTGAGACTAACCCAATGTCTAAGCGCATGCTCATTGTCATCAGATTACATGATAGTTCCTATGGATCATGCGTTCCACGCTTGCTTAGGCGACGAAGACAGGGATAACACACACATATTGTTATCCAAGTGTCGCTACTCGATTTTTTTTGGTCAAGTTCAATTAAAATAATGGGGCTTGATCTCAATCAATCTACTTCATCCTAATGGCGACAACAAGGCGATACTAGTGCCCCACCAAATCACTTAGAGAAACAAAAAAGTTGCAAAAATAAAAATACAACGTGATATGGTGACGACTCCGAGATATGTTGACGACTATCATGTTATTTCTAACACCCGAGCTCTGTCCTTTTATGAATATACCCTTTAGCTGGGCACACCAACTCTTATAGACAAGAATGTTGTTTCCATCTACATAGAATGGTTAGTGTCATCCTGAATTGTTCACATGACTCTAAATTTTGGAATTTTTGGTATAACTAATTTTAAAAAAAAAATTCTCCCTTACCCCCAAACTTAAATTTCACATATAGTCTTCGATGTTCTAAAGATAAATGAATGAAAGCATGAACAAAGTAAAAAAGATAAGGAAAGATATTACTAGCACCGTGTACGAAATGCATATGGGTTACCTCCCATAGAGCGCTAAGTTTAAAGTCTTCAGCAAGATCAAGAAAGGATTAGTCACAATTTACGAATCATATAACAATATCGAAATAATTGCAATCATTACATTCAATCGAATGTGACTCACAGAGTTGACCACAATGAAGTATATAAAATTGCAATCATTACATTAAAAAAATTATCGATTCAGATTTCCTAAAATAATTAGGCTTAGCTTTAATATTCAGCATCTGACATATTTGAAATTCATATGTTCCCACATTTGGTAAATAAAATTTTGGTGGGTCAACAAATTCAATCTTGGTATTATCGCCTGGGTAGACCGCATCGACCAGAGGATGGGTCTCTAATAACTGAACTTCTTTTTGGACATCAATAGGTTCGGGAAACAGTTGAGGCACACATGTCAAGTCCCAAGTGAGGGATATTTCTAAGACTTAAAGATAAAGCACATGGAGAATGATAATCACCCCCAAACTTCGAATTTTGGGTGTCTCTAGATAGACTAGTCACAATTTACCTAATTTCTAGATCATCATATTCCGGAAAATGGTCAATTGTTTCTTCTAAGTGATAAGCAGGAGGTGCATCCTCACTCATATTTAAGATCTCTACGAGTTTATTTTCTTCGTTTGAGACTATTATTCCTGAATCGTTGGACTTTAAAACACTAGTCTCGGGATAAAATCGTTCCTCTAAACCACCATCGGATTCGTAATAAGGAAAAAATACATAAATAGTGGTATCTCTAGTCAAATCCTCTTCCTTTTGAATAGGTGAATAATCATTAAAATTATTAGGATTTGAACCATAAATAAAATTATTTTCATGAAACCCAATTGGAGTAACAAATCCCCGATTACTATGCCTATATACTTCAAATTCTTCATCAATATTATCCTCATCATTATAATAATATGAAGATGGAAGAACCTAATCTAAACTAGTAGTGCTTTCAATTCTAACCTCGTCCTCTAAATTAGGTAAATGTTCATCATCATTATCAAGGGTAATATTGGAAACACTATATTGACAATTAATATTATTTTGAGCAATTCTCATCATTGCAATTGTTTCATTCGCAAATAATTCAAACCTATTTGTCGACTCAGTTAACTGCTTGAGGGCCTCTTCTAGAGACATAATGAGTTTGTAAGGATTACTAGGTCGTAACTATTCGAGGGCATTTTCTAGAGAGGTATTTGGGTCACTATAAGGAGTAGCAAATCCCATTTGCTTCATAGAATTTTCGAAAGAAATAGTATTAGACTGCAACTTCTCGATGACATCCTTCAAAGACAAATAACTCGAATTTCACTCGTTTTCCGTACATATGACTGGTGCGCATACGAAGAGTAATTGGTATCGCCATGGTATGAACCATAACCTCCACAAAGTTGGTAGTGGTCCAAAGTGCTATCCACACTATTTTCATAGTACGAGGAATGTCCATTTTGAAACTCAGTCGGATATTCATTGTATTGGCTATCATAATACCAGTTTGACATGTTTCTTTTTAATATTTATGGGTGCACGTGCAAATGCAAGGTCAACTACAATTGGGTAGGCTCAGGTTACTTAGCAAAATATACCTACAGTGAAAGACTTGTAAAAGGTACAAGGATAAGGCTTGTTGAATTTCGACTGATAACGCCCAGAGGGTTCAATGCACTATTCCACGTGTTTTCCTAATAATCGGCAGTGGACGATGGAAATGATGTGTGTGTACGTGATTTTTTTATATATATTTACAAAATAAAATAAAATCTAAAAGAATATATACATCTAAAATAAAAATTGAGATATACTACTTACCTTTTTTGGTAGGCAATTTCCACAATAAGTTGTAAAACTGTATCTGCATAACAAAGACAAGAAGAATACCTACATAAAATCTAAAAAGGAAAAAAAATCCTAATTAAACTAATTAAAAAAAATTAAACCTAAGAAATAAAATCTAAAACCCTACCTAAAAACAAGTCTGTGTCGGCGATGCCAAAAATTGATGTTGTTTTGTAGAAGTGGTAGAAAGATTCATTCAAGACTTGTGAAGATTTTTGTTTTAGAGTTAAATTTAACTAACCTAGCAATGCATACATAAGATGATAATAGTATTTAGAGATACTGGGACTCAGGATTCCACCAATATTCATATTCATGTGGTTCAAATAGTAATTCTAGACAATCATAGCTCATATAATAAAACAATATTGACTATGGTTTTTTCCAAAGTAGATTTTTAAAACATTAAATGTAAATTATAAGCATGGTGCATCAAAAGTACTTAAGACTAAGCATACACCATCAAACAAGATCATAAATAATCAAGAAAAATCATAAATCCTTTTAAAAATGTAAAAAGTCATAAATAATTAATTATATTTACCACAATCATGAAATAAGGTTTCCTCCAATATCCTAGTGTTAGGGTTTAGCTCATCACGCTCAAAACACTCTCAAAAGATAGGTACATAGCTCAAAAAGTGCTTGAGAAGAAGAAAAATACAAGAAGAACTGGCCAACTGAGTCGCAGATGAATAGAATTTTCTAACGACTTTACGACACCTTTTATATGAATTAGAATTAAAACTATCGTTGGGACTGTAGCAGAAAGTGTTGCATAAGTTGTTGGTGATGAAAGTAAAGGCCACGGTTTTTAACAATAGTTGAAAAACGTGTTTTCTTCTTCTTCTTCCTCCTCTCGTTTGATGAACCCTAACTTATCTGATCTTGCTTTTTCTCTCGATCTAGCCTCTCCTCGGCGGCGGCCCCCCCCCCAATGTATTCTCTCCGACCCCTTTATATACTACAACACCATATCTCTTTAATAACTCCCTCAAATCTTCTCTTTAATTCACACAGATCCTCTCCATCATATTCTCGGCAACAACCTCTTTCATCGGGAATTATTTTCTTCCCTTAACAACTACTCTCAGTGATTTCTTTCTTTAAGTAAGACTCGATGATCTGTTTCTCTTAGTTTTTCCACAATCATACAGATTTAGGAAATAGAAATAATTATGATTCTCGGGAATATTAATCTTCTTGTTTTAGCGAGAATGAGATTATGTGATTCTTTGAGGTTCCCAAACTCGTTCAAATTCCTTATTATAAGACAAGCAAATAATTCTTGTCTTAAAACTCTTAAAACTTCTAAAAATATCCTTCCAAATTGGTACACAGTTTCGGAAATTAAGAGATTTAAAATTTCCCACCAAATGTTATCGTTTGAATTTGAAATGAAAGGTGGGTGCCTTTATCAAAAGTCATGGGGTGCCTTTACCACAATTTTTTTTTGGGGGGGGGGCCCTTTCCCCCAATTTTGGGGGGGGGGGGGGGTGCCTTTAACACTTTTTAAGACAATTTTTCCGCAATTGTTTATTCTTCAAAATACCCATAAACAACATAAAATTACACAACTAGTACACAATCGAGCACTATCAATATAAAGAATTGAGACAAATCAGACACAAAAATGTGTCTATCAAAGGACATATGGGAAGGGACAAGACTTTTCAATTTATTTCGAAGTCGTACTATTGGCCTACAATGAGACGTGAGGTCGGAAGATTTGTTGATAGATATTGAATATGTCAAACATCAATGGAAAAACGTCTAATGCAGGTTTGTATATGCCATTGAAAGTTCCAAGTCAGCATTGGACAAATTTGAATACGAATTTCATATTGAGTTACTAAGAACTCAACGGGTAATGATTCAGTATTTATAGTGGTTGATCATTTTCTAAAACAACACACTTTATTGCTTGCAAGAAGACTACTACTGCGTTAAAGGTAGCTGAATTATTATTCCGAGAAATATATCATCTACATGGATTGCCAAGTACTATTGTATCTGATCGAGCCACAAGATTTCTGAGTTTTTCTGGAAGACTTTGTGTAAGTTAGACTATACAAGGCTTAATTTCAGTACTGTACATCCTCAGAGTGACGGAGAAAAATAAGTGGTAAATCGTTCATTAGGTGATATACTACGATGTCTGGTTGGAGAAAATCTGAAGCGTTGGGATCATAAACTTTGTCAAGATGAGTTTGTGTTTAATCTCTCTGAAAACCGTAGTCTGGGTATGAGTCCTTTTGAGGTTGTTTGTAGATACAACCCACGAACTGAAGAGCGTATCCAACAGTTGCAATAGGTTCACAAGCTGGTTCCAGAACAGTTACTTCGGGATAATGAGAAGTATAAGCAGGCGGAAGATATAAAGCGCAGAGATATAAATTTTGAAGTAGAAGATTTTGTATGGGCAACATTAACAAGGGATTGTTTCTCTGTGGGTGAGTATAACAAACTGAAGGCACGAAAGATTGGTTCAATGAAATTATTTCTAAGATTAATCCAAAGGCCTATAAGTTGAAGCTGCCTAGCCATATCCGTACTTATGATGTTTTTAATGTCAAACACTTGGTACCGTATTACGAAGATAATTCAGATGAAGAAGATCAACAAAATTCAAGGGCAAATTTCTATCAACCCCGAGAGAATGATGCAGACGAGCAAGCTATAGCCTATTTGGAGGTTAATAAGCCGAGTGTCATAATTTAGCTCAAGAGGGGTCCATTTTTATGGGAAACAGGCCAATGATCAAGACATGCAACTTTGTCACATGGTTTTCAAAATTTAGCCAAATTTCATCGTTTAGGGCTTTAAACAGACGTTTTTGCTATTTTAGGAAAGTTTTGGTCGACCTAAAATAATGAAAGTAATCTTAAAATAAAACTATATGCCGCAAACGACGACCCAAACGGACTTCGTTAGCTCGAGCTTCAATTCTCTTTAAATCAAGAACATGTGTTAAATCTACTGGTGCTCGTGGGTTGTATCCATAAACAACCTCAAAAGGGACCATTTGGGTCTTCGTTTGAGGCATATAGTTTTATTTTAAGAGTACTTTCATTATTTTAGGTCAACCAAATTTTCGATGAATAACAAACTAGGGTCTGAGTCGGTTTATTGAGGTTTTTCATCTTTTCTTGTTGTACAAGTTAGGGTTTTTCCCAATGTCTATTTAAGAGTCTTCAAGTTATTGTTCTAGACAGTTGAATTTGAATAATAAAATTATTTTTCTTAAACTTGTTCAAGTTTAATTTTGATTTTTATTTATAATCGGGAAACCGAGGTCTAAATAATTATTTTTGTTCATAGTCGTCATTCCTAGGAATAATTCGAGGTCTGAACAAATTATCTTTTCTTTATTTTCAATAATATCCGATGCCTTGTTGAGTCTTCGGAGGGTGAATGAACTTCATTTGAACTTTCATCAACGATCAGTTTTTTTGAATAATCAGTTTTTCATAGATGGTGAATTTTTTGATGTGTTGGGGAAGAGAAGCCTCGTTCTAATGATCATTCCCCAGGTGTATATCACTTTGAATCCACCACTAGAATAAACATGATATTATTTAATGGAGTTATCATGTCTTTAGAAATTAATCCTCATAGATTTAACAAGAGAAATATCAGAGTCTCCTTGCATTGTTGTTGATGCACTGTGGCTGAAGCAGTAACTTGGATGAAAATTGGAGTCGAAGTCGGCGCTAGCGTTGAGGATGTCAAGCAGTGTGATATACAGAGTATATGGCTAGCTCTTCATCTCATATATGATCGGTCTGCTGATGAGAGGTTTGTTCCCCTGAGTATTTATACGGCTTTACTCGTTATTGAAAGTTCTGGATCTTCTTTGTTTATGTAAAATCTAATAGTAGTAGAAGTTGAACCCATTTTTACTTGAAGAGTGATGTGACCATATGTATTTATGGATTTTTATTCAGGATCTTTGATGGTTGTTAGAGCATGGAAAACTTCACGAAGAGAATCCCTACGACTTTGAATGTCTTGACAGGGACGATGTTGACGACATCCTGCACCAATTAGTATCTCACCAAATTTTGTACCATTGAGAAAAGTAGTGGTAAGCAGTCCCCAGTTACAATTTTCTTTCCCCTCATCTATCTGAGAAGGTTCAGGACATATTTCATTCGAGCAGTAGAAAATCTCACACATGTGTTCCATCATGAATTGAGTTGTTTGATTGATAGGTTCTCCATACATGGTGAAACTCATGACAAGGAAAGGCTTTTTGTGTACTATTTCAGTCCCCAAGTGCAACTCTCCTGAGCTTTGTCATTTCTTGTTATGTTGTTGGATATTAAATAAGAGGTAACTTGATGGTGCATATTGTATCCACACTTATAAGATTTGGGAAGTCAAGAGAGACCGAATCTCCTCTTGGTTATTGTTGACGTTAAGAGGTGTTGGAGCTTCTGCTAGTGCCGCTTGCATTTGGTTGGCCTTCCTGTGATGCTGGAGTTGGAAGTGGTGCTGGTGCTACATGCTTGGGTTGTTCCTCTGTTATTGCAGCTTAACTTTTGCCTCATTTAGTCACAATATGCACAGATGGTTGAATGTTCTATCGCTTATTTGTGAGTCGTCTGTTAACACGAGTCTCACGGGCTGTTTCATTCTTAGCAGGTCTGGATCTCTCCAGCAAATCATGTGTAGTTGTATCCGGTCACCTGAGTATGGGAAAAAGTGTCTTGCATCTGCATCAAATAGGTTATGGTAGGAGGAGCATGAGTGTTCCCAACTTCTTCAGCACTCTAAACAGAAGATGGGGTGTTGGTAACCGGAGAAATATCCCAAGGTACTAATATTGATACTAGCAGAATTGACATTAAGAGTTATTTATTGAATCTAACTTATGATCAACCGCTTTGAAAATGGTGAAAAATTGATTCTAAAACCGAGAGATTTATCTCCCACTGTGGTCACCAAATTGTGTACGGGGAAAACAAATTTGAAGGGTAAATTAGGAAAAATAGGGTGAGCAGATGAGTATTCGTCTAATCCCTAAATATTTGTACTATAGAAGTACTTTATTTAGATTCGAGAGATCAATATGTACAATCCTGACCTAAACCAAGAAATGGTCGTTCCAGTCTTGCTTCAGTCACAAAGGAAGGGGAAGGGTTGGTCTTAGGGAGGGAAGCACAAGAAGTGTTGAGGTTGGAGTGCTGGACTCCAGTAGGTGTGATAGGTAGGTAATTTCTATGGAAAGGTTCTCTGTGTATGACTGAGAGAAAATATTTTCTTGTGAGAATCAGATCAATCGACTTGTGTGTTCTGTGTCGTATGCTATGTCTCTCTTGTCTCCCTCTTTCAATAGATTGAAGGATCTATTTATAATAGCATATCGTTAATCGTTTATCTTGTCCTCATAGGAAGTTGTAACAGTTGTGAAGTAGTGGTGAAGTGGAGGTGATGGAGAGTATGTTGAAAACTGTGTCTCGCTTGTGGAGAAAACTGGACGGTTACATACCCAACACTTTTCTACTTTGTAAACCGTCGAACATTCTACACCGAATTGTCGTAGACTGCCATACCAATACCCTAGTGAATAACCCCCCATTTGTGACATCTTTGATGTCTCGTATGATTTTTGGTAGAAAATGCCATTTAGTGTGAAGTTAAGTTGTGACTTGCTTAGTAAAATTGACTTATGACTTGTCATGCATGGATAGATATGAATAATACATCTTGATTAGCCTGACAGAACTGAGGAGGCTTATAAAGAGAAGGTAGACTGAAAATAAATATGTATTTATTTAAGCCTCATGTCAAGAATCTGATGTGCTCAAGTGAGCAATGAGAGTTCAAATGTGTCAACCAGTATTTGCATGCTGAACTGAATAGGTGATGCCAGATGCAGGCATTGAGTAGGACGAACACTGCCTTTCACGTCATCATCAAGTGGTGGTGGATGGTCGTGAAAGAGTGATAAAGAAAATATTTGAGTGTTGAAGTGACTAAGCATATATAGCTAGACATATGTGTGGAGTCACATAAGTCAATTAACATTGACGTGCTTGTTTTGTAGAAAAACAGGTGTAGTATGCTGATTGCAAATATATGTAGCATGCTAAGCACAAGAATATGTATATGAGGCTACACATGAAAATATATGTGCGTGAGACCACATATGAAAATATATACATGAGACCACATGTGAAAATATATGAGTGAGGCCTAGATGGCCTTTAATAGACAAGGTGAGAATTAATAGGCTTGGTCGGACAAGCAATAAAGAAAACTTGGACAAACAATTCAGGGTTTAGAAATTTGGATGGACAAGGCAAGCTGGGAAAGACTAGGTAAGATCGACTGGACTAGGTAAGATTGGATGGACAATTTAGGGTAGCAGGACGAACAAGCTTGGAAGGAAGGATAAGATGGACAAGCTTTGTCCATGGAGATAATACGGACAAGCATAAATAGCTAAGGCGGACAAGCTTAGGATCTAAACTAAGGGTACCAGGCTTAGTGGCTAAGCTAAGGCGGACAAGCATAAATAGCCAAGACTAAGACGGACAATCTTTGTGATCAGCTAAGACGGACAAGCTTTGTGGCTATCTAAAACGGACAAGCTTCGTAGTCTAAGTAGGACGGACAAGCTTGTAATCTAAGAAGGATAATCTTTGCAGCCTAAGCAGGACAAGCTTTGTTCATGGTGCTAATGAGGACAAGGTAAGGGGGCATCAACCCCTTAGAATTAGACGGACAAGCTTGTTAGGATCTAAGGCAGACAAGGTAAGAGGGCATCAACCCATTGGACTTAGACGGACAAGAGAATCCTTGTGAAACTTCGTCATCCGAAAAATCAGATTTAGGGTTTCATTAATAACGTTGTAAAATCTTTATATGAAGTCCATTTTTGATGATCTACCCCTAAATTTTTGATGCCCGGAATACCAGCTACCTCCCAGCATGGAAGGATTGAGTTTTGAGTTCGTTCAGTGCCTCAAAAAGACGAAACAGAAAAAAGCCAGGAAGAATTCAAGAATTTTTTAGCTGCGACTTAGTTCAGTCTTTCGATCATATCTCTTAGCACGTTTATTCGATCATAGATGACATCCATACGAAGAGTTTGGTATATAACCCGTCCCTAGATTGATCACTTATTACACCCACCTCGCGACATTGTACAGGGAAGTGTGAATTTCATATGACGAGCTTGGTGTAAAAACACCTTTTTAGGTATTTGGACCATTTGCTTGCGTCTTGGATATTAGATAGTGAATCTTTTTGTCATTGATTCACTTGTACTCTGAATTTCTAGTTGGCGCTTGAATTCTTTTTATGTAATATTATAGAATATATGGGAATGTTATAATGAGAACCAATGTTATTCTAATAATTTTGTTCAGGAATGAATGTTGATTCATCTAATGAATTTTGATCGTATATGTAATAAAAAGATGAGGTCAGTCAGGTAATGCATTCATGTGATTAAGTACATTAAAGAGAGATAGGGATAAGCCCCTGCTTTAAAATTATTTGTAGAATAATGAAGTTTAATATTTCTGAGACCCAGGTCAGAAACATAATCTTTACTATTTTACCCCTAACAAAAACCCACCATCTACACATGTATGGTATATGACCTTTATTGTGGGTAACAGAACCTTGGAGATGTTCCCTTAACCTGTTATCTGTTGATACTCTGGATTCCTCCACTATTGGAATAATTTGAAGGTCATTAGTATAGGCATGTCCTCAAAAAATTAGTCAACGGCAAGACAAACCTAAAGTGCCATAGGCCGCTAAAAATTCCATATGGCTAGTGCCAAAAAATATGCATGTTACATGTATATACCCAGTGATGTAGCTTCCTTTGGACTAAGTTAAACAGTTGTCCTCCCTAGGTTTCGGGAAACAGAAAAAATAGTAAATATATTTTTCCCAAACAAAATATTTTTCCACAGTTATAAAACCTCTTTTTGACACCAAAAGTAAAAAATCCAAAAACTCTAAATGATTTTAGGCCAATATGATTGAGTAATACTCCATATAAGATCATGTCCAAGATTTTATCTAATAAACTAAAAATCTATTTAGAAAGAATGATTTCACATTTCCAATCTCCCTTCATGTTTTCAAGATAAATTGCAGATAACATAGCAATGACATGTGAACTAATTAACCTGCTTAAAAAGATAAGATCAAAATATTAGGTCTTAAGAGTTAAGATTGACATGTCAAAAGTGTTTGATAGAGTCTAACTGGGATTTTTTAATTCGAACTCTAACTTCTTTCAGGTTCAGTAAGGACTAGCGTATTTTAATTTTCCAATGTGTGTCTATTGTCTCCATTGCGGTTCTGCTTAATGGAACTCCTAGAGAGTTCTTTACACCTTCTCGGGGATTGAGGAAATAAGAGGCCTCTATCTCCTTACCTCTTCCTGATTCGTATGGAAGTTTTTTTAACTTCTTTTAGCCAAAGAAAAGTTTGTTTCTCACTTCTTTTTTTTCACAGACGATGTTTAATTTTTATTAAAGACAATCTAATAAATTGAAAAAACCTTTGAAACTCTGTAGATAAATTTAGCACAACGTCTAGGAAACTAATCAGTTTTAATAAGTCAGGTTTATTCTTCAGCAAAAGAATCCACACTAAACATCATAGAATTATGATCAAAATACTAAAAAATTTAAAAATAAATTTATTGATTCATATTTAGGGGCTCTTCTCATCATAGACATATCAAAACTAAAAACCTTTAATAATATAGTTCAGAAGACGAAAAACAAAATACAAGGTTGGCATGGTAAAACGCTAGTTCAGGCCAATAAGCTAGTTTAGACAAATCAGTCATGTCTTGTCTCCCAATACATCAGATTGGATGCTTTCTTTTGCCTAAAAAAACTACATATATAACCAATGAAATCCAGAGAGATTTCAAGTGATGGAAAGAAACAAATGCTAAAGGTGTTTACTTGAAATGTTGGGATTTTGTTGTAAACCAATAGCTATGGGAGGTTTAGGTTGTAAAGAAGCAAACAAAATGATCAAACATATGATAGAAAAATTAGTTTGGAGATTGGAAACTCAATTTAACACATTATGGTCTTCTGTCATAAAGTTAATATTTTAAAAACTCTTTCATACTTTTTGTAAAAAAAATATTACAATGAATCTTGGATTTGGAAGTTCATAGTGCAGGGTGTCTCAATTATCCATAATTACAGTTGCTAGGAGGTAGGTGATGGTAAATTGATTAATGTTTGGGTATACAATTGGATATCGGATATTTAAAAAAACCTAATATTCTGTGGTACAAAACTCAATTAGTTAACACTTGTACATGAGTTACTAGACTCAAATACAAAGAAGTGGAATATAAAAAAAAATTAGACTAAACTTTCCGGTTAGTATTGCTGATAAAATTCTATGATTTAAAATCCTCACCAATAATGAGGGTATTGCTGAAAAATGACAGATTAAGATAGTTACCAAATGATAATGGATAATTTTATAGTACGTCCTTGTATGCAAAACTACAAAATTTTGATATAGGTAATAATGCAGCCACAACTTCTTCTTTCTGAAAATTAAATGTTTCTCAGAGAATCGAAGTATTATTATGGAAATGCATTCATAATGCATTTCTAGTTAGGAAAAAATTAGACCATTCCATTAAGGATATTGATTTACATTGTGTATTCTCTAACCATCTCTGTGAATCTTTTAAAAATCTATTTTTTTAATGCCCTTATGCTAAATATGTTCGCATGCTTCCACCTCTGGCATTTCTTAATCTAAATATTCATTTTGGATATTCTTTTATGGAACTTTACTCTAATTGGACTGCAAGAATAAGTGAAAATAAGACTATTAAATTTGCGGCTACCAAGTGTTGGTTGATCTAGAAGGAAAGATATATGAGAATTTTCCAGGATAAATCAAACACTAGCCTGCAAACTTCAATATCAGTTAAAAGACACTTAAATTTTTGGTCAAACTTTTTTTGATATTTCCGATGACTTTGTTTCAAGAGTTAGTCTTAACTCTGACTTTAGAAGTTCTCTAAGTTATAAGAAGTTCCTGCATTTATACTCACGATAACCATGGATGGAAAACACCTTCAATGCATCAAAACAAGATAAATTTTGATGCATCTTGGATTGATACAACCTCAGTTGCAGGTTATGGTTTAATTCTTCATAATGATGCAGGTGCAATTATCCAAGATAAATTTTGGACCTTCAATACTTCCAGTGATGAAGAAGCAAAGCTCTAGCTCTATTAGAGGCAGATCAATAGGCCAAAGAAATAAAATTTCAAGACTTTTGGATAAAAGGAGATTGTCAAAGAACGATCGATTTTTCTCATGGAAAATCATACACAATTCAATGGAGGAACCAAGCTGTAATCTCTGAAGCTTTAAAAATCTTGATGACTGGTGGCAATTTTTGAGAATTTACTTTCAATCATAGAAGCAGTCATAGGGTAGCAGGAAATTTGTCCAAGAATGCAAGAAAACCTAAGATACTTAAAAATCAATGGTTTGCCATGCTAAGATAAATTTCTTCTGCTCTATATTTAGATAGTCAAATATCAATTTCAGATATAACTTTTGTTCCGGTTTCCGATGATGAAAACTTGTTGGGTGGTATCCATATTTAAATCTTAACTCTGGAATAAGGCAACAAACATTTCTGATAGCCTCATATAATCCTTTTTGGCGCTTTAATATAAATAATTAAAAAAAAAACAATGTACATGTGGGCTTTATAATTATGCCTTTTACATTTTTTTTTTGAACTTTAAACACACAGGCACTGGTAATACTGCAAGCCTAAAGCCAAAGAAACACCCAAAATAAATAAGGAAATAAGGCTAAGGCCTTTGTTTTTAGTTCGCATACTTTCAAGCGCTAGGTAATTTCAAAGGAATTCTTAGGCCCATAATTATTTGAAATTATGAAAGTAAAAAACAAGACACAAGTTCCCTTAGTATCTTTGAGGATATAACTGAGCCAATCCACATGCTGGTATCAATCAAAAGCTAATCCAGTCAAGCTATGATGAAACAAATTCAACAACCAATCATCAGTTAACCCTTTGGGTTTTAGATAATGGAGGTATATCCTGATGTGAGACTTTGGAGGATCCCGACCATCATATTTTACCATTTTAGGAAACTTGAACCTTGGAGATAATCTCCTTTTGGAGGAGTATACCACACTTTTATTTCAAGGCCAACACAGACTACAATCATTACATTACATGCTTTTTGAGATACTCAAATTCCAAGTGTGCTTTCCTTAGTGGCGTTCTTTTATATTATTTTTCATTTTCATCATAACCACATGGATTTCTAGATCCTTATCTTTGTTGTCCTCTTCATGTGGGCCTGAAGGGACACCTCCATATCTCGAACCTATTTTTCGTTGATGAACATTAGAGACACTTTCGTTATTCATTTTTTCTCTTGCCCCATCTTCCATCTTCCTAAAGAACTTTGCAAGTTGTTCTTCGATGATTTTCTCCATTCTTGAGGTGCTAAAATTTTAAGCATTACTAGTTTCTCATGTTTAGATTGTGAAGTAGGTATCTTGACTATCCTTTATCCTTCTTTTTGTTGCCATCTTCGAACGTAAGTTCCCTTTCTCGTTATGGTTGCATACAATGATATGGCTACCTGGAATCACAAATCTTGTTTGTGTAAACATTAATACAATGGTAAAAATTATAAGCATTTTCCATTTAATCATTTTTTCAAGTCGTATCTCTTAAGGGTCCCTAGTGAAGCGCCACCTATGGAAACCACAAACAGGCACCCGGATCGGGGGAGGCCGAGCCGAGGTCTGAACTACTTGGATTTTATGTGTATCCTATAAGGGAGACGTGGTCTATCGGAAAGAGAGGTAAATGCAAAAATGGTATATGCAGAATTGTTCATCCATTCTTGAATATCTAATGCATAAGCCGGGTAGGGATAACTTCTTAACAGTTCGTTATTAAAGAGTTATTTCCGCAAAAAGAGAAATGTTTTGAAGACGCCACCTGAGTACAAGGAGTTAGGACCCTTTTTAACTAGTTTAAATTTTTTCGGGAAAATAAATATCTAGTCATGACTTTTATTTTCATGGTCTCCTATTAGAAAATCCGAGTAAGGAGATTCTAGTACAGGATGGAAAGGGGTTAGGCACCCATCAACTGCCAAATTATATGATTGGCCGTAACTTCATGATTAAAGGGGGATATTGTTTACAATTTATTTTACCAAAACGTATATATACATGATTATGACTAGAATATATGACTTGCATGAGAGCGGTGATAGATTTTTATATTTTTTGAGATATATAAAGCCAAGGTATAATTGAGATTTTAGCGAAGCTTTGACTATGATATTAAAAGTTTAAGTCGACTCTCACGAATTCGGATATCTAGGGGTCTCAAGCCAACTCCCAACTAATTAAAAAACACTAAGAGTCTGTTCAACTCCTTTTTTCACATGGTAATAAAGGATTAAAGGCAATCCTAAACACAATATGGGTCATCTAAAGTCTAGGTCGACGATAGACTCATATTATTAGATTTTAGAGCAACTCGATATGTGATAGCAACGAATTTACGGGTAAGTCTAAGCATTAAAGGGAAACACCTAATAGTCTAGTACGACTATGGGTTCAATAGTTTAGAGTTGTGGGTTACTCTTTGTTTAAATTTTGAAATGGGAAAAATACCAAAATTAAAATGGTCGTCTTAGAAAAGTGGTAAAAATGTGTTCGTTCGCTGAGACTTGTGAAGATTTTTTTTAGACCTAATTTTGAATTAAGATAGAAAAATAGTAAAAGACTTTAACAATATTGGGAAGAACTAGAACTCAGGATTCCACAAAAATCATTTCTGAATGATTTCTACAATGATTCTTTAACAATTATAGCTCTTTTATTGACTTTATTTTTTTTCCAAAAGTAGATTTCTAAAACATTAATTGTAAATCACAAGCACAGCGCATCAAAAGCTATTAAGTACCAGCATACACAATCAAACAACATCACAACTAATTAAGAAAAATCATAAATCAATTAAAAATCAATGCAAAAGTCATTAAGAATCAAAAATAATTACCATTCATTCATGAAATATGGCTTCCTCCACTGTCCCAGTGGTTGGGTTTAGCTCATCATGCTCAAAACACTCTCAAAAGATTGGTACATGGATCAAAAGTGCTTGAGAAGAAGAAAAGAAGTTAAAAATAATAAAATAGGAAACCTGCAACGTTTTTTGGGCGTTACAGATTAATTGTTGCAATGGAGCTCTGAGATAAATGTTGCAAATCGAAGATAAACATTGCTGATGGGTTGAAGAAACCGTTGAAGCTGAAGATAAACGTTGCAAAGCTGAAGATAAACGTTGCTGATGGGTTGAAGGAATCGTCGTCGTATCCATGTTCATCACTACAGCAGCAACACCATTTTTTTCTTCCTGTTTTTTTTTTTCCGAGCCTCCCCTCCTGATTTTTCTTCCTCCTCTTTGTTATTTATAGGTTCCACAAACCCTAACAACTCATCCTTAATCGATAAAGACCCAAAAACCAATCCAAAACAAACTCAGATTCATGTAAATCCGAGTCAGGGAAGGAAACTCTTTTCCGGCTAATAAATGGATTTTTCAGCTTGTTTTACGACAACAAACACTTCTGAATGACGTCTTTCATCCTCTAATGATTATTGCTTCATGTTGATAAGGTTTAAACTCTTTAACATCCCCCCAAAATCGATTTCAACCTAAATCAGGGACTCTTCATGTAAGAAGTTGGTTCCCGCCCATTTTCGAATTTTTGAATAATGAAGAAGGGGTGCCCCTATCGAAAAGTTGGGTGCCTTTAACAATTATCCTGGGTGCCTTTAACAACTTTTTGAGCCAATTTTTCTATAAATGTTTATTTTTCAAAAATACCTACAAACACATAAAATAACACAATAAGTATAAAATCGAGCACTAACAACATAGATAATTGAGAACAATTTAGACATAAAATTATGTCTATCAAATACCCCCAAACTTATTATTTGCTAGTCCTCGAGCAAATCTAATCTAGATATAAAATAAAAAAACCTAACTCACTTTCCCAGGCATCGCGGTTGCACTTAGCATGTGCAAGAATCCTTTAAACCCATAGGTGTCCCTATCGGACGAGTTTTAGTCTCGTGAGGGTTTAGAAGAGGTTTACCCACAAAACCTTCTACCCAAAATCCTAGCTACCTATGAACGATTGAGGGTAAACACTAAACACGCTAATTAGTTGGCATACTAAATTCTTCGGATATGAGAATCATTACCCTATATGAGTCCAATTGTTGTACACGAGTTTTCACTCATCATATTAAATTCATATATAAGAAAACAAATCTCTACTTAGATAGTCGTTCAACCATGATACCCAGAATCTATCAAAGTTTAATCACATGAAAATATTGAGAAAATGATTATGGAAATGATGAAGTTTGCGCATGTTGATTAAGGTGAATGGTGTTTCCCATATCTGTTTGAAGGTCATTGCCTGGATGAATCCTAATTGATTGAGATACGCTCCCACTGGTCTTACTCCTTATACTAATATCGACTCAACTGGTATATACAAGGGTCCCAACGATCGATTTATTGAAAATTAAACAACTATCTTTATTTTATTAAATGTACTAACAATATGATTGGATCAAATAAATCCAAGCGCATGCTCCTTATTAGCATATTACATGATAGTTATCATGGATCCTGCATTCCATGCTTGCTTAGGCGACAGAGACAGGGAGAACACACACATATTACTATCAAAGTGTCAATACTCGATTTATTATTTTTTAAAGAAAAATCATAGTCTAAATAATCTCAAACACTCTACTTCATCCTGGCGGCGATAACAATTCGATATTCGTGCCCCACCAAATCACTTAGAGAAACACAAAAAATTGCAAAAATAAACCATTTATGAATAAACCATTTAACACCTAATGATCGAGATAGACTTCGAGATATGGTGACGACTATCATGTTATTTCTAACACCTAACTCTGTCCTTTTATGAATAAACCATTTAACTTGGCACGCCAATTCCTATAGAAAAAGAACTAAGTTTCCATCTACCTAGAATGGTTAGTGTCATCCTGAATTGTTCACAAATTTCTAGACTTTGGAATTTCATATTTTAACTTAAAAGTTTCTCCCTTACCCCCAAACTTAAATCTAACATTGTTCCTCAATAAAGGGTCTAAATAAAATACTTTCATAGGCTGGATTTCCTCATAGACATGATCAAAAGGATCAGGTTGTAGAGTCTAGAAAAACTCAACCAAGAACTTGAAAGTACATAATCATAACCTGAATAATTTTGGATCCTCAAAGTCAATTAGATTGGACTCACATAGTTGATAACTATGAAAATGGTGGTCATTCTTAAGAAAATGTGTCGATTCTAATTCCCTAAAGTAATTAGGCTTAGTCTTAGAACTTAATAATTGGCACATTTGAAATTCATAAGTTCCCACATATGGAAGAAAATGTTTTGGTGGGAAAAAAAAGTCAATCTTGGTATTATTGCCTAGGTAGACCACATCAACCAGAGGATGGGTCTCTAACAATTGAACTTCTTTCTGGACATCAACAGGCTCAGGGAATCTATTTTGAAGATGATCTTGAAAAATGGTAGAGGTGCATATGTCAAGTCCCAAGTTAGGAGCTTTAAGCAGGGATACTTGACAATCACAAGAATCATCGGTACCCCAAAACTTAGGGTGGACATTACTCTCAGATGGACTAAAAACTATTGGTTGGATTCTAGAGTCCTTAAGGTCAGAACTACACTTATCTTCCTCTATAGAAGGAAATAAGGTGGACTTATAAACTAGTAGAAGTTCAAACTTAGTTTTCCATATATTATTAGTGTTCATCAAAAGTGCAGAATCTAACAAAGTATTCACCTCATTAATAACACTATCATCATCAAAAACAAACCTAAAGTGGGCTAGGCATTTCTCTTATGGATCTTCTAACAAAGTGTACGGTAATGACTATTGAACGAATATTCTTATCATGTTCACCTCTTTAATGCACGTGTCATCTATCTTAGGTGGTTGGTTGCTAATATTGAAAATATTCAGGTCAATATTTATATTACCAAATGATAAGTTTATAATACCATTTCGACAGTTAATGATCGCATTAGATATAGCTAGAAACGGGCAACCTAATATCACAGGTATCTGATTCTCTGGGTCAGGGACAGTATGGGTATCAAGGACAACAAAATCTATTGGATAAATAAACTTATCTATCTCAATAAAAAAATCTTCTATGACACCACGAGGAATTTTCACAGACCTATCAGCTAATTGCAGTGTTATCTGAGTAGGTTTCAAATCACCAAGTCCTAGCTGGAGGTACACATGGTACGAAAGTAAGTTCACACTGGCTCCTAAGTCAAGTAACGCTTTCTCAACATGGTAGTTACATATTGTGAAAGATATGGTTGGGGACCCTGGGTCTTTGTACTCAGAAGTTGTATTGTTCTGGATAATTGAACTCACATGACTATCTAAAAAGGCTTTCTTTTGTACACTAAGATTTCTCTTTCGCGTACACATATCCTTAAGGAACTTGGCATAAGTAGGAATCTTCCTAATTGCATCTAATAATAGAAGGTTGATAATGTCTTGCTTCAAAACCTCCAATATGTCGTTAAAGTTGGATTCCTTTTTTGTTGGTGCTAACAGTTGTGGGAACGGGGCTCTGGGCACAAAATATGGCTTATAAGGAACTGCATCAGGCTCTTTAGAGACTTTATCAGTCTCTTCAGCTACTGCCTCAGAAGGGTGAACTACAGTATGTTCACTATCAGGCATGGTTACCTTGTTGTCTACCACTTTACCATTCCTAAGGGTTCTAATTGCATTCACATGATTTGATGATTTATCACCAGGAGATACTTCATGAACTCCTCTAGGATTGGGTTGGGTCTGACTAGGAAACTTACCTTTTTCTCTTTCTCTCAAAAACTCAGCGATTTGACCAACCTGGATTTCTAAATTGGAAATAGCCTGACTGTTAGCCTGAACAATCTTTTGATTTTCTTATAAACTTTGGTTGACTGACTGATGAAAATCTTTAGTGTCCTGAGTTAATAAGGCGAGAGATTCTGCAAAACTCATGATCTTCTTATCTATCAAATTCTGAAATTGTGTCGGTCCTGAAGGATTCTAAGTATATCCAAAACCTGGGGGAACCTTAGAATTACTAGCTGACCTTGACTTTGGCCCTTAAACCAAGAAAGCTTATGATGGTTTTTCCAACAGGGTTGTAGGTTTCTGAATAAGGGTCAAACTTTTGATGGTTATCAAATCTAGTGTTATTATAAAGAGATGGGCGTGCTCTTCAATAGTATGTCCTTCCAAAAATAACTTGGGCTCAATTCCACAACTAGATTGACTCAGTTCTAAAGCTTCTAACCTTTTTTGATATAAATGTTATTTTGGCATCTGATTCAAAAGATCCTTCTACCCTATTGACATTTCCTCTACTTAGATCCCTACTATTTTCCCATTGCTGGGTTTTTTCGGCGATTTCATTCAAAAATGTCATCGCACCATCGAAAGTTTTATTTTCAAACCCACTTGTGCATAAAGACTCAACCATGGTTTTTGTTGAATAATCTAAACCCTCGTAGAGGATCTGAACTAGCCTTATTTTTTCTAAACCATAATGAGGACATTGTGATAATGAGTCATTGAACCTTTCCAAATCTGCAAATATGCAAATCTGCTGCTTAATAGATGATGTCTTGTGCCTAGGGAAAACTTATGGAAAAAGGCATATGTAAGTTTTTCATAGGTTTCAATGGGCTCAAAAGTCAAACTATATAGCCAAGATTTGGCTTTTTATCTTAGTGAAAAAGGAAACAATCTAAGTTTCAATGTTTCATCATCTAGGTCCTTAATCCCGATGGTACTACATATTTCCTCAAAATCACTAACATGGAATTAGGGGTTTTGATTTTATTTTCCTAAGAATATTGGGAGCATCTGTATAGTCCCAGGTTTTAACTCATAGTTTGCTTCAGTTTCAGCTAACTTGATACATGATGGACGAGAAGTCCTAGTCGGGTTCAACAAAGCTTTTAAAGTTCCTATTGCTGGCGCTATCAAAGGACTAGGAGTAACTTCTTCACACAGTGTCAAGTTCTCAAAATTGAAATTTCCGAAAATAGGGCCCTCAAAAGAAGAATCTTCGAGGTCCTCGTTTCCAGGGACATAACTACTAGGTTTGTTACTAATCAAATGACCTAGAGTATCTCTTTTCCAAGCTCGCTCAGTGATGATTTCGAGAGGTCTTGGCATACACTAAACAAAAACTAAAAAAAATAAATCCAAATTGGAAGGGAATTCTAAACAATCACAAGCAAGGTTAACTCAACCAAATCAAACCTATTAAATCTAGCAAACAAAAATCATGATGGCTCCACTTAGATTGTTTCTAGACCAACTTCTATTCTTTCAAAAGGAAACTAGTTACAGTTTTAACAAACCTCTTAGAACGATCCGAATTAGATTAAGTCAAATAGAAACAGGATAATCTCTAAGGAGCTTTGATAACCCTGCCTCTTTGGAACGTTTCCTTGGGTTACAAGGCGGCTCAAATCTACTTAAAATAATCTTCCTGAAATTTGAGTTAGGCTAACAGAGTAACCAATACAGTCCTTTTAAATGACTTTCCTATAAGCTCGTTACCCTATCAGTCTCTTTCTAGTCAAATTTTAAGGCTTAAGTTCGCGTTTGGTTTCGTGTTCCTAAAGGGGGCAAGAAGAAAACGGTGATGAAATCTGAGTCCTTATCTTGTATGGCTAGTTCTTGCCCTTTACTAGAAAATAAATCTGTATTCAATCCTCAACATATATGCATTACGAAGGAATACAGAAAATCCACTTGCAGGGGTTTCGTGGATTGATAGAGTTTTACCTCCCGTACCAGAGGACGATGGACCGTTGAAGTCGACTCACGCCACCGACTCCTATGTCAGTGTACGAACCCGAGGGGCTGAGACAATATCGTAATTGTTGTCCTTACCTGTGCAAATTATATTTAATCATACCCTTCCATAGGGATTAAAAATAATAATGTCCAAAAGTTCCAAAAAAATAAAGTCCAAAGTCCAAAGAAAAAGTCCAAAAATAAAAGAAAAATTACAAAAATAATAAAACATTTCCTAATATAATTTTCTAAAAACAAAAATAAATAAAACCCTAAAAATAAAATAAAATTAAAATTATCAAAAAAATAAAAATAATATAAATTTGTTTCTTTTTCCATTCTTTTCGATTTATCTTTGACTCTAAGTCTTTAATCAATCAATATAATCTTTGACTCCAATTTTTTTTTGATCCAAAACCTGAAATACAAAGAAAAATACCCAAAAACATAAAATAGAACAAATAAAAATAAAATTAAAAATCTAATTCAACTAATAACTTATTTTTTTAAAAAAAAAAACAAGTCTCCGGCAGCGGCGCCAAAAACTTGGTCGTTTTAGAAAAGTGATAAAAATGTGTTCGTTCGATGAGACTTGTGAAGATTCGTTTTAGACCTAATTCTGAATTAAGCTAGAAAAATTGTAAAAGACTTTAACAATATTGGGAAGAACTAGAACTCAGGATTCCACCAAAATCACTTTTAAATGATTTCTAAAATGATTCTTTAACTATTATAGCTCTTTTATTGACTCTGTTTCTTTGCCAAATGTAGATCTCTGAAACATTAACTATAAATCACAAGCATGGCGCATCAAAAGATCTTAAGTCCCAGCATACACCATCAAACAAAATGAGAACTAATTAAGAAAAATCATAAATCAATTAAAAATCAATGCAAAAGTCATTAAGAATCAAAAATAGTTACCATTCATTCATGAAATATGGCTTCCTCCATTGTCACAGTGGTTGGGTTTATCTCATCATGCTCAAAGCACTCATAAAAGATTGGTATATGGATCAAAAGTGCTTGAGAAGAATAAAAGAAGCTAAAAATAATAAAACAAGAAATCTGCAAAGTTTTTTGGGCGTTACAGATTAATTGTTGCAATGGAGCTTGAAGATAAATGTTGCAAATCGAAGATAAACGTTGCTGATGGGTTGAAGAAACCGTTGCAGATGAACGTAAATGTTGCAAAGCTGAAGATAAACGTTGTTGATTGGTTGAAGGAATCGTCGCCGTGTCCCTGTTCTTCACTACAGCAGCATCAATACTTTTTACTTCCTATTTTTTTTCGAGCCTCCCCTCCTGATTTTTCTTCCTCCTCTTTGCTATTTATAGGTTCCACAAACCCTAATAATTCATCCTTAATCGATAAGGACCCAAAAACCAATCCAAAACAAACTCAGATTCATGTAAATCCGAGTTAGGGAAGGAAACTCTTTTCCGGCTAATAAATGGATTTTTCAGCTTGTTTTACGACAACAAACACTTCTGAATAACGTCTTTCATCCTCTAATGATTATTGCTTCATGTTGATAAGGTTTAAACTCTTTAACATCCCCCAAAAATCGATTTCAACCTAAATCAGGGACTCTTCACGTAAGAAATTGGTTCCCTCCCTTTTTCGAATTTTTGAATAATGAAGAAGGGGTGCCCCTATCGAAAAGTTAGGTGCCTTTAACAATCATCCTGGGTGCCTTTAAAACCTTTTTGAGCCAATTTTTCCACAAATTTTTATTTCACAAAAATACCTACAAACACATAAAATAACACAATAAGTATAAAACCAAGCACTAACAACATAGATAATTGAGAACAATTTAGACACAAAATTTTGTCTATCATAAACTGATAATCCACAAAGAACTATTGAGAATTCGATGCATGAAAGGATGTTATCAACTAGTATAGTCCAGCTATAGGTTCGTCGTTTAGAGTCAAGATCAACTCTTGGTTCAACTTTGGAATTAGGTGGAATTTTAAAATTGAACTGATAATCCGCAAATTAACTCATAATGGTAGAATAAAAGATTAACATAACAACTCTCACTTTAATAATGGGTCTAATGTGAGAGGGGATTCCTCTTTACACTCACACCTAGATTTACCCCACTATAAATTTATATTAACCCTCAGGTATATACATGTGACCCAGATGGGATGACAAACCATTTATACCCACGCTTGGGTTCATCTCCATGCAAAAATGATTATAACATAATTTTTGGCATAACAAAATGACAGGCGCGGTGTTACTCCAAAATAGAAGACCATCCCATTCCCGCGTTTTAGATTATTACATAATTTCTAAAAAATGGATATTACATATGGGATATTTTAACTTTGGAGAGCTTCTTACGGTGGTTTTACGCTTTTGATAAATATGCTAAAAGTAATTAAAGTACTAGAAATTTAATGTTAATCTCTAAGAAACTTAAAAACAATACTTGATTGGCAAAGGTAATTTTTTTCTTGAATTGGATGATAATACCAATTAAGCATAACTAACAATTAAAACAACAAAATATCATAGTTTAAGATACAAATGAGGACTTTGTATAATTTAAGAAAAGATACGTATAGAAAGTTTTAGGAAATGAAAAAATAGGATATTTTTTTCTCTTACTCTATTTTTCTTTTCACTCTCTCCTTGATGCTAATCTCTACTTTGGAAATGAAAAAAAAAAGAAATCAAAAAGGGTTTAATCTTTTCCTTCTTTACTTTTCTTAATTATTTTTATGGGTTTTGAGAAACCCTATCCCATGTCTTGCTAATTAATTTGTAGCTAGAGTTTTATGTTGAAACCATTTAAAGTATTAGACCAATTGAATTGATTATTTGGTACAGACTATTATGATTTGAATAGATTAATTCCTGATTTTGATTTATTGATTTAATGATAAAATTAGTTGTTGCTTCACCGGTTCTGTACAATGCAGTAACCTATGCGCAGAATTAATAGGATAACAAATATATATATGTCTACTTATTTGATATTTCATGCTTGGGTTAAATCCTTAGATGGGGTATGCTTAGAATAACCAGGTATTATTTGTGAACCTATAATTAGTTTCGTATAATTTTCTGGCTAACGCAATTAGATGGTGTATGCTGAGACTTAGACTTTTTGTTGCGCCATGCTTAGGGCGTCCCAGTGACATTTACGACTCTAATACATATAATAGGTGATGTCGATAGAACAGACAGTAGATAAATATTCAGGAGTTATGTTTCACTTCAGTGATAAAATAAAAATAGTGGTGGATACTGAAAAACCCTGATTACTGTTTCTCCCATTTGATTTATTTTATTTTTCTTGTTTTACTTTATTCCGAAAAAATCCAAAAATATTATTTCTGATTAGTTTAATTGAGATATTAATTACAATATTGTCCCCCCTTCCTGTGGGTTCGACCCATACTTGTCGTTGTCTGCATTGTAAACACCGTGCGATTGCGGTTTACTTATATAGGGTAATTTAAAATCCTATCAATTTTTGGAGCCGCTGCCGGGGAGCGGTTGTGGAACATTGTAATTAGTATTTTTAATTTTCTAATCGTAGTTTAGGTTTTTATTTTTTTTTGTATATATATATATATTAAGGATTTTTAGTTCTTTTTGAGTAGTTTGGTGTCTTAGAATTTTATTTCAGGTACCTTTGAGGTTGCTCCTGGTCGTCTAGCTCAACAAAATTCGTTTGCTGCAAAATACTTACGAGTTTCTTGCTTGTGAGTTATATATTGAACGATTTGGACAGGTTGGACGCTCATTACCCTAAATTGTGAATGTTGATACGAGGTACTAGTACTACTTTTTGAAGTGGGAAAATACTTAGTTGAGTTCTTTGAACTTTTCCATTCCAATTATAAGGGTATGAGCAATTATTTATTTTCATTTTATTTTCTTTTGTATATATGGAGTTTGTTTGCGTGATTGATTCTAGCACCAATAGTGTTAATGATCCGTTAGAGGCTTGGTTGGCCCATTTTGGAGCCTACTACGATGAGGATAGGCATTTTGAATAAGTTAATGCATTGTTAGATTCTGCACCCGTTTTGGATTATGGAAAATGGTAATGTAAACCTGGTGATGAGGTCTGTGTTAATTCCGAGGAAACTGTATTTAAGTTTAACGACTTAGAGTTTGTTTCTAGACCCCTAGACTTCCAAAAGTTACCTAATTTAGGGTTAGAATTATGTGCTTCAAAAGTTTTGTTGGATTACTTTGCATCCAAATACCCAGAGGACTTGCCTGTTCCTGACACTGTGCATGAACCAATCAATACTTCCTCAATCCCAATATTATCCCCATATTTTGTTCTTTGCGCACATCCAAGTGCAGTAAAAACTAGGTTTGGGGGTAATCCCTTGTTTTTGATAGTTTCAGTGTCTTTGTGTTGCCATAATATAATTGTGAAACTGTCATTTGTATATATTTTATTTTGGGTTGATCCCCAAATTTTTAGGTTGTTAGTGTATGGGGATCCTTTCTGTACATATCCAGTAGTTAGATTCTTATTTATTGTTTTTATTTTATTTTTAAACTTTTTGTTTTTGTTTTTATTTTTATTTTATTTTCCGTGTTCTTTGTTATTACATCGTTTGATGTGTGTTACAGAGAATATTGCTTTTCTTGCGTCAATCAGGTGAGACGTTCCAATCCCTTCTCTTTGATTTGCATTTATTTCTCCTATTTATATTTACTGCATACCATTTTAGGTTGCACGGTTTGAAACATTGAGGACAATGTAAAATTTAGGTTTAGGGTAGAGTTTCCGAAAATTGATGCCAATAAAGAAACTTCAAAATTTAGAAACTTGTGAATTATTCAGGATGACACTAACCATTCTAGGTAGATGGAAACATAGATCTTATCTATAGGAATTGGTGTGCTCAGCTAAATGGTCTATTCATATCTGGATGCACTCAGGTGTTAGAAATAACATGATAATCATTGAAAAAGCATATCTCGGAATAATCATAATCATATCACTTTCTATTTTTATTTTTGTAATTTTATGTTTTTCTAAGTGATTTGGTGGGGCCCTAGTATTTCCGTAAGGTCGTAGCTCTAATGCATTAGAATTTTAATTTTGTTGAAAAAAATGACACTTTGATAGAAATATGTGTGTGTTTTCCCTGTCTCCGTCGCCTAAGCAAGCGTGGAACGCAGGATCCATAGGAACTATCATGTAATCTGCTGAAAAGGAGCATGCGCTTAGATTCAAAAAATCTAATCATGTAGCCGAGAAAAAAAACGAAAGAAAAAGAAAAAATAAATAAAAATAAATTATGTATATAAATAATAATAAAAATAGGAGCATCCGACCCGAACTTTATACTAATATTTTGGGAAACACCGTTCACCTTAGTCAACATATGCACCATTCATTACTTCTATTTCCATCTTCGAATTTATCCCTGTGTTTGAATTTGATTGATTTCGAGCAATGTGAATGTTTATAATTTCCATCCAGTTTTGGATGTTCAATGATTATTTGAGTAGAGTTGCATTCTTATATGAATTTTAGTACACTGAGTGCAAGCTCGTGTACAACAATTGGATTCATACAGGATAATGATTCCTATAGCCGAAGAATTTAGTATGCCAACTAAATAGCTTGTCTAGTGTCTATCCTCAATCGTTCACAGGTAGCTAGAATTTGGAGTATAGGTTTTATGTGTATATCTCTTGTAAACCCTCACGAGACAAAATTCGTCCGCTAAGGCCACTTAGGGGTTTAAAGGCTTATTACATATGCTAAATGTAGTCGCCATTCCTGCGAATGTGAGTTATGATTTTATTTTATTTTTAGATTAGTTTTGCTCGAGGACTAGCAAAATATAGGTTTGAGGGTATTTTGATACATGCATAATTTATACATATTTACCTCCTAATTAATATTTGCTAGTACATAATTTGTGCTAATACTATTATTTTTATATTATTTTAGGTGAAACAATTAAATCCTAAAGCTAAATGCAAAACATGTCTAAATGAGTGAAATAATTTTGTTAACACCCAATTTGGGCTGGTTGCAAGTGAAGGCCAGAATGGGATAGGAGATTTGTTTCTTGGAATTTGGCATGTTGACCGAGTAAAGAAAAGAAGGAGAAAAATAAAGCACGTGAAGAAGGAGAGGCGTTGGCTAAAAAGGAAAGAGGGAAGGAATACCTAAAGAGAACCTAGGGTAGAAAAAAAAGGGAAGTAGGTTTTGTTTGAAAGGGACGTTTTCTTTTAGGAGTTGAGGTACAACACGTGTAGGAGAGAGATTAGGTTGAGAGAAAGAAGGTATAAAAGGTGAAGAATGTGTTGTTAGACAAGAAGAAGGAAAGTCTAGATACTGAGTTTTAGGGGAGAGGTGAGAGATGAAAAGAAAAGAAGGGTGCTACCGTATAGGCTAGGGAAGAGAGAAGGGAGAGAAAAGAAAGAAGGGGGGAGAATTAGGTGGAAGACAAGCTTTTGAGAGAGACGGCTGGTGAAAAGAAAGAGAAGTATGAGAGAGATACAAGAGCAGAAATCAAAAAGGGTTTAATCTTTTCCCTCTCTACTTTTCTTAATTATTTTTATGGGTTTTCAGAAACCCAATCCCATGTCTTGCTAATTAATTTGTAGCTAGGGTTTTATGTTGAAGCCATTTAAAGTATTAGACCAATTGAATTGATTATTTGGTACAGACTATTATGATTTGAATAGATTAATTCCTGATTTTGATTTATTGATTTAATGATAAAACTAGTTGTTGCTTCACTGGTTCTGTACAATACAGTAACCTATGCGCAGAATTAATAGGATAACAAATATATTTGCCTACTTATTTGATATTTCGTGCTTGGGTTAAATCCTTAGATAGGGTATGCTTAGAATAGGAAAGTATTATTTGTGAACCTATAATTAGTTTCGTATAATTTTCTCGTTAACGCAATTAGATGGTGTATGCTGAGACTTAGACTTTTTGATGCGTCATGCTTAGGGCGTTTGCGACTCTAATACATATAATAGGTGATGTCGATAGAACATATAGTACATAAATATTCAAGAGTTATGTTTCACTTCAGTAATTAAATAGAAATAGTGGTGGATACTGAAAACCCTGGTTACTGTTTCTCCCATTTGATTTATTTTATTAGTTTAGTTTATTTTTCTTGTTTTAACTTTATTCCGAAAAAATCTAAAAATATTATTTCTGATTAGTTTAATTGAGATATCAATTGTAGTATTATCCCCACTCCATGTAGCCCGTACTTGTCGTTGTCTATATTGTAGATACCGTGAGATTACGGATTATTTATATAGGGTAATTTAAAATCCAATCAGTGGTTTTGTTTATCTGTGTGTGGTGGAGAGAAAGTTGGTTAAAGAAAATAATATTTTTTTTTGTTTATTTTCCTTTTTTTATTGTTTATGGTAGTGTAGAAGATTTTCTTGGATATTAGGTGATGAGCGAGAAGGAAATTAGGTTAAGTAGGAGATAAAATCAAATGGAGAAAAAAAATTGATATAAAAGTTTTGGGCATTGTGTTTTCTCTTTTTTTTTAGACTGATATTAATTTATACTACCTCCGTTTCAGCAAAAGTGTTACTATCATTTTTTCATTTTGGCCTATTTTAGACCAAAATAAAAAAATGATAATAACACTTTTGTTAAACGAAGGAAATATTTGTTTATTTTGGAAATAGGTAGTGAGAGAAACTTTTTTTATATTAAAATACTGTTGGAGTTATAAGATTTTTATTTATTTATTTGGAAATATATTTTCCTCTTTTGATTTATATAACCAATCAGAAAAAAATGTAATGAATTTTTTTTTCTCTTTGGGTAATGTGTTGGTGGGTGATATGAAATGAAGCGTTGATTTACTAACCCATAAATAACAACCGTCCATAATTCTCACGATCGACAGCTGAATAAACCGTTGAATATTCCACGTGTGAGATTCCACTTATTATAATTATAAATCACATTTTTAATATTCGGATCGTTCGTTTGCTCCATATTTATACCTCTGGTCCAGACTGAAAACGATTCCAACCTTCCAAGGCATAAAAATGGAGATTCCACCTATCATTAGAGAAAATGGTAATTCAATTGATGATGATGATCACAGTTGTTGCTCTTCATTGATATTTCTGGGAACTGGTTGTTCAAGTGCAGTTCCTAATTGTATGTGTTTGATACAACCTTCAAATCCACCTTGTACTGTTTGTTCTCAATCACTTTCAATTCCTCCTGAACTTAATCCTAATTACAGGTTCTGTTTCTCTCCATTCTGTTCTTTTTTTAGGGTTTCAACTTCTCATTTTTATCTTGCTCAATTGAATTCGTAGATCTATCAAATTACTGAATCCATTATTTTTGTGCATTTAATCGATTTCTTGTTTGTTTGATCAAGAATAAGTATCTGTTTTGTTCATTGCTCATAGTTTAGTTAATCGTCACTCTTATTTCATATGAGAAAACCTAGATTAGTTGGTATGAAATGTTGTTGGATTTTCAAGTTGTTTGGAGTTGCCGGAAGTGAAAGTGATTATAAGAAAGTAGAATCTATGAACCCTAAAACAAATCAAGATCTCACACTTTTTTCAGTGCAATGTGAATCGTTGAGGCACAAGATAACTGAAAGAGGATATTATTTTGATCTTATGGACCTGTTTATAGGGCCATTGAATCTAATTTTTATTTTATTGGGATTTGGGTTTGGTTCTCATGTTCATTTGTTCAGTAGCATAATTCGCATGTGCAGACGGAGATACTTACTCCAAATCATTGAGCATGTGTACTATAGTTCTGTTTGTATTGAACTAAATTTTATTCCAATACTATGGTATTAATTCAAAAAAGAAATGAAGTCATTACCTTGGTTTTAAACTACAATCAAAATGAAGAAAACAAACTTTTACGACTACTTAAATGTGGTTTGATCATCAACTATTAATAATCCTGCCTTTAGATCAAGCTTATATTTGGATCTGCTTATACTTTAGTTTTCTTTGTTTTGGTTTTAATAGACGCCTAAGTTCTGTAATGAGTTGCCTTTTACTTTGCCATAAATTTTGAGAAAGTGCTCCACATGATCACCGAACTGTAGCCCATGGTTTAAAAAATCGCGCCCTGATGCATCTTGGGGGCGCTTTTTTGCGCCTCAACCCCAGAACGCTTCTGAGGCGCCGCTTTGCAAATAGGTTAAAAAAAAAAAAAACTCAATTTAAATGATGAGGGAAGAAAGTAAAAAAGAGAGCTTTGAAGCTTGGTTCTTCTTATATTTGTTTTTCGTCTGGTCTGAAGAGAATGATGAAGTAAGAAAGAAAGATTTTCTGTCTGGTTTGAAGAGAATGATGAAGGAAGAAAGAAACAAAAAAAGCCGTGGAAAAGGAAGAAAGAGATACAAAAGATGAGATCTCTTCTTTCTTTTATTTAAATTTAGGGTTTTCAACACACTTTTTTGGCACATGTGTATAGGTTAATATAAAAAAATAATAATGGGCTTAAACAGGCCCTAAAGCCCATTTTTATTGTTTTTAAGTAAATGAAAACGTTTTTAATTCTAATTCTCTCTTCTGTGATCATCTTCTATTCTTCAAAGTCTTGTTCTTCTTTTCTGTTATCATCATTTTCTATTCTTCAAATCAATGGCTAGCAAAACTAGAAAATCATATATTATTATATATTTTGTAAAGCTGCGCTTTACGCTTTGCTGCATGAGCGCATCGCTATACACTTTCGTTTTTTTAAACCTTGCTGTAGCCCATCTACTTTCTTAGTGTTTGCTGCATCTGCTCATTGAGGTCAATTTTATCCATATACATTAATAATTTAAATCCTTATTCTTTACGTTCCTGCACCTTCGTTTTTATTATTTAAGTTAGCATTTGCTAGTTTGAAACTCATCATCCTTTCTTTTTGACAGATGCAACACGTCTCTTCTTATTGATTATTGCAATGGGGATGGTGAACACAAGTATATATTGATTGATGTTGGAAAAACATTTAGGGAGCAAGTACTTCGGTGGTTCACTCACCATAAGATTCCTCGTGTGGATTCTGTAAGTTTACATCTCTATATGTGGTTTACACGTGTTTTTTACATTGATCGGAAATTCCACTTATAAGTATTAACTAAGTATGAGCCTGTTTATTCATCAAAAAAAAAAAAAAAAAAAGTTTCCGTTCTTATATTTGTGTGCAACTCACTTGTGAAAGAACATGACTTGTTGATAGTTCTCAAAAGTTAGCTGCAATCATACTATTTGGCATGCCCCTTCTGTTGAGTAACTTCATTATAACCATGTTGCCTTCGGCTTTGCCACACATTTCTTCTAGCCAAACTCGAATCTAAATCGTCCCTATTAACATAACATTACCACCAGCCTCTTCGATGAGCCTGAATTAGCCATCTAAGCTATTTTGGAGACTTCCTTGGTTTTTAGAGTAAGATTTCTTTGTTATGTTGATCAAGCTCAAAACTTCTGTAGTTCCATTGCCAACACTTGTTTTTAGTCTAAAACATATAGTTTGCTCGTTGTCTTATTCCTGCCTTGTTAATTGTTATCATAGATCAAATTATTTGGTACAAATTTAGCAAATTTTATTTTGCTTTTCCTCTTATTTTGAATCTTCCAAGTAGCTAAGACCCATGGACTCTCTCTGGGTCATGCATTGCATTGTTCACGCACTTAGCATTTTGATGTTGAACAAAGTACTTTTGTCATCGGGTTGAGCTGAAGTATTCACGGCTGTGGAGCACACTTTGGAAATGATTCAAGACCTGGTTCCTGGGTGAATGTCTTCTCGCTAGTTAGATTGTCATGTCTTAAACTTATCCCATATTAAAATTTTAACTCCATCAATTATCATTGAATAGCCTTGACAATTGCTTTCAAAAAATGTTGAGCCAGCTCTTTGTCTAGAGTATATAGTGGACTTTGTGTTCCGTAATACTTTGTTTTGGGGCAACAATATTACAAGTTGGTTAATTTGGCTATGCTGTTCTTTGTTAGGGCAATTATTAAAATAACACAAATGATAGTAATCTTTCAGCTCAATTTGTTTGATCTGCTGGTATTACAAGAACTTCAACTTGATGAATTAACTTCCAATTGCAGATAATCTTGACCCATGAGCATGCTGATGCAGTTCTTGGCCTGGATGATGTACGTGCTATCCAACCATTTAGTCCTACGAATGATATTGCTCCAACTTCCATTTACCTAAGCCAGTATGCAATGGAGAGGTACTTAAAGTAGTTGATATGCGTTGTCAACGTATTCACTTTGCATTTAAGAATCTAGCTGTTGAGAATAGTAATTATTTGACACTGCACCTTATACTTTGAAACAGCATAGAAGTAAAATTTCCCTACTTGGTTCAGAAAAAACTTAAAGAGGGCCAAGAAGTAAGGCGGGTTGCTCAGCTT